>OU342741.1:125777280-126078973 GCA_910589775.1 Avena eriantha | reverse complement strand
AACTGACATTTAATCACACTTGGTGTTTGTTCATGAAAAGAACAACACTCCAATGACACTGGTGGATCCATGTGTGGTTTGAGAGAAGAACAAACATGCAATGACACTCGGTGTGGTTCATGAAAAGAAGAGACATCTAATGACACTGGTGGATCCTTATGTGGTTTGTGGGAAGAACTGACATTCAATCACACTGGGTGTGGTTCATGAAAAGTACACACATCCAATGACACTGGTGGATCAATGTGTGGTTTGAGAGAAGAACACACATCCAATGACACTGCGTGTTGTTCATGAAAAGAACAGACATGCAATGACACTGGTGGATCCATGTGTGGTTTGTGAGAAGAACAGACATCCAATGACACTGGGTGTGGTTCATGAAAAGAACACACATCCAATGACACTGGTTGATCCTTATGTGGTTTGTGAGAAGAACTAACATTCAATCACACTGGGTGTGGTCCATGAAAAGAACACACATCCATTGACACTAGTGGATCCATGTGTGGTTTGAGAGAAGAACACCAATCCAATGACACTGGGTGTGGTTCATGAGAAGAAACACACATGCAGTGACACTGGTGGATCCTTATGTGGTTTGTGTTAAGAACTGACATTCAATCACACTGGGTGTGGTTCATGAAAAGAACACACATCCAATGACACTCTTGGATCCATGTGTGGTTTGAGAGAAGAACAGACATGCAATGACACTGGGTGTGGTTCATGAAAAGAACAGACATGCAATGACACTTGTGGATCCTTATGTGGTTTGTGAGAAGAATGACATTCAATCACACTAGGTGTGGTTCATGAATAGAACACACATCCAATGATACTGGTGGATCCTTATGTGGTTTGTGACAAGGACATATATGCAATGACTCTAGCTGTGGTTCATGAAAAGAACACACATCCAATGAAACTGGTGGATCCATGTGTGGTTTGTGAGAAGAACACACATCAAATGACACTGGGTGTGGTTCATTAGAAGAACACACATGCAGTGACACTAGTGGATCCTTATGTGGTTTGTGAGAAGAACAGACATCCAATGACAGTGTGTGGTTCATGAAAAGAACACACATCCAATGACACAGGTGGATCCATATGTGGTTTGTGAGAAGAACATACATGAAATGACACTGGGTGTGGTTCATGAGAAGAACAGACATGCAATGACAATGGTGGATCCTTATGTGGTTTGTGAGAAGAACTGACATTCAATCACTCTAGGTGTGGTTCATGAAAAGAACACAAATCTAATGAAACTGGTGGACCCATGTGTGGTTTGAGAGACAAACACACATCCAATGAAACTGGGTGTGGTTCATGAATAGAACACACATCCAATGACACTGGTGGATGCTTGTGTGGTTTGTGAGAAGAACACACATGCAATGACACTGGGTGTGGTTCATGAGAAGAAGACACATCCAATGACACTGGTGGATCCTTATGTGGTTTGTGAGAAGAACACACATGCAATGACACTGGGTGTGGTTCATGAGAAGAACACACATCCAATGACACTGGTGGATCCATGTGTGGTTTGTTAAGAGGAGCAAACATGCAATGACTCTAGATGTGGTTCATGACAAGAATTGCATGCAATGACATTGGTGGATCCTTATGTGGTTTGTGAGAAGAACTGACATGCAATGACTCTAGTTGTGGTTAATGAAGAGAAAACACATCCAATGACACTGGTGGATCCATGTGTGGTTTGTGAGAAGAACACACATCCGACGACACTAGGTTTGGTTCATGAGAAGAACACACATGCAGTGACACTGGTGGATCCTTATGTGGTTTGTGAGAAGAACAGACATCCAATGACACTATGTGGTTCACGAAAAGAACACACATCCAATGACACTGGTGGATCCATGTGTGGTTTGTGAGAAGAACAAAGATGCAATGACACTGGGTGTGGTTCATGAGAAGAACATGCATGCAATGACACTGGTGGATCCTTATATGGTTTGTGAGAAGAACTGACATTCAATCACACTGGGTGTGGTTCATGAAAAGAACACACATCCAATGACACTGGTGGATCCATGTGTGGTTTGAGAGAAGAACACACATCCAATGTCATTGAATGTGGTTCATGAAAAGAACACACATCCAATGACACTGGTGGATCCTTATGTGGTTTGTGAGAAGAACACACATGCAATGACTCTGGGTGTGGTTCATGAGAAGAACACACATCCAATGACACTGGTGGATCCTTATGTGGTTTGTGAGAAGAACTGACATTTAATCACACTAGGTGTGGTTGATGAAAAGAACAGACATCCAATGACACTAGGGGATCCATGTGTGGTTCATGAGAAGAACACACATCCAATGACACTGGTGGATCCTTATGTGGTTTGTGAGAAGAACTGAGATTCAATCACACTTGGTGTGGTTCATGAAAAGAACACACATCCAATGACACTGGTGGATCCGTATGTGGTTTGTGAGAAGAACTGACATCCAATGACACTTGTGTGGTTCATGAAAAGAACACACATCCAATGACACTGGTGGATCCATGTGTGTTTTGAGAGAAGAACAAACATCCAATGACACTGGGTGTGGTTCATGAAAAGAACACACATCCAATGACACTGGTGGATCCTTATCTGGTTTGTGAGAAGAACTGACATTCAATCACACTAGGTGTGGTTCATGAATAGAACACACATCCAATGACACTGGTGGATCTATGTGTAGTTTGAGAGTAGAACACACATCCAATGACACTGGGTGTAGTTCATGAGAAGAACACACATCCAGTGACACTGGTGGATCCTGATGTGGTTTGTGAGAATATGTGACATTCAATCGCACTGGGTGTATCCATGTGTGGTTTGAGAGAAGAACACACATCCAATGACACTGGGTGTGGTTCATGAGAAGAACACACATGCAGTGAGACTGGTGGATCCTTATGTGCTTTGTGAGAAGAATTGACATTCCATCACACTGGGTGTGGTTCATGAGAAGAAAACCACATCCATTGACACTAGTGGATCCTTATGTGGTTTGTGAGAAGAACTGACATTCAATCACACTGGGTGTGGTTCATGAAAAGAACACACATCAAATGATACTGGTGGATCCGTATGTGGTTTGTGAGAAGAACTGACATTCAATCACACTGGGTGTGGTTCATGAAAAGAACAAACATCCAATGACACTGGTGGATCCATGTGTCGTTTGTGAGAAGAATAGGCATCCAATGACACTGTGTGGTTCATGAAAAGATCACACATCCAATGACACTGGTGGATCCATGTGTGGTTTGTGAGAAGAATAGACATCCAATGACCCCGGGTTTGGTTCATGAAAAGAACACACATCCAATGACACTGGTGGATCCTTATGTGGTTTGTGAGAAGAACTAACATTCAATCACACTTTGTGTGGTTCATGAAAAGAACACACCTCCAATGACACTAGTGGATCCATGTGTGGTTTGAGAGAAGAACACACATCCAATGACACAGGGTGTGGTTCATGAGAATAACACACATGCAGTAACACTGGTGGATCCTTATGTGGTTTATGCGAAGAACTAACATTCAATCACACCGGGTGTTTGTTCATGAAAAGAACACACATCCAATGACACTGGTGGATCCATGTGTGGTTTGAGAGAAGAACAAACATGCAATGACACTGGGTGTGGTTCATGAAAAGAAGAGACATCTGATGACACTGGTGGATCCTTATGTGGTTTGTGGGAAGAACTGACATTCAATCGCACCGGGCGTGGTTCATGAAAAGAACACACATCCAATGACACTGGTGGATCAATGTGTGGTTTGAGAGAAGAACACACATCCAATGACACTGGGTGTTGTTCATGAAAAGAACAGACATGCAATGACACTGGTGGATCCATGTGTGGTTTGTGAGAAGAACAAACATCCAATGACACTAGGTGTGGTTCATGAAAAGAACACACATCCAATGACACTGGTTGATCCTTATGTGGTTTGTGAGAAGAACTGAGATTCAATCACACTGGGTGTGGTTCATGAAAAGAACACACATCCAATGACACTGCTGGATCCATGTGTGATTTGTGAGAAGAGCAGACATCCAATGACACTATGTGTGGTTCATGAAAAGAACACACATCCAATGACACTGGTGGATCCTTATGTGGTTTGTCAGAAGAACTAACATTCAATCACACTGGGTGTGGTTCATGAATAGAGCACACATCCAATGACACTGGTGGATCTATGTGTAGTTTGAGAGTAGAACACACATCCAATGACACTGGGTGTGGTTCATGAGAAGAACACACATGTAGTGACACTGGTGGATCCTTATGTGGTTTGTGAGAATATGTGACATTCAATCGCACTGGGTGTATCCATGTGTGGTTTGAGAGAAGAACACACATCCAATGACACTTGGTGTGGTTCATGAGAAGAACACACATGCAGTGACACTAGTGGATCCTTATGTGCTTTGTGAGAAGAATTGACATTCCATCACACTGGGTGTCGTTCATGAGAAGAAAACGCATCCATTGACACTAGTGGATCATTATGCGGTTTGTGAGAAGAACTGACATTCAATCACACTGGGTGTGGTTCATGAAAAGAACACACATCTAACAAAACTGGTGGATCCATGTGTGGTTTGTGAGAAGAACACACATCAAATGACACTGGGTGTGGTTCATTAGAAGAACACACATGCAGTGACACTAGTGGATCCTTATGTGGTTTGTGAGAAGAACAGACATCCAATGACAGTGTGTGTGGTTCATGAAAAGAACACACATCCAATGACACTGGTGGATCCATATGTGGTTTGTGAGAAGAACATACATGAAATGACACTGGGTGTGGTTCATGAGAAGAACAGACATGCAATGACAATGGTGGATCCTTATGTGGTTTGTGAGAAGAACTGACATTCAATCACACTAGGTGTGGTTCATGAAAAGAACACAAATCTAATGAAACTGGTGGATCCATGTGTGGTTTGAGAGACAAACACACACCCAATGAAACTGGGTGTGGTTCATGAATAGAACAAACATCCAATGACACTGGTGGATGCTTGTGTGGTTTGTGAGAAGAACACACATGCAATGACACTGGGTGTGGTTGATGAGAAGAACACACATCCAATGACACTGGTGGATCCTTATGTGGTTTGTGAGAAGAACACACATGCAATGACCACATGCAATGACACTGGTGGATCCATGTGTGGTTTGTTAAGAGGAGCAAACATGCAATGACTCTAGATGTGGTTCATGACAAGAATTGGCATGCAATGACATTGGTGGATCCTTATGTGGTTTGTGAGAAGAACTGACATGCAATGACTCTAGTTGTGGTTAATGAAGAGAAAACACATCCAATGGCACTGGTGGATCCATGTGTGGTTTGTGAGAAGAACACACATCCGACGACACTAGCTTTGGTTCATGATAAGAACACACATGCAGTGACACTGGTGGATCCTTATGTGGTTTGTGAGAAGAACAGACATCCAATGACACTGTGTGGTTCACGAAAAGAACACACATCCAATGACACTGGTGGATCCATGTGTGGTTTGTGAGAAGAACAAAGATGCAATGACACTGGGTGTGGTTCATGAGAAGAACATGCATGCAATGACACTGGTGGATCCTTATATGGTTTGTGAGAAGAATTGACATTCAATCACACTGGGTGTGGTTCATGAAAAGAACACACATCCAATGACACTGGTGGATCCATGTGTGGTTTGAGAGAAGAACACACATCCAATGTCATTGAATGTGGTTCATGAAAAGAACACACATCCAATGACACTGGTGGATCCTTATGTGGCTTGTGAGAAGAACACACATGCAATGACTCTGGGTGTGGTTCATAAGAAGAACACACATCCAATGACACTGGTGGATCCTTATGTGGTTTGTGAGAAGAACTGACATTTAATCACACTAGGTGTGGTTGATGAAAAGAACACACATCCAATGACACTAGGGGATCCATGTGTGGTTCATGAGAAGAACACACATCCAATGACACTGGTGGATCCTTATGTGGTTTGTGAGAAGAACTGAGATTCAATCACACTGGGTGTGGTTGATGAAAAGAACACACATCCAATGACACTGCTGGATCCATGTGTGATTTGTGAGAAGAGCAGACATCCAATGACACTGTGTGTGGTTCATGAAAAGAACACACATCCAATGACACTGGTGGATCCATGTGTGGTTTGTGAGAAGAACAAACATCCAATGACACTGGGTGTGGTTCATGAAAAGAACACACATCCAATGATAATGATGGATCCTTATGTGGTTTGTGAGAAGAACTAACATTCAATGACACTGGGTGTGGTTCATGAATAGAACACACATCCAATGACACTGGTGGATCTATGTGTAGTTTGAGAGTAGAACACACATCCAATGACACTGGGTGTGGTTGATGAGAAGAACACACATGCAGTGACACTGGTGGATCCTTATGTGGTTTGTGAGAATATGTGACATTCAATCGCACTGGGTGTATCCATGTGTGGTTTGAGAGAAGAACACACATCCAATGACACTGGGTGTGGTTCATGAGAAGAACACACATGCAGTGACACTAGTGGATCCTTATGTGCTTTGTGAGAAGAATTGACATTCCATCACACTGGGTGTGGTTCATGAGAAGAAAACACATCCATTGAAACTAGTGGATCCTTATGTGGTTTGTGAGAAGAACTGACATTCAATCACACTAGGTGTGGTTCATGAAAATAACACACATCAAATGACACTGTGGATCCGTATGTGGTTTGTGAGAAGAACTGACATTCAATCACACTGGGTGTGGTTCATGAAAAGAACAAACATCCAATGACACTGGTGGATCCATGTGTCGTTTGTGAGAAGAACAGGCATCCAATGACACTGTGTGGTTCATGAAAAGATCACACATCCAATGAAACTGGTGGATCCATGTGTGGTTTGTGAGAAGAATAGACATCCAATGACCCCGGGTTTGGTTCATGAAAAGAACACACATCCAATGACACTGGTGGATCCTTATGTGGTTTGTGAGAAGAACTGACATTCAATCACACTGTGTGTGGTTCATGAAAAGAACACACCTCCAATGACACTAGTGGATGCATGTGTGGTTTGAGAGAAGAACACACATCCAATGACACTGGGCGTGGTTCATGAGAAGAACACACATGCAGTGACACTGGTGGATCCTTATGTGGTTTGTGAGAAGAACTGACATTCAATCACACTGGGTGTTTGTTCATGAAAAGAACACACATCCAATGACACTGGTGGATCCATGTGTGGTTTGAGAGAAGAACAAACATGCAATGACACTGGGTGTGGTTCATGAAAAGAAGAGACATCTAATGACACTGGTGGTTCCTTATGTGGTTTGTGGGAAGAACTGACATTCAATCACACTGGGTGTGGTTCATGAAAAGAACACACATCCAATGACACTGGTGGATCAATGTGTGGTTTGAGAGAAGAACACACATCTAATGACACTGGGTGTTGTTCATGAAAAGAACAGACATGCAATGACACTGGTGGATCCATGTGTGGTTTGTGAGAAGAACAGACATCCAATGACACTGGGTGTGGTTCATGAAAAGAACACACATCCAATGACACTGGTGGATCCTTATGTGGTTTGTGAGAAGAACTAACATTCAATCACACTGGGTGTGATTCATGAAAAGAACACACATCCATTGACACTAGTGGATCCATGTGTGGTTTGAGAGAAGAACACACATCCAATGACACTAGGTGTGGTTCATGAGAAGAACACACATGCAGTGACACTGGTGGATCCTTATGTGGTTTGTGTTAAGAACTGACATTCAATCACACTGGGTGTGGTTCATGAAAAGAACACACATCCAATGACACTCTTGGATCCATGTGTGGTTTGAGAGAAGAACAGACATGCAATGACACTGGATGTGGTTCATGAAAAGAACAGACATGCAATGACACTTGTGGATCCTTATGTGGTTTGTGAGAAGAACTGACATTCAATCACACTAGGTGTGGTTCATGAATAGAACACATATCCAATGACACTGGTGGATCCTTATGTGGTTTGTGAGAAGAACTGACATTCAATCACACTGGGTGTGGTTCATGAATAGAACACACATCCAATGACACTGGTGGATCCATGTGTAGTTTGAGAGAAGAACACACATCCAATGACATTGGGCGTGGTTCATGAGAAGAACACACATGCAGTGACACTGGTGGATCCTTATGTGGTTTGTGAGAAGAACTGACATTCAATCACACTGGGTGTTTGTTCATGAAAAGAACACACATCCAATGACACTGGTGGATCCATGTGTGGTTTGAGAGAAGAACAAACATGCAATGACACTGGGTGTGGTTCATGAAAAGAAGAGACATCTAATGACACTGGTGGTTCCTTATGTGGTTTGTGGGAAGAACTGACATTCAATCACACTGGGTGTGGTTCATGAAAAGAACACACATCCAATGACACTGGTGGATCAATGTGTGGTTTGAGAGAAGAACACACATCTAATGACACTGGGTGTTGTTCATGAAAAGAACAGACATGCAATGACACTGGTGGATCCATGTGTGGTTTGTGAGAAGAACAGACATCCAATGACACTGGGTGTGGTTCATGAAAAGAACACACATCCAATGACACTGGTGGATCCTTATGTGGTTTGTGAGAAGAACTAACATTCAATCACACTGGGTGTGATTCATGAAAAGAACACACATCCATTGACACTAGTGGATCCATGTGTGGTTTGAGAGAAGAACACACATCCAATGACACTAGGTGTGGTTCATGAGAAGAACACACATGCAGTGACACTGGTGGATCCTTATGTGGTTTGTGTTAAGAACTGACATTCAATCACACTGGGTGTGGTTCATGAAAAGAACACACATCCAATGACACTCTTGGATCCATGTGTGGTTTGAGAGAAGAACAGACATGCAATGACACTGGATGTGGTTCATGAAAAGAACAGACATGCAATGACACTTGTGGATCCTTATGTGGTTTGTGAGAAGAACTGACATTCAATCACACTAGGTGTGGTTCATGAATAGAACACATATCCAATGACACTGGTGGATCCTTATGTGGGTTGTGAGAAGAACTGACATTCAATCACACTGGGTGTGGTTCATGAATAGAACACACATCCAATGACACTGGTGGATCCATGTGTAGTTTGAGAGAAGAACACACATCCAATGACATTGGGTGTGGTTCATGAGAAGAACACACATGAAGTGACACTGGTGGATCCTTGTGTGGTTTGTGAGAAGAACACACATGCAATGACACTGGGTGTGGTTCATGAGAAGAACACACATCCAATGACACTGGTGGATTCTTATGTGGTTTGTGAGAAGAACACACATGCAATGCTACTGTGTGTGGTTCATGAAAAGAACACACATCAAGTGACACCGGTGGATCCTTATGTGGTTTGTGAGAAGAACACACATGAAATGACTCTAGCTATGGTTCATGGAAAGAACACACATCCAATGACACTGGCGGATCCATGTGTGGTTTGTAAGAAGAACAGAGATGCAATGACACTAGGTGTGATTCATGAGAAGAACACACATATAGTGACACTGGTGGATACTTATGTGGTTTGTGAGAAGAACAGACATCCATTGACACAGTGTGTGGTTCATGAAAAGAACACACATCCAATGACACTAGTGGATCCATGTGTGGTTTGGGAGAAGAACACACATTAAATGACACTGGTGGAACCTTATGTGGTTTGTGAGAACAACACACATGCAATGACCACATAAAATGACACTGGTAGATCCATGTGTGGTTTTGTTAAGAGGAACAAACATGCAATGACTCTAGATGTGGTTCATGAAAAGAACAGACATGCAATGACACTGGTGGATCCTTATGTGGTTTGTGAGAAGAACTGACATGCAATGACTCTAGCTGTGTTTCATGAAAAGAACACACATCCAATGACACTGGTGGATCCATGTGTGGTTTGTTAGAAGAACACACATCCAATGACACTGGATGTGGTTCATGAGAAGAACACACATGAAGTGACACTAGTGGATCCTTATGTGGGTTGTGAGAAGAACAGACATCCAATGACACTATGTGTGGTTCATGGAAAGAACACACATCCAATGACACTGGTGGATCCTTGTGTGGTTTGTGAGAAGAACACACATGCAATGACACTAGGTGTGGTTCATGAGAAGAACACACATCCAATGACACTGGTGGATTCTTATGTGGTTTGTGAGAAGAACACACATGCAATGATACTGGGTGTGGTTCATGAAAAGAACACACATCAAGTGACACCGGTGGATCCTTATGTTGTTTGTGAGAAAAACATACATGCAATGACTCTAGCTATGGTTCATGGAAAGAGCACACATCCAATGACACTGGTGGATCCATGTGTGGTTTATGAGAAGAACACACATCCAATGACACTGGGTGTGGTTCATGAGAAGAACACACATGAAGTGACAATGGTGGATCCTTATGTGGTTTGTGAGAAGAACAGACATCCAATGACACTATGTGTGTGTTGGGCCACGTAGGGATAAACAAAACTTTTTCCCTACGCGGTGATCCCAAGATCTAGCTCAGGTAGAAGGCCACGAGGATTACCACTAGACGCGTAGTTGCGGAATTGATGAAGCATGTCACTTGATGCAGTGCAGTCCTCGGGATCCGTTCCGGTTCCACTACCCATGATCCGTACTTTCTTCATGATCGTCGAAGTGCTGAACGTACAGCACCTCCGCCGGTATTCACACGTACGAGGAGGAGCGCCGGCGATGGACTGCTAGGTCCGGTATGGCGGCGACAAGACGGACTGGGGCTAGGGTTTCCAACACATGGAGTGACCTAACCTTGTGCTCTAAGCACCCGCGCCCCAGCTTATATAGGGAGTAAAAGTGGGCTCCACTCACTTGTGGCCCATTCACTAAAAGGCCTATATTAGCCACAGCAAGTCTCACTTGCTGACTAAGTCCATGTCTCTATTTGGTTCTGACTCAAATAGGTTTCCTGTTTGGGTCTAACCCAAACTTGCTCCCGCTCTTAAGTGTGTGACCCGACAGGCTCATGGTAACCCGGACACGATTCCGAGTCTCACTCGTGATCGATCAGTTGGTAGCGGCTCCTAGAAGAACGTGCCAACTCCCAAGTACCAATAAGTCATGACGACATACCTTCCAATGTGACTTTCGTCTGAGTCCCTTTTGCCTCACGATATACCTTGTCAGACTATAGGCGAATGGTCGTCATCCCTTAAATAGTCCGACTCTCTTTCTCGATCCGAGATAAGTGATTCATCCGACTAACTCTTAGTTGGCTGCCTCGGTTAACACTTAACCGTGACGCGCATGGCCATGCTTTCCGAATCATATCTTCCGAGAGGGCCCAGAGAATATCTCTCCAGATGGAGGGGCAAAATCCTGTCTTGGTTATTCACATCACGCAGCTTGATTCTCAGACGACCCGAACTCTGCCTTTATAACTGCCCAGTGACGGAACATCGTTTGACAGAACCTAAGTCGGACATCCTTAACTCGGATTGTGCAGTTACCTCAGGTCTAAGGATTACATTTATTGAGACATGCAAATGACGACTTGTTCGTTGCATCTCAATATGGGTCAATCTGACTCGCTAAACTCTTTAGCCGAATCCGTGTAAGTCAGAATAGCATCTCCATGCCCATGACAAGTGGAACCTAGTCATCTGCCGACTTTCACATTGGTCTAAGTTGTGTGTCCGGCACAACCTCAATGACCAAAGACAATTAGTATGAACAACATGAATATGTAGTTCCACAATCAAATCACATATTCGATGATACATATCAGCAGTTCATACATGGACCATAACCTTATGAATACACAAGAATATCATCATTCATGATTGCCTCTAAGGAATATTCCCAACAGTCTCCCACTTGCACTAGAGTCAATCTTCCGACATCACATGTCTAGGCATCTGATGCCCATTGCTCTCAGGTGCGCCTCATGCTTCGGCTATGGAAGTGGCTTTGTCAACGGATCCACAATGTTTGCATCCGTGTGTACCTTGCATAACTTGATATCACCATGATCCACGAACTGGCGAATAAGGTGGTACCGCATGAGTATATGTTTGTTTTTCTGGTGTTGTCTAGGTTCCTTGGCTTGTGCAATAGCACCATTGTTGTCACAATACACATCTAATGGATTGGACGAGCCCTGAACCACACCAAGATCCATGAGGAAATTCCTCATCCAAACGGCTTCCTTTGTCGCCTCCGAGGCAGCAATATACTCAGCCTCTGTCGTAGACGCAGGCACCGTTTCTTCCTTGGAACTTTTCCAGCTCACAGCCCCTCCGTTTATCACAAACACATATCCGGATTGCGAACGAGAATCATCCGAGTCAGTGAGATAACTCGCATTCGTGTAATCCTTTACACTAAGTTCATCCTCACCTCCATAAACCAGGAACATATCCTTAGTCCTTCTCAAGTACTTGAGGATATTTTTAGCAGCTGCCCAGTGGATCTCTCTAGGGTCAGCCTGGTATCTTCTCACAACACTTAGAGCATAGGAAACATCCGGCCTAGTACAAATCATAGCATACATGATGGATCCGATTGCAGAAGCATACGGAATCGCACTCATCCGACTTCGCTCATCAGTTGTCGAAGGACACTGAGTCTTGCTAAGTTTTACGCCATGGGACATCGGTAAGAACCCCTTCTTAGACGATTCCATGTTGAACTTCTTCAACACTTTTTCCAAATATGTACTTTGACTCAATCCAATGAGCCGCTTTGATCTATCTCTATAGATCCGGATTCCTAGTATGTAAAGTTGCCTCACCCAAGTCTTTCATCGAAAAACTCTTTTCCAATGATTCCTTGGTCTCTTGCAACATCTGGTCATCATTTCCAACCAATAATATGTCGTCCACATACAAGTTCAGAAAGTTTACTTTGCTCCCACTAAACTTCTTGTATAAACAAGAATCATGATCGCTCTTGATGAAGCCAAACGATTTGACTACCTCATCAAAGCGAATGTTCCAACTCCGAGATGCTTGCTTCAACCCATAAATGGATTCCCGAAGCTTGCATACCTTGTCAGCATTAGCCGGATCGACAAAACCCTCGGGATGTATCATATACACGTCCTCAGTTAAATTTCCATTAAGGAAAGCCGTCTTGACATCCATCTGCCATATCTCATAGTCGAAATGGGCTGCTATAGCTAACATGATCCGAACTGATTTAAGCATCGCTACAGGAGAGAAAGTCTCATTGTAGTCAACTCATTGAACTTGTCGGAACCCCTTCGCAACAAGTCGATATCAGTTTTCTTCTTAAAGACCCATTTGCACTCAACAGGTCTTGCACCGTCTGGCAGATCAACCAAGTTCCAAACTTGATTTTCATCCATGGACTTTAATTCGGATCTCATGGCTCCAAGCCATGACTCAGAATCAGAACCCACCATCGCGTCCGAATAAGTTGTCAGCTCATCACTGTCCAACAACATCACATCACGAACACTTCGCAATCTAGCCGATCTTCACAGTGTCGGTGCATTTTCCGGCTGAGGTACCACGTCCGGCTCAACCTCTAAGGCATTTGCCGACTCGCTGCTAGCCGACATCTCTCGAATTTCTTCAAGATGCACCGTACTCCCATTGACTCCCCGACTAAGAAACTCTTTCTCAAGGAAGACACCGTTTCGAGCGACAAACACTTTGCCCTCTTCTCGGTTGTAGAAGTAGTAACCCAAGGTTTCCCTCGGATATCCCATGTAAATACACTTATCTGACTTAGCTGTAAGCTTGTCCGACAGAAGTCGCTTGAGAAAAGCTTCACAACCCCAAATCTTAAGAAAAGACAAACTTGGCTTCTTGCCAGTCCACATCTCATGCGGTGTCTTCTCTACCGACTTTGATGGTACTCTGTTTAGTGTGAACGCTGCAGTTTCTAGACAATAACCCCAAAATGATAAAGGCAGATCTGTCTGACTCATCATTGATCGTACCATGTCCAACAAGGTCTGATTCCTCCTTTCCGACACACTGTTTCTCTGTGGCGTTCTTGGAGGAGTGAGCTGGGGAACTATTCCACAAGTCTTTAGATGGTCATAAAACTCATGGCTCATGTACTCGCCTCCTCGGTCTGACCGAAGAAACTTTATTTTCATGCCAAGTTGATTTTGTACCTCATTCTGGAATTCCTTGAAATTCTCAAAGGCTTCCGACTTATGTTTCATCAAGTAGATATATCCATACCTACTCAAATCATCAGTGAAGGTAATGAAGTACTCATAACCACCTCTGGCTGTCGTGCTCATTGGGCCACATACATCACTAGTACCAGTCCCAATATGTGGGGCGCCCTTTCACAACTCTTTACAAAAGGTGTCTTGGTCATCTTGCCGAGAAGGAAGGATTTGCATGTCTTGAATGACTCCAAGTCGAACGAAGTTAGGAGTCCATCATCATGGAGCTTCTTTATGCGTTTCCAACTTATATAACCAAGCCGACAATGCCAAAAGTAAGTCATATTCAGATCATTTGGTTTTAACCTTTTCACATTTATGTTATAGACAGATTCACTATCAAGATTCAAAATAAATAACCCGTCCTGGACGGCCGCAAAGCCATTAAACATATCATTCAAATATAAAGAACAACCATTATTCTTAATATTCGACTCATAGCCCTGTCTCATCAAACATGAGGCAGAAATGATGTTTTGACTAAGCACTGGAACATAATAACAATTATTTAGCTCCATTATGAATCCAGAAGGTAAATGAAGTTGCATTGTGCCGACTTCCAACACAGCGACTCTCGCTTTGTTTTCGACTCTAATGTCAACCTCGCCTCTTGCAACGCTCCTAGTTCTTACCAGTCCCTGCAATGAGTTGCAGATGTGAATGACCGATCTGGTATCATATACCCAAGAACTACCAGGTGCATCAGCAAGATAAATGTCTATAACATTGCAAACAAGCGTACCTGAGCCGGAAGTCACACCTCTGCTCTTGGCTTTATCAGCCAGATACTTGCTGCAATTCCTCTTCCAGTGGCCATCCGACTTGCACTAGAAGCAAGTGGATCCGGCTGTAGGAGATGGCTTAGTCCCTGAGGAAGCGCTTTGGACTGGGTCCTCCGCCTTACCTCCTGACTTTGCCTTCTTCTTCTTAGTCCAAGAACTCTTCTTGAACTTAGCCTTGTTTTGTACCATCAACACTTGACTGGCACCTTTCTTGAGATCCGCCTCAGCCTGCTTGAGCATCCCATGTAATTCAGTGAGCTTCTTATCCATACCATGCATGTGGTAGTTCGATATGAACTGGCCATACGCACTAGGAAGAGAGTTCAGAATTATGTCCGTAGCGAACTCTTCGCTAATGGGGTAGCCAAGCCTTTCCAGAGACTGCACGTAACCAACCATCTTGATCACATGCGGACTCAGTGGATTGCCATCCTTAAGCTTGCAGCTCAACAAAGCCTGAGAGACTTGATACCTCTCAGTCTTTGCCTGAGCCCGGAACATACTTTTGAGGCTTTCGATCATATCGTAGGCCTCAACATTCTCGAACTGCTGCTGCAAGTCTGGTTCCATGTGAGCAAGCATAAGACAGCTAATCTCCGTGGATTCATCACAAATCCGACGGTAGGCATTGGTGGCTGCGGCAGTCGCATTCTCATCCGGCTCAGCTGGAAGTGGGTTGTCTAGGACACGATCCCTTTTTTCTTGTTTGAGAACAATTCTCATATTACGATACCAGTTGGTGAAATTAGTTCCATTCAGCTTATCTTTCTCTAAGATGGTTCTCAAAGCAAAACCGGAAATCTCAGGAAGACTGCTAGGTGCCATTGATCTACAACAGAAAATATGCAAAACACTTAAGACATGTATCCATAAAGAGCAAGCATATTAAACACGTTAATATTTATGCTCCCACTAGAACCAACACCCCTCCGATGATTATTTAGTGATTCAGGACCCTAAATAAGCAAGTCGACTAGTGAGCTTTAGCATCACCGCTAACCGTCAAGTGATCTAGGTAGACAACTCCTTGTCAATCGTATCTCATACGACTCCTGTTGGATGGGTGGCATCACATGCCCCGGCTCCCATCCGACTTTTCCCCAAGTCCCACAACCGTTGTGATAGACCTGTCTAGATTACCAAGTGCTTCTGATGTAAGAGTCCGACTCGAACCCACCTAGTTGGAAAGAATTGATACCACCTAAATTTTATGAGCCCACTACCAAAAATGTCCGACTTGTGATGGTGCAGCACTTGGCGGGGAAACCGACTAGACCTTCTTTGAGGGATTATTTTCTACCAACTATCTAATAGAGGTAAAACAGAGACATAACAATAACACAAAATAAAAGCAATTATAATGTGAAATGGTATGGCGATCTCCATCTCCATAAAGCCTGTAATCCGACTCATGTCAACTCTTGTCACGTGCCGTATTAAACCATGTAGCCGATTTGAACACCGAATTGCATGCCGTCCGGATTCTCCAAACAGCCACACTAGCTTGTAATGCAAATTACACAGAGAATCCGACACACAGGCTGTTATACAATAAGATGACAGCACCTAGGCTCCAGCCAGCTGACAAAAACCGTGATACGCAGATCACGTATGGATTACACACATCACATGTACATAAGCCATACCATTCACAACATCATCCTGCAAAAACAAGTTATGCATAGATACGATATCTACTGGCGTTGTGAAACTCGCAACAACATCTAAGGCGCTACGACAGGGCGAAGCCGGCGGTCCCGAACATGGATTTTTCAAAAACGAGATCTCATCTGCCTTCCAGACATGGATTTCATCATCGAATAAAACAGTTTTACCCAAATCCGATCCGGACTCCGATTCGATCACCGCATCCAGGTTTACGTGTCAAAGTCTACCCCGATGGCGGTAACCGACCAGTAGGGGTATGTTGTTCCATGACCTTAGCAGTTAGATCACAGAAACCAGATGATCCATTCCCCCGAGTATAGTTGATCCAATCAACTTTGTACAAAACCGATCTATCTCATAGATCGACCACCAAAACTACAATTAGATCCAATCTAATGCCAACCGCATATCACATATGCGCGATCTCGAGCCTAAAACAGGAAGCTAGCGCTCTCATACCACTGTTGGGCCACGTAGGGATAAACAAAACTTTTTCCCTACACCGTGATCCCAAGATCTAGCTCAGGTAGAAGGCCACGAGGATTACCACTAGCCGCGCAGTTGCGGAATTGATAAAGCACGTCGCTTGATGCAGTGTAGTCCTCGCGATCCGTTCCGGTTCCACGATCCACGATCCGTACTTTCTTCATGATCGTCGAAGTGCTGAACGTACAACAACTCCGCCGGTATCCACACGTACGAGGAGGAGCGCTGGCGATGGACTGCTAGGTCTGGTACGGCGGCGACAGGACGGACTAGGGCTAGGGTTTCCAACACATGGAGTGACCTAACCTTGTGCTCTAAGCACCTGCGCCCCATCTTATATAGGGAGTGAAAGTGGGCTCCACTCACTTGTGGCCCATTCACTAAAAGGCCTATATTAGCCACAACAAGTATCACTTGCTGACTAAGTCCATGTCTCTATTTGGGTCCAACCCAAATAGGTTTCCTGTTTGGGTCTAACCCAAACTTGCTCCCACTCTTAAGTGTGTGACCCGACAGGCTCATGGTAACCCGGACACGATTCCGAGTCTCACTCGTGATCGATCAGTTGGTAGCGGCTCCTAGCAGAACGTGCCAACTCCCAAGTACCAATAAGTCATGACGACATACCTTCTAGTGTGACTTCGTCTGAGTCCCTTTTGCCTCACGATATACCTTGTCAGACTATAGGCGAATGATCGTCATCCCTTAAATAGTCTGACTCTCTTTCTCGATCCGAGATAAGTGATTCATCCGACTAACTCTTAGTTGGCTGCCTCGGTTAACACTTAACCGTGATGCGCATGGCCATGCTTTCTGAATCATATCTTCCGAGAGGGCCTAGAGAATATCTCTCCAGATGGAGGGGCAAAATCCTGTCTTGGTTATTCACATCACGCAGCTTGATTATCAGACGACCCGAACTCCGCCATTATAACTGCGCAGTGACGGAACAACATTTGACAGAACCTAAGTCGGAGATCCTCAACTCGGATTGTGCAATAACCTCAGGTCTAAGGATTACATTGATTGAGACATGCAAATGACGACTTGTTCATTGCATCTCAATATGGGTCAGTCTGACTCGCTAAACTCTTTAGCCGAACTCGTGTAAGTCGGAATAGCATCTCCATGCCCATGACAAGTGGAACCTAGTCATCTGCCGACTTTCACATTGGTCTAAGTTGTGTGTCCGGCACAACCTCAATGACCAAGGACAATTAGTATGAACAACATGAATATGTAGTTCCACAATCAAATCACATATTCGATGATACATATCAGCAGTTCATACATGGACCATAACCTTATGAATACACAGGAATATCATCATTCATGATTGCCTCTAGGGCATATTCCCAACAGGGTGGTTCATGAAAATAACACACATCCAATGACACTGGTGGATCCATGTGTGGTTTGTGATAAGAACAGACATGCAATGACATTGGGTGTGGTTCATGAGAAGAACAGACATGCAATGACACTGGTGGATCCTTATGTGGTTTTTGAGAAGAACTGACATTCAATCACACTAGGTGTGGTTCATGAAAAGAACACACATCCAATGACACTGGTGGATCCATGTGTGGTTTGAGAGAAGAACACACATCCAATGACACTGGGTGTGGTTCATGAAAAGAACACACATCCAATGACATTGGTGGATCCTTATGTGGTTTGTGAGAAGAACACACATGCAATGACTCTAGGTGTGGTTCATGAGAAGAACACACATCCAATGACACTAGTGGATCCTTGCGTGGTTTTTGAGAAGAACAGACATGCGATGACTCTAGATGTGGTTCATGAGAATAACAGACATGCAATGACCACTGGTGGATCCATGTGTGGTTTGTTTAGAAGAACAAACATTCAATGACCACATGCAATCACACTGGTGGATCCATGTGTGGTTTGTTTAGAGGAATAAACATGAAATGACTCTAGATGTGGTTGATGAAAAAAACAGACATGCAATGACACTGGTGGATCCTTATCTAGTTTGTGAGAAGAACTGACATGCAATGACTCTAGTTGTGCTTCATGAAAAGAACACACATCCAATGACACTAGTGGATCCATGTGTGGTTTGTGAGAAGAACACACATCCAATGACACTGGGTGTGGTTCATGAGAAGAACACACATGCTGTGACACTGGTGGATCCTTATGTGGTTTGTGAGAAGAACAGACATCCAATGACACTGTGTGTGGTTCATGAAAAGAACACACATCCAATGACACTGGCGGATCCATATGTGGTTTGTGAGAAGAACAGACATGCAATGACACTGGGTGTGGTTCATGAAAAGAACAGACATGCAATGACACTGGTGGGTCCTTATGTGGTTTGTGAGAAGAACTGACATTCAATCACACCGGGTGTGGTTCATGAAAAGAACACACATGCAATAACACTGGTTGACCCATGTGTGGTTTGAGAGAAGAACACACATCCAATGAAACTGGGTGTGGTTCATGAAAAGAACATACATCCAATGACACTGGTGGATCCTTATGTGGTTTGTGAGAAGAAGACACATACAATGACTCTTGGTGTGGTTCATGAGAAGAACACACATCCAATGACACTGGTGGATCCTTGTGTGGTTTGGGAGAAGGACAAACATGCGGTGACTCTAGATGTGGTTCATGAGAAGAACAGACATGCAATGACCACTGGTGGATCCATGTGTGGTTTGTTTAGAAGAACACACATGCAATGACATTGGTGTAACCATGTGTGGTTTGTTTAGAGGAACAAACATGCAATGACTCTAGATGTGGTTCATGAAAAAACAGACATGCAATGACACTGGTGGATCCTTATGTGGTTTGTGAGAAGAACACACTTGCAATCACACTAGGTGTGGTTCATGAAAAGAACACACATCCAATGACATTGGGTGTGGTTCATGAGAAGAACACACATGCAGTGACACTGGTGGATCCTCATGTGGTTTGTGAGAAGAACAGACATCCAATGACATTGTGTGTGGTTCATGAAAAGAAAACACATCCAATGACACTGGTGGTTCCATGTGTGGTTTGTCTAGAGGAACAAACATGCAATGACTCTAGTGGGTCCATGTGTGGTTTGTTAGAAGAACACACATGCGATGACTCTAGATGTGGTTCATGAGAAGAATAGACATGCAATGACCACTGGTGGATCCATGTGTGGATGGTGTTGAAGAACACACATGCAATGACCACATGCAATGACACTGGTGGATCCATGTGTGGTTTGTTTAGAGGAAAAAACATTTAATGACTCTAGATGTGGTTCATGAAAAGAACAGACATGCAATGACACTGGTGGATCCTTGTGTGGTTTGTGAGAAGAACACACATGCAATCACACTGGGGGGATCCATGTGTGGTTCATGAAAAGAACAGACATGCGATGACACTGGTGGATCGTTATGTGTTTTGTGAGAAGAACACACATGCAATCACACTGGGTGGATCCATGTGTGATTCAGGAAAAGAACAGACATGCAATGACACTAGTGGATCGATGTGTGGTTTGTGAGAAGAACACACATCCAATGATACTGGGTGTGGTTCATGAAAAGAACACACATCCAGTGACACTGGTGGATCCTTATGTGGTTTCAACATGTGGTTTATGAAAAGAACACATATGCGATGACGCTGGTGGATCCATGTGGTTTATGACAATAACACACATGCAATGAACTCTAGTGGGTCCATGTGGTTTATGAGAAGAACACACATCCAATGAACTCTAGTGGATCTATCTTGGCATAATTTGATGTATGCGATGATGTATTTCATTGTACAAGACAATCACTTTCCATTTTTATACTACTCAGTTTTGCCCTTGGTTGTATGTGGTACTACTGAGTTTTGCCCCCTCTCTCTATCTTTCATAGAAGCCCAAACTTGTGCTCACCCTGTCTGCTACTCCCTGATTGGCTATCACAGTTGTCACGTGGATCATGCGCACCAACCGTTGATTCTGTGCGATCCAACGATGATCGTTGCACACGTCGTGCCCTTCATAGTACATCGTGAGACAGCACGGACGTCTCCATCAGCGAGACTTCTACAAGAAGGAACACGATGCCATCCATGGAAAAAGCCGTCGAGCGGTCATGTCATGTTTAATCAAGTATAAAAAGCCTACTAATGCTACTACTACGCCACAACGCATGCGTCATCGAGTGCACGGTCGTTGATGGACAGCTGTAATTTATTGCCACTTGATTTTAATAAGACATACCCCATTTTTTACACAGCGGCTCTCAATCTCACTTCCAACTAGGCCCGACCGTAAGAAGCTTGCACGCGCTAGCCGGAGGCCGAAGAGCTAAGCTCGACGAGACCTAATGTCTCCGCCTTCATCAACACATTCCTCTACCCGATCTAGCACAACCCCACAAATCTCGCCGTATAGCCACCTACCTCCCCCTCTACATTTCCACTTTGAACTGTCACCAATTTTAGGGCCGTGTCAAACTTCGTACATAGAAATTGTGTATGTGCCCTTTGCATGTGGCTCAATACAGAACTGCCATGCATGGCCCGGGAAAAAGAGTGACGTACCGTGCGCGTGTCGCAGTGCACGGTGCAGTCGACTGCACGGCACGCTGCACGATGGTGCAACGAAACATGCCTTGCTTCCATCCACCTTAACTATAGAGCACCTCTCCGCACACCCACTCTCACTCCCGCTCACTCTCCCCACGCAACCCTCTCCACTGTCCCACCAGCACCCACAAACTCCCGAGAATACTCGTCCGTGACAGCGATGGCCGAGGAGGATAAGGTGGCCATTGTCGCCTCTGAGGCCGCCAGCGAGGAGGCCCCCATCTCCTCTCTAGCCCCCCTCGACGTGTTGAAAGTAGACATTGTCCCTGTCCAGGCCCCAGTCGAGGCCCCCACCGGTCACAAGCAGATCAAGCACTTCTTGGGCACCTACGATCCAGATAAGTACATCTCTTCGCTGAACCCCTACGGCACCTGCATCAACGACCTATGGTCGGAGGTCACTAGGGTTTGCTCCCTTCCCCTGGTTCTTCTACCATTCCCATCGTTGGATGCTAGATCTTGGTTTATTAGGATTCACTTGTTCGCATTTCGATTGCTCGATCTTCTTACATCATCCACTCCCCCATTTTCCTTTTCTTCCAATAGGTTTCCGGCAGCGACGTCTGTAGTGATGATGAGTCCATAAACACCAAGAATCGTTAGGTGCTGAGGAGGTTGCGTGCTGGCCAGTACGACGCCTTCTTCAGGGGCACCGTCTACAGCTACCCCTTCTGCAACGGGATCGCCTACTGTTGTGCGAGTCGCGCCGGCGGCACCGACTTCAACACCTTACTAAAGCATGTAGAGGTCGCGGGCTCCGGCATCCACAAAGGCGGCAAGTGCGAGACCGTGAACATCAATGCCTACATCGCTGAACACCGGGCTCTTGACATTCACCTCTGAAACCTCCAGCGCGTGGCCATTAAAGAGGGTCGCATGCCTCCAAGGCCCAAGGACCACAAGATCAAGGGACTAGGCAGCAAGAAGTGGAGGAAGCGCCAGAGGGAGGAGGTGGAGGCGCGGGCGCTTGAAGGCCTTGAATGTGCCTACAGCTGCAGCGGCTGGTGCTGCTAAGCAACTTCTTTTGAATTTCTGTATTTTGCTTACATCCTATTTCTGGCTGAATGCGTCGAACCTCGTTAAGCAACCTACTTTCTATCGCTATATTCTATTTAGCCACGCACAGCTATATCTACATTTGTTTTGTTTTCCGAATGAATGTATTCTGCCTGGTGTGATTTGTTGCTCTAGATTTCCTACCTGATCGGAGGCAAAAAGAGGTCCAAAAGGAACAAATTATCGAAGAGATAATCTTCTCTAGATTTGCTACCAATTTGGGCAAACATATTTGTTTAGCGGGAGAGGAAAAGGGTACTCTTTCAAACTGCCAGTTAACAAGCTACCATCTTGACAAGCTACAAGACACATACATAAACATAACACAAAGAGGGTTAAATTTATTTTACTACTCCCACTTGAGGCGCTAGACATTTTGATAAGATAACTGAGTTCCACAAAATAGGAACATAACACTGAGTAGTAAAATTTAATTCACTTCTCATCAAACCACTTGAGGCGCTTGCCATCGTTCCTAGGCGACCAACTGCGATCATTCCAGGTGGATCTTACATTATTGGCACTCCACAACTCACGAAATGCTTCATCCCACCTGGGATCTGACTTGCCTTCCCTATCTTCAGCGTCCTGCGACACAATTAGCGGTGCATCATAGACCTGATTGTTGCCACTAGAAGATGCTGCCTCTTGTTTGCTGCTTCAGCTGCAGCCTCTCTGTCAGCTGCTTCAGCTTCAGCTGCAAGCTCTCTTTTAGCTGCTTCTGCAGCCTCTCTGTCAGCTGCTTCAGATGCAGCCATTTCCTTTGCATATGCAGCATCAAACTCAACTATTCTGCATTTTCTACAAAGGGCTCCCCTAAGCTCGTCTTCCCTCTTGCAAATAGGGCAAAACACGAGGTAACATAGAAAAAATGGATCTTCTTGTACAACTAGTAGGTCACGTCAGCATCTATGGCTGCATACTTCAATTTTATATCAGACAACGGCCACTCATCCTAGAAATCGTGCCTATTCATAGGGAAATCTTCCTTCATTTTGTCATAGGGAAATCTTCCTTCATTCTGACTCATCGAGGATTCTAGTTGCGAGTGATGCCATTCCATCCTTCCTTGAGCCCCCTAGGATCTTGACAAGATGCTGAATATCAATCCAGTTGTGTGCAGGAATTATAATTCCCTCTTGATAAAATTTCAAAAAATCAGTTGTATTGTCGACAGTGCAGAAAACAATTCCCTTTTCTACAAGGAACTGGCGCAGCGCCGGACAATTCCTGTCAGTCCTGAAAGTATGTAGTTTTTCATCACCAAAATTTGTAACTACAAATATTTTGTCAATGCAAGATCATCATCTGAATATAATTTTGAAAAGTTTAGTAAATGCAAGATCAAGACTCTCAACATTTTCTTATCATAATTTATTTGGTCCCAAATAAAATGCAGTAGTTGCAAGATGAGCAAATGGATAAAGGACAAGAGGAGAAAACCCTAAAAGTGGTTTTATATAGAGAGCGGATCTACAAACCGGGAGAGGTGGTAGACAAGGACATGTTTCCTCATGGACAGTTGAACGGCGGCGACTTCACTCCCTTCATATGGGTGCTCCGGGGTGTACTCGAGGTCCAATCCCACAAACTTGTCCTCGTCTTTCTCAAGCCAACCCTCGTACATCCTCAGGAGACGCACCACTATCTCCTCCTCGTTGGTGTAGATAACATCTTTCTTCTTATTGTCATGGGTAGTGAAGCTAGTTTCTAGAGTCTGATGACCTTCCATGGCGGCAAGGAGAAGACTGGAAGAAGACAGATGACATGAAGAAGAAGAGTGGTTTCTGCGAGGCAGGGGAACAGTGGAACCATCAATGCGCTTTTAAGGTAGTGGTTAACGACGGGGATGGAATTCCAAGGAGAGACGCGTGGCGGTGGCCGTTCCCGCTTCTGAGTAAACAAAAAAATATTATAACACCAATACATGTGCCCTGTTTTGTCATGTCAATACACTGGGCGGGGGTGTTGTCCTATCCATTGTGCCATCGTTGCAAGCCTACGTGACAGCCACCCCGCCTAAGCGATGGGAGCAACATAACAGCGAGAACTGGCAGGGGGCCCAACTTGATGGCCGTTAGCCTTTTTGTATTGAAATGTAAAGTTGAATTTGTGCCGAAAAAGACCCTCTGAGTATTTGGCACGCCAACTTTGGGTAGCGCAGCTGATTGTAAGAAACTTGGGTACTGCGTTGCCTGGCCACCCCAACTTTTGGGCCGCAAAATGATATTCTCCCTAAAGAACTAGTTGTCTGATTCGATTGTTGCAGACCGTTCGATTGGGGCACATGGACGAATAAGTTGGTTCTTCATAAGAGTGATCAACGAGTAGGCTATTCCATGGCATGATTGGACGCGCTTACATTTTCACTTATATTACTATTATTTCCACTCCCCTATAGCCTACTAGTAATATCATAGAGCTCAGGATTGAGCACGTCTACTCCATAGCCCCCTCTCCCCTCATCCACCACACGTCACTGTGCTCGGACGATGCCACCGGTTTTTGTGCGCTGTGCCCGCATGACATCCGCTGATTCTCGGATCGCTGCCTTCATGCTAAGAAATCATTTTACAAGCTTTTGAATTTATCTTACATATTCCTACTATTCGCTGATCTAACTGCTGATATTTTTTCTAATTTCTTGACGAACTTCAGATGTGGCAGATGCTGCAGCCCAAGAATATGGATATCCTCATGTTCAACTTTGAAGTGATGTTCCCGCTCGTGTGCTCCCACCCAGGATGCTTTCTCTGTTACTCCTACCACGAGCTCCCGCTCGAGGAGCTCACGTGCCCGCACGACACGTGCTCCTGCACGGAGCTAGGATGCAACTACACAGGCCTGCCGGTAGAGTTCATCGTCCACCTTGCAGAGGAGAACTTGATCGAAGTGATTAGGATCTCGTACGGGCAAGCTCAACTTCTCCAAGAGCAGGTGCCGTTCACTAACTCAGCACGCTGCCGACTAATTTTCTAGTGGGGGGACGGCTCTGTTTTCGTCTTGACCATTACCGCCGGTGTTCCGGGAACCAGAGCTGGGCCCACCTTCATGTGTTGTATGCGTCAGGTCGGTCTCATGCGCCTGGCCCCTATACACGGTGCGCATGTGGGGGAACGCCTAGCCGTCGTCGTCCGATAGCATTTTTGTGCTAGCCGAGGCGCCGAGCTGCTCGACGCAGTGGGAGGTGGAGTATGTGGACCTAAGGTCGATCCTATGTGTGCCATTTCAGTACCTTGTCAGTGTTGGACCGAATAGGCAGATGCATTTCTACATTTGTATCTAGAAGACCGACAGGGAAATGTAGTACTTATGTTGTCGTTACTGTTAGACTTAAGCGATGCTTCTCAGGTGCATAGAGCATACGTGTTGTGCAAATGTACCCCAGTTGTCGTTTTTAGTACTCCTTAATAATTTGATGAGTTATTGGTCCAATTAGCTTGCTATTGTCATGTTGCAAAGTCCGCTTCCTCTGGATAGACTAGCAATACCGCGTGCCCTCGCTCCCTCATGTTAGTGTCACGTGTTCCGTGGACCTACATACCAGTGTCATGCCCCCTTACTTCTCTTCCTTCCCCTCGAAGCCACTATCCCCACTTCCCTTCCATCCTGCCACTCCTGTTTGATGGTTGTAATCTGATTTTCGTTGGATTGTTTACATGTAATCTACGTTGATAATGCAACACGCAAATGGCACAAACACAATTTCTAAAGTGGAAGCACTTGCATGTTGCTATTGCACATATTTCTTAATATAGCTCGACAAACCCATTACAATAATTATACTCGCACTAAACACGACCGAAATTGCAACCATCCTAAAAAACATCTAAACCCACATCACAGTGCTTTCATCGGAGTCCACCTTGATTGGTGACACCGCCGTGCCCTTCCCAGCGACATCCACTCCCGCCCGTGGCTTTCTCTTTGCCAATGTAACTACCTCGGTGAATTACGCTCTTAGTTGCATGCCTGGATGAGCGAAAGTGGTTAAGATAGTACAGTGGGTCCCAGGGGCCACTCACGGGTTGACCTTTCGGCCGTCCTAACCACTTCCAGAACATCAGGGCAAGAACGAGCGGCGTAATCGGCAGGCGAAGGGATCAACTACATACACAAGTGAGTATGTATGCAAGCCACCATACAACTGTTCACAGAGCCATTCCATCTAAAAGAATTAGAAATATTGGAACGCCATACGACAAGATCCAAATATCCTAGATAGATATAATAGTTTAGGATAGCTCCTCATACATCAAACATCAGAGTATCAGGCGGAAGCGGAAAACAAGATCCGAGTACGGATAAGAAGCAAATCGGCATAAGATGCCACATAAATAAACACATCCCACCCATAGATCTCACGGATCCCCGTTCCCGGAATCTCTACACCGAGTGATCGTTGCCAACATCATCCGTCTCCTCCAATGTGGTAGTGCTTGCCTGAAACATCATCCGGCTATGCAGTACTTGGGATTCAATTTAATGCAACCGCGACTCAATGATGCAAGAATAAGATAGAGGCAATATGTACTATATGTATGCAAGCATGTGGTAGTGCTTGCCTGGTAGCTCAGTTGAAGCGAGAGATGGATCTGGGTAGAACTCCTGTGATTCCTGATAATTCTCCTGCTGGGCGTCTATTCAAAGAAGAACCAAACAAACAAGGGCCAACATAAATAAAGTGCACAAGCATATGAATTAAAATGCGACAAGCAATTAGCATGCCATGATGAATGCTGCACAATTTACATGGCATTAATGTAGCATGGCATGGTGAGGTGTGGGGTACAAGAATAAAGCATTTTATTATTTCTTTGGTCAAGTTTTATCGCCATAAACAGTTCTGATTTTTAATGATGTCATGATGCATGCTTCAATTCAGAACAAGGAATGCATAGATAGATCGGGCTCGTCGCGCTGATCGATTTAGACATATTATTTGTTGAATTTGGAGTTATAGATTTAAAGTTATTAATTTATTAAGAAAAAGGCATTTTATTGGATTTAAACAATTTCGAAAATTTAAATTGCCCAAAAGATGTTTTGAATGGCATATTTGAAATCCTCACATTTTGCTGATTCAAAAACATATATCATATGTATTATTTGGAATTACAATGTAAAAGTTATGAAAAACAGATTTAAATTTGTATTTAAACATTTCTGAAATCATTTTATTTAAACAGAAAACACCCAGGCTTTTTATACCCAGGTCGAGCTAGCCCCAGTCATCGACGAGTGGGGCCGGCGCTGACTGGGCCCAGCTGGAAACGTTGCACAGCTGCGGGTTTTTCTCACTGCAGCAGAAGCTAGCCGCAGCCACTGCTCGGTGGACCCGGCGCTCACGCGGGCCCACACGCCAGCGAGAGGGAGTGGGCTGGCCACGCGGCACGGAGGGGGACCTCGGGTTGAGGACCTGGAACCCTAGGTCTCTTTCTACAAAAAGGGCCAAGGAGACCGACAGGTGGGCCTCGAGGGAGCGCGGGTTTAGGAAAAAGGTGGTGGGGGGGTATGTGCAAAGCTACCAAATTGGTACTGTTTCTCTTCCTGGTGTTCTGACGAACAGAGTGGCGTCAGAGAACGGCGCACGGCGCGGGGGTTCGATCCCGTGACCTCGTGCGCACGCGCGGTGGCGGCTACCGCTGCGCTGGCTTGGGGTTGCTGCAAGGTAAGCGCGGCGCGGCTAGGTGTACCTTTTGTGGCGCGACAACATGGAAGGCGCACGCGCATGCGCCGCACAAAGGGCGTTTGTCGGAGGGATCTAGGTGACCAGGAGGCGACGGTGAGACGGAGGTTGTTAGGAAGGTAGGGGAGCTCACCGCGGTCTCGTCGGAGGGCTCGGATCATGACAGGGAGCAGCACGCCGACGGCGATGCAGAGGCCGGTGGATGTTAGTGTTTTCTCGAGCGCGTCGTCGTGCCGCAGTTCGGGGCGCTCTCCTCCTTGCTGCAGTGTACAGGGCGGTGCAGGGGGTTCTGCAGTGTACAGGGCAGTGCAGGGCGGTGCAGGGGGGTCGCGTACCAGGTAACCGAGAGGGAGCCGACGGTGGCCGCCGGGATGGAAGAAGAAAGGGGCAGCAGGGGGTAGCTGGGGAGGAAGGGTAGGCTCTGGTGGATCTGGGATTGCAGGGCAAGGCAGAAGGAGGGAATAGATAGCAGAGAGGGAGATGGGGGTGCCGTGGGGGATCGGTAGAGAGAAAAAGGTGGCTCGGCCACCTTTTCTCCTTCTCCTCCCTCATGTGCTGGGCATGGGAAGGCCAGGCAGGCAGCTGCAGGTGGGGCTCGGTCAGGAGAGAGGCCAGGCTCGGCTGGTGGGACTTCTTGGCAGCGAGAGAGAGAGAGAGAAAAAGAGAGGGCCGAGAGGGGAGGCTCGGGTAGATGGCATGGGGCTCGGTCTAGGGTTAGGTAGGGGTGGTGGCTCGGCTAGCTAGAGAGAAGGGGCGGGGCTGGACCGATCCAATAAAAAGAGAGGAGGGAAAGGTTAGGGTGGTAGGCGATTAGGTTTATCTTAGGTTTTTGCACACCCACATGATCAAGCAAGGTGGAATGGTTCAGGAGAGGTAGGGGTAGGGTTTTTGGTTAGGGTTTTACATGATCCAAGCTACATCAAGCAAGAAAAGGTGGTGAGATGGAGAGGTATGGTAGGGCTAGGGTTTTGGTATGGTCCCACATGATCATGCATGGAAGCATACACAAGTGAGGGGTGATGATTTTGAGTGCCCAAGGTAAGGAGAGAAGATCAAGATGGTGAGGGTTTAGGGTAAGAGCAAAAAGAAAAGAGCCCACAAGAATGGATTCACAAAGAACCATGCTCCACTTCCAAAAATGCAAGAAAAACCAAAAGGAGGGGATGATGATGAGATCTGCATGGCCCATGCAAAAACATTAAATGCCATGTTTTAATCTTGTGAACACAAAGTAAATAATCATCGCATTTGTACATATGCAATCCAAAATATGGAGTAAGGCCAAGCTAAAAGAATTAGACAGATGTTCCAAGGGGAGTAGATGGAGATGCTCAAATTTGAGTATAAATGGGACATGCTAGTGTGTAGGTTCCACTAGATGAATAATAGTCCCAAAAAATATTCCAACATGAGCATACATTCATAATAATCCCATATGGAAGCTTGAAAAAGGGGTACCACTCATAATTCATGCAAAGGTGGATCCACATGTCAATAATGTGGAAACAACAGGATGCTATTGTGAGGGCATGTGGAAAGTAGAAGTGGATCCATTCCATCCCACATGAGCTAGATTAAATGCCAAAGGGAAAAGCAAAAACTCATGGATAATTAGGATGGTGGAATTATAAGGTGGTGACAAAGAAAAGGTGATGGAGTTGAATAAAAGATATGCCCCCAACTCAACTTGGGAATCAAGCATTTATCAAGAATCAAATACAATATATCAAGAGCCAAATACAATTAATAATGCATATGAGAGAAGAACCAAATGGAAAGGGGTTTTATATGATGCTCAAATGCAAGGTGGCATGATGACATGAGCATGATATAATTATGATGCCACAATTATATGTAGGAAGTAGCCATTATATTACTAGACCATGTAGCATTACATATGTTAGACAGATGGGATGCTACAGCCAAGGAGGCAACAATGGCGTTCTGCACAGCTTCGTCCCCGTCGTTCTCCACATCGGAATCGACAATGATGAAGGTGACGGGGTTGGCGTGGATCGAGCCCCATCGCGCCTGGCGGCTACTGCTCAAGCTCAACGCCACATCAGTCCTTCTACAAGTAGGAGGGGCCGAGCTCGGAGACGTAGCGTCGTCACTCCGCTCAAGAAACCATGGCCATTTGATACTGCGACGGTAGGATCTTGGGGTGGATCCGCCACGGCGAGACCTACCGGAAGTAGTGGAGCAGATGGATCTGCTGGCACGAGCCATGACAAGTTCCTAGGAGGGAGTAAGAGTGTGGGCCAGGCGTGTCTAGTTCCTGAGCAAGGCCTCCCAGTGATATGTACACGGGCAAGGTGCCAAAATTTGTCGTCCAATGCACGCGAGAGGGCCTTTGAACCATGAAGGCGCGAGGTTTGGTTGACAAGTCCGCATGCTAGGCCTCCCACATATCAGCCGAATGTGGACGGTAGGATTCTGCCCGAGTTATTGAGTGGGGATAAATCACCGCGCCACTGCCCTGACATCCAAAGGCTCCTCTTTCCTCTGCCCTCGCTCCCCTCGCTCATGGCTCGCAGCTCATGCAGTTCGTCTCGGGAGGAATCAGGGTCGGCTCAACACTATCAGGCGGGTGCCCCCATCAGGTACCGGTGGGCGCCCTACGATTACTACCCCAATATGTTGTGTTTGTGCGGTGAGAAGATGCCGAGATGGATTTCGTGGACCGGCGAAAATACTGCAGGAAAATTCAGCAACTATAGAATTAGAGCGGTAAGTTCCTACTGTAGGTACAATGGTAACCTAGATCCAGAAAGCGTAATGTAATTTTTTTTGTTTCCTTCGATCTACTTCGTAGGAAGTGAGGGGGACTGGCTGTGACAAGTTTGTGTGGATCGAAAAGACATTAAAAGGTTTTCACAAGGAGCTTGTTCAGAATCTGCGTGACGCTGTGTGGGACAAGAAAGAGGAGATCCGTGCGTTGGAGCGAGAGATCCAGGAGCTTTGCCAGGTGCAGGGGAGGCAGGGGCAGGGAGGTGGTGGGACAGATGGGCTCAAGATTAGGCTAGATAGTGGAAATAATTTCCTCATCATCTAGGCATTATCTGTTGCCTTTGCAGTTTATGTTGCCATGTCGTTGTCTAGTAGCTGAAATAAGTTGCTGCTTCGTGGAGTGTAGCAGCCAGCTTAAGAAATTGTTTTTCAGCCCAGAAACTTATCATAATTGTAATGCCAATAGCAGGGATTTATTAAGCGCCTATAAATAATTCATGTATGTACCACTAACACCCATCGATTTTGGAGACCCCTTAACCGCTCAGCTATCGCGATTGTTCAGATAGTAGTGGCACAATCACAATTTTGGATTCAACTAGTGGCCTCGGCCGTATCCAATCCTCAAGTCGCGATACATTTTACTCCGAGTACGGGAGGCAAATTGTTTCGCCCGACAAGTTCAACGCACATAGCTCCATAGTTTAACCGAACTACATATATAGGTTCAAGTTCAATACATCATTAGGCTTCTACACTACTAGCCTTCTTTCTCAGCTTGGGTGCCAACTTTCTTCATCTTGCCTTCATGTCCACTGGCTTCTTCATCTCCTGCCTTCTTCCTCTTCCTAGGTGCCAATTTTCTTACCTTCATGTACCTTGCATCTCCGGGTCAAGGGAAGTCCGGCCAATCAACACCGGAATCTTGTCCGACATCATCACTCCACTCGTTTTGGTTTTCTTCCCGCAGCAAAATTACTGAGTCGGTCGTCTTGTTTCTTACCTTGCCCTTCCTGTAAAAAAATAGTACATGGATTACTACCTTATACCTACAGACTATAAATAATTTTTGTGTGAATGTACCATCTCATACCTAGGTTTGGGAGCATTAAGGGGACATCATGCTGCTCTATGGCCTATAAGATGGCAGGTCTTGCATCTGTTTTCGCCCTTCTTGGTAGCATAGAAAGTCGAACCCTTCTTCTCAAGAAAATTCTTATACCTATTCACCTAAGGTCTTCCTCTACCCCTTTTTGTAACTAGTTGGCAAAGCTCGAAAGTCAGTTAGACTTGAGGCCACTGAGATGGGTCTGTACATGGCTCGACGGATCCAGTGTACGCAGCTCTGAACTTTTCCATAGAGTAGTAGTCTAACAAATACTGATCCAAATGTGGTAGAGTTCTTTTCTTCACCAAGAAGGCCAAGGTGTGGTCGCAAGGTTTCCTGGTATGCTGCCACTCTAAGCAGGTGCATTCTCACAGCAGGATGTTCACAACATCCCTTTTTCCACTCTTGGACATATCGACCACCTCACAGCTGCTGCTGGTTGATGTGAGAACCTTAAGATGAGCAAGTCCTCGGCTTCTCTGTGTAGTTGCTGCACAACTGGCAGTATCATATGTCCTCTAAGTCTCCTACTGATCTCTCTCCTTATATTTAACAGCTTCATGATCATACCACGTATGTTGTCCATTAAGATATGAACATGACGCACTTTCATGTCCTTCACCTAGTTATTCAGGCATTCTGCAAGGTTGTTGTTTATGTAATCAACTTTGATGTCAGGGTTGAATTGACTCATCTTCCATAGCTGCGAATGATGTATGGCTAAGTACTCTAGAAGTTCAGGGGCTTCCGCAAAAATCTTGCTCATGAAATGTTCGCTGCTACTAGGTTTGTAAGCTCTAGCAGCAGGAAACATGTAACAAAACACGCTGCCTATGTAGTGTGAGTACAAGTGGAGCATCATATGGGCATGGCATTCTCTACCTTCAGCTCGCGGGAACACCTCCTTCACTACATTCGTCAGCCCTTTGCATGCATCCGTGGATATAGCCAATGGATCCGTGTGGCCTATTGATCTCTTGAGCTGTCTCATAAACCAGACCCAGTTTTCCTCCGTTTTTGTTTCAAACAGCCCGAATGCCACTGGGAACATCCAGTTGTGACCATCAAGTGTTGTGGCAGATGGCAGATAGCCTTTCCATTTACTAGTTAGGATACTGCTGTGTACACTCAGATACGGCCTACAGCCGTCCTTGAATCCCTGGATGCAAGATTTAAGTGCCATGAAAAATCTTTTGAAATATATTTTACCACGTACTGATTCGGTGTCAATCTCCACAACACTCCCTAGACACCTAGCTTGTACCTCGCCTTGAAGTTGTACAACATCTTGAAGCTATTGGTCCAATCCTCGTGCAAGACCCCCACAGAGCTTTCTCTTTACCTTTCCAAACCGTGTAATACGGTAGGACAATGTTGTATTTAGAACCGAGGCTAGTCTAAATATTCTTCACCGGTCTCCTTAGGGTTATCCTTTAGTATGGACATAGCTTGTATTGCCACCCACTCTGTATCAGCCATTGAGGGTTTCAGTTTGCTGCATGTCGGACACATGTGTGGAGGGCCCATTTTGTTCACTTGCAACACAGATTCATTTAAAAGATAAGTGATGACCCACAAGTATAGGGGGTGTATCGCAGTATTTTCGAGGAAAGTGAAACCCAATTTATTGATTCGACAAGAGGGGAGCCAAAGAATATTTATCAGCCTTAACAACTGAGTTGTCAATTCAGCTGCACCTGGAAACAATCTTGCTCACAGCAGTTTATCAGTAGCAACAGTTTTGTAGTAGGAATAGCAAAGTAACAGCAGTAGCAAAGTAAAGACAGTAGTAACAAAAGCAGTAAACAATGGGATTCGAGTGCGGTAGGCATAGGGATGGATGGACGGGCGTTGCATGGACAAGACAATTCACATAGCAATCGTAACATAGGGCAATTGCAGATAAATAAGATAAAGCACCCAAGTACTAGACAATCCTAGGCATGTGTTCCATATATAGTCATACGTGCTCGCAATGAGAACTTGCACAACATCTTTTGTCCTGCCAGCTCGTTTGTAGCGGGGCCTCTAGGGAACTACTGGCAATTAAGGTGCTCCTTTTAATAGAGCACCAGAGAAAAGCATTAACACTCCGTGAACACATGTGATCCTCACATCAAAGCCTTTCCCTTCCGGTTATCCTGATTTCTATCACTTCGGGGCCATAGGTTCCGGACAACAACGTGTGTATACAACTTGCAGATAAGACCAGAAACAATACTATCATAATGAATCAATAATAAGTTCAGATCTAAAATCATGGCACTCGGGACCTAGTGACAAGCATTAAGCACAACAAGTCGCAACAAAGTCATAAGCACTAATAAAAGATACTAGGCACCATGCCCTAACAATCTGATGCCATTACATGAACGATCTCATCCAAGCCCTACCATCCCCATAGCCTACAGCGGGGGATTACTCACTCATAGATGGGGGAAACATGGATGGTCGATGGAGATGATGGTGAAGATCGATGGAGATGGCTCCGGGGGCACTTCCTTGTCCCGACAGGGTGCCAGATCAGAGACTTTTTGTCCCCCGTATCTCCCCTTCGGTGGCGGTGGCGCAGCGGAACTTTTCGTGGAAAAACGATGAACCCCCCGAAGTTTTTAGGTCAGAAGGCTTCTTATAGGCGAAGAGGGAGACCGAGGGGGTGCCTAGGGCCACCACACCATGTCCTGGCGCGGCCAGGCCCAGCCCGCGCCTAGGGGGGGTGTGGCCAGCCCTTGGCCCTCCTCCGTCTCGTATTCTGGCTCCTGTAGTCTTCTGAAAAAATAGGCACTTTGCCTTTTGTCCCGTCCAATTCCGAGAATATTCATTTTCTGACTTTCCTGGAACCAAAAACAGCAGAAAATAGGCAGTTGGCACTGTGGCTCTTGTTAATAGGTTAGTCCAAGAAATCATATGAAAAGTACTCCAAAGTGTGGAAAAAACATAAGAAAGTGGATAAAACCAAGCATGGAGCATCAAAAATTACGGATACATTTGCAATGTATCAATAAGCGGTCATCGACTAGTTGCCAGAAAAATATCGCACAACAATTGTAGTTACAGATCGAAAAGAGAGAAAGTTCTAATGGTTTGCTGCATTCATTTCCCCAGTACCCTAATTCCCTTCGACGCAAGTAAGGCTCTTGCTATGATCCTCCATGGACAATGTACCTCCGCCCATCCATTCATCCATGTTAACTTGCAAACGGCCTCATACCTCTGTGTAGTGTTCTTCAGTCGATAAACGCAAAACTCCCCTTTGGTACAAAAATGCCGGAACAACATCCTAAACTCATGCATGCTCCTGAAACTCGGTGCCGACCGAGATTATAGGACACTGGTGGCCATGTTTCATTTCTTCTACTTCAACACCCTTCTGCTGCTACTATTGGGTGTGTTCTCCTTCGTGCTGGCATTATTGCATGACCTCAGCGACATGTTCCGCTCCAAATTATCATTTTTTTATGCTCCCACTAGGTGTGATAGCCTCCGTGCTGGCCATCTTCGCCTTTTTGCTACCACTCCTGGGAGTGTTCACCACCATGCTAGCCCTCTTAGCGTTTTTGCTGCTACCGTTCGGTGTAGCATTTTGACTGGATCTCAAGGGTGTACTCTGCGGCGTGGTGCTTTTTTTTGTGCGACTCTTGGGCGTCCTCTTCTCTAGGGTGCCCTTTCTGGGGATGCTCTTCCTGCTCCTCTTTATGAAGCTCCTATGTAAGACTCTCCTCTGTTTGAAGCTACACTCAGTCGCATCAGCCCCAGTGATGCCATGGATCAGGTCACGCATGCCTTCTACAAGTCCATCATCTCTATTGTCCAAATCCAATTCCTCTCCAACCATTTGCTCAATCAAGTGGAAGTACACTTGACCTCTATAATGTTTCCTTGTAACCGGTACAACTAAATCCCTGGTATCTTTCACTTTGATAGACTTTTTGCTCCTATTACCAAAATATACCAAACGTGCTACTTGGGAGGACCCCCACAGCACCTTCACACGTAACGATGCCATTAGGTCAGATAACTCTACCACTGCAGGATCGTATCTGCCAAGGATTACATCAAACTCGTCATAGAATTTTTCTGTGTCATCATCTAATTTTGCAGTATAATCTGCACCACCGATACGAACGATTACTTTGCCATCATCAGGTTATGCATGATAAAAACCTCCGAGAGGTTCGAGAGGTGGAGCGGCACCATCAGACCCAGCAACAATGCCACCATCAACATCACCAGCGTCATTGTTAGCTAGATCAACCTCGGTGGAAGTACCAGGACCAGGAGCAAGGTGAGGGCCATTAGCAGCGGGAGCTACACATGGTGGATAGGCAGGGCCCCGGCTAACGACAACCACAATAGGATCAACTGCTGCCATGCCGCATCGATGATCAGGAGCAGTTCCCACAACAACAATGTTTTGAGTGCTAGCAGAGTCTCGGACCATGAGCTAGCTCCACACCAGCAGCTTGCTAAACCTGAGCACGGGTTCGAGGAGGACACAAGGCAGCAGTCTTGGCAACAATAGTGGGGCAGCCTCCGGAAGCCTTAGTTTGCTCCACAACGGCAGGGATTGGGTCAACAGCGGCCAGATTAACAATAACACAGGGACGACCAGTACCAGCAGATTCCAGAGCACGGGTTCGCACAACTTTAGCACGGTGTCGAGGAGGAGGAGCACACAAGGCAGCGGTCTTGGCAACAACAGCGGGGCAACCTTCAGAAGCCTTAGTTTGCTCAACAGCGGCATGGATTGGGTCAGCATTAGCCGGAGCAACAACACCATGGGGACGACTTGTACTAGGAGATTCCAGAGCAAAGTTTTCCAGAATGGCAATACGGGGACTCCTACGAGGAGGTTGCCTCACAGAAGCATGTCACGGACGAGGAACCACATTTTTCTCAACAACTGTAGGGGTTCGAGTTAGACCATCCTGTCCAATAATAGCTGGTCGACTCCTAGTAGCAGGAGCTTCCACATCCAGTATGTTACAAATCAGCATAACCACGCGAAGCCCAGCAAACTATTTCATCAACCCAATTAGCTAACTCTCACACGATATAGGAACCGTGAAGCCTCGTTCATCAATGAAGCTGAACTGTACAGTCTGCTCCGGCCACATTTCAGCACGTTCACACACAGCAGCAACCATACTAGGGATAGTGCATAACTGCACATACGCTACTTCCATCTTCAGACAGCTAGCTTGATTCCACTTGCTCTTCCCATCTGCTAATTTAATGTGGTAGCCGTAGAGGGTGACCATAACAGTGCATTTGGGTTTAGTGGAGATCCTACTTGACAGAAAATTAGGGACAAAATATAAGAATTGTTTGTCAGCGTCGTTCTAGCAAAAAATTCTAGGTACGATCTATCTCTATAATGCCAATAGCCAGCTAGCAGTTATAGGTAATGTGAATAGCAAAGAGAAGAGTAGCTCACCCGCAATTAGCCAAAAGTACTTCTCCTCGGCAATAGGATCTGCCATCCTTCATGCTACTCAGCTCGTCAGCGATAAAGGCGGGCTCGATCGTCGCAACGACTGGCACAACATTCGGCATCGGAGCTCAGTACCAGCGAGTAGGCGTACCAACTTGGCACCGGAATTCAAATGTTGAAGAGATCATTTTTGTTGGAGAGGGGATTTCGACACCGGCGGTGCTAGGGTTCATGCGAAAGGAGGGAGGGAGTGGATTTGTGAATTTGGTCAACACACCATGCTCCTTTAGTCCCTCATTTTGCCTACGTCGTTGCTGCGTTGGTGCTCACATCATGGAAATATTACTGACATGGGGGTCCCGACCGTCTACTTCACGGGGAAGTGATGACCCACAAGTATAGGGGGTGTATCGCAGTATTTTCGAGGGAAGTGAAATCCAATATATTGATTCGACACAAGGAGAGCCAAAGAATATTTATAAGCCTTAACAACTGAGTTGTCAATTCAGCTGCACCTAGAAAACATCTTGCTCACAACAGTTTATCAGTAGCAACAGTTCTGTAGTAGGAATAGTAAAGTAACAGCAGTAGAAAAGCAAAGACAGTAGTAACAATAGCAGTAAATAGTAGGATTCGAGTGCGGTAGGCATAGGGATGGATGGACGTTGCATGGACAAGACAATTCACATAGCAATCAGAACATAGGGCAATTGCAGACAAATAAGATAAAGCATCCAAGTACTAGATAATCCTAGGCATGTGTTCCATATATAGTCATACGTGCTCGTAATGAGAACTTGCAGAACATCTTTTGTCCCACCAGCCCGTTTGCAGTGGGGCCTCAAGGGAACTACTGACAATTAAGGTGCTCCTTTTAATAGAGCACCGGAGCAAAGCATTAACACTCCGTGAACACATGTGATCCTTACATCAAAACCATTCCCTCCGGTTATCCAGATTTCTGTCACTTCAGGGTCATTGGTTCCGGACAACAACGTGTGTATACAACTTGCAGGTAAGACCAAAAACAATACTATCATAATGAATCAATAACATGTTCAGATCTGAAATCATGGCACTCGGGCCCTAGTGACAAGCATTAAGCATAACAAGTTGCAACAAAGTCATAAAGCACTAATAGAAGATACTAGGCACCATGCCCTAATAATCTGATGCCATGGCCGGCGCCAAGCCCTCCCAAGGATGGCGCATGGGCCCTACAGGTGCCACCTTGACTTCCCTTATGGAGTGCGTTGCATAATCGGGAAGGTATGTGACATAGGTATACCCTACCGGTACCTATCATCGGCCTATCTGGTTCGGCCCAGTAAGGGGTCTGCATGATGACCCTACAAGGAGGCTGAAGCCCAGGACGGTTCGGATGAAGCCAAACCCATGAGGGACGCAACTCCTTGACGGACACGGTAGAACTAGATAGAAATGCTTCAGGTTTCACGCTTGTTCTGTAACCGACTCGGACGTATACGAAGACTTGGCTCCCCCATATAAGGTCCAGGAGGGAACAACGAGAAGGGAATCATACTTTCACCATAAACCTGCCAGATTACATCTGCGCAACATCACCATCTCGGCACCCCGTAGTCCATCAGATCTCCATTAATCAAGAGCAGACAAGTAGGAGTAGGGATTTCCCTCTAGGGTCCTAAACCTAGGTAAATGATGTGTCCCCGTGTTGTTTGTTTATTAGCGGACGAAGTTTCTAGCGTTCTCTCTTCCTCAAAACCCAAGTCCATCAACCATGGGCATTGACGTGGTCACCCCATGTCAATTAGCATCGTCTGTGGGAAACCCTCACGCCGATGTAAAGACTTCAGTGGACCCATCTACGGCAATCTACGACTCGTCGGCTTTGGATGACCGGATCTGATTTGGATCCTTCGACTTCAACATCAACTCTCTGGTCAATCGTCTAGCCTTCGACTCCCTCAACACTGGAGCTGACATGACGATCGTCAGGTTCAACTTCTAGGTCGGCAAGACCAACACTCTACGCATCCCGGACCAGATCCAACATGTCCTAGAGCAACCGACCCCACCGTCAATTGCACCAGCTTCGTGGATCCTGCCACCGCTCGTGACTCTTAGCGAGCTGGACACTTCCTCCTCGGCCTATGGCACGGATAGCAACAACATTTGCAACTCCAATCAGAGCGATCCGCTCAAAGGCGATCATGATATCGGATCTGATCTGGAGAGCTCCGAAAGCAACATCTACCTCAACCATTAACACCGCGCCTTCATCAATGCCAACACTGACGGCGTTTCTAGTGACGGCACTGGTACTGGTGCTGATCCTGAGTCCGAGAATAGAGCCAACCGCGACAACGACAACAACAAAAATGACCGTCCACAGATCCACCTCACAGATACGGAGTGGGAAAGGGTTAAGCAGGCCCTGACGGGCGGCACACCTCTGCCCCCAGCTCATCACAAGAGGTACCAATGGAATACCATTGGTACCTAGACAAGGAGTTCTACCGCCAATGGGCGCTCCATTCCTAACTCAAAGAACAGCGACGACTTGCCGATGAGTCAAGTGCTCGACAGGCAAAACTCTCCTCACTCCACGAATCCTCTTCAAAGGGGAACCACAGCATCCAAAATACGCCATCGAACGGACCTGATGGACAAGGAGGCTAGACGTGAAGCCACTCAACGACTGTACTTTTCGTTCATGTTTGTGAACGCAAGGGGGAATGTAACCCCCAAGACCCCATAGGCCGCCGTCATGGCGGCCACCACCTACCTGTTGTCCAAACCTCCACAGTGAGGATATCCACGCACTTCCAACCATAGATCCACGCTCGCTAGGCTCGGTCTGGTCGAGGCAGCACTCGCGAGAGAACCCGTGAAGTAACCAACAAAGGCAACCACGGTGTGAAGGAATGACTACTCGCCGCCACGCGATGACGATCCTCAACAACGGCGTCGCAGTACGTAGCAAAGAGACAATGACTACGATGCTCATGACGAGATCACGCAGCATAAAATCGACAAATAATGCGCAAAACACGCATACTCCACCGAGTCCGATGAAGAAGACATTGAACTCTGTGGTGCAAGGTGCTTCAGCCGTGCCATACGGCAGACGAGGATGCCAAAGGGTTTCAAGTTACTATCAGACAACACAAAATTTGATGGACTCCAGGAGCTGAGAATTTGGCTGGACTACCACCTATAGTCCGTCAGGTTCATGGGTGGCACTTGGAACACGGCCGTGCAGTGCCTGCAATAGCAACTACAAGGTTCTGCGTGAGCATGGATCAATAGCCTACCATCCAGCTCAATTTGTAGCTAGGAGGATATGGATATAGCTTTGTAAGGAACATTAAGGGCACCTACAAGCGCCCTACATCAATCAAAGAGCTATGGGCATGCACCTAGCGGACCGTCGAATCCCTTAACTCCTACATCCAGTGGTGGTCCATCATCTAGAACTTCGAGGAGGACATCTCTGAGAAATGAGCAATCGCCGCATTCAATGGCGGCATCCGCCGACACGAGCTCAAGGAAGAACTCGGATGAACAAAGCCGAGCACCATCAGCCACATGATGGACATCGCCAACCGATGGGCGGATGGCGAGGAATCCCTCCATGACAGCCGCTCACGGTCGGATGACGAAGACGACTGATGCCTTGGTTTCCTGTGATCAATAACATGGCTATTGTAGTACTTGTAGAAGAAAATATTATTTATAAAATTCGTCCCTTGGAAGCTTTACGGAGGGAAATCGGCACAACCCCACAGCCACATTGTTGGTGAGGCCATGTTCGCACCCAAAACGGTGTCTAGAAATAGTCTACTGTATAGGTTTCTAGGATAATGGTAACTAAGAGAGGATTAAAGTAACTAACAATAAGGAACTAAATGAGAACAAGGTAAAGCAATACTGAATGTAAACAAGGGGGTTGTACATGTAGAATTGACTAGAGTAAGGCAGTGTCTAGGCTTTTGGTTTCACTAGTAAATGCTACTGCAACTGGGGAGACTGTCAGAGCAGGCCAGGTTAACAGGGATCTCCCACAATGTGCTGATTGGGAAAAAGGAAAAGGCCCCAGAGAGGAAGAGGAGAATTCTGCAAATACAGGACATATGTCCTTTGGTGCTAGGGTGGCTCAAGTTTGGCCTAGAGGTAATTCTGTAGGGGGAATTGTGATCAGAGACAACAATGAGACAATTGGCAACATCCCCAATCAGTAGGTGGAGGAGGGTGTTGGTAACAACAGACAACAAAGGGATGTGGGTGTCCAAATTCAGGATCAGGGGATGGGTGAAGTGCATTTGGAGGTTGCTCAGGCTCTAGCTCCTTAGGAAATAGGGGCAGTGGTTAACCCTGATGACCCTGCTGGGGGAGGATAAACTTTCCAAGATTTTGTGCAAGATCTATTGCAGAACAAGAGCAGTGATAAGTATTATGAACATAAAAGAATGTATGGTCACTTGTTGGAGAAAATTGAGGAGGAGCAAGGTGGTGCAAAGGAAGATAGTGAAAGCAGGGATGAAGGATCTGAAGTTAATACTGCTTCATCTGCTGAAAGTGGAGCTGATGAGGAGAATATTCCACCCACTATTCAGGTTCCACTTGCCAGGGTGGAGCTGGAGCAGGAACATGAGCAGGTGGTGATGCAGGTGGGATCTTCACAACCTGAACTTTTGACCCAGGAGAGTCAGGGTTCACAGCAGGAGGCTCATGGGAGAATGTTGAAAATGCTGAGGTGGATGCTATTGATCCTTCAATTAGTGAGAGACTGGCCAATCCAGGTGGGTCTTCAAATATGAATGAGAGCTCCATGGCTCAAGCTTCACAGAGAGACTTATCAGGTCTTCATGATGCTGAAGAAGGGGAGATGCTGAGGGAGGGTGCGGAGATGCGTTGGTGGATGCGGAAACCATGGACAGAGCTAGAGTGCCTCTCCTAGGATTGCCATCCATCAGCCGCAAGCAACCCAGGTCTCCATCTGATGAACATGAGGAAGAATGAGCGTTTCTCTTCCCATCTGCAGGGTGTGGAAAGATTGAGGGGTGATGTCTTTTGGCCACAAAAGTTATCACGATGTTGATGTGCTTTGTCCTGATGGTGTTGTGTTAGTTCTGGTCTTAAAAACACTACCACTGTGGCGGTGATCTTGCGTCTCCCCCTCCTTGCTTTCTTGTTTCTGGGGCATAAACATGTTGGTGGTGTCGTAGATGGATGTAGTTTGCTGTATGGTGGCTCCCAGGAGCTTGAACCTGATGTGATGTGGTATGTGGTTTGTTCCTTTATCGGTTGATAGTGGAACCCGACCCCTATTTTATGGGGGTTGTATGGAAAAAAAAGATAAATAAACAATCCCCGATGATTTCGAGTTATCACACATGTGTACTACATTAAGCCTCGCGTCCCTGTCACTCGCGCAAGTGAATAATACACTCTAGACCAAAGCTTCACATGAACTCATCTATATCCTCCTTGTCACTAGGGGAGAGAGTAATATAATAGATCAAGCCATAAAGTCTAGGGTTACATACTAGATCATACCTCAACCTTGAACCGAATCAATTACTCAATCATAGATGAACAATAACACAAAGAAGAATTCATGGAGATCATCATCATGTTCAATCTAACAAATAATAAATACAAGAGAGAGGGAGATGGAGGCGTTGATGGAGATGAAGATGGTGATGGAGTCGGCGCTCGATGCGTGGTGGTGGTGATGCTGATAGCCTCCTTCTCTTCTTCCTCTTGCTTGAATGGTGTGGGGGTGTAGATGGAGATATGGATCTTGGAGGTGTGGCGGCTATGGAGATGGCACGGCGACAGGGCTCTGTTGTGGATGTCTATGGAGAGTTATCCTCCTATCTTTGCTCCTCACCTCTTTATATAAGCCTAAGGGAGCCCCAAATAGTCTCCAATACGTGCCTTATGACCTAAGAAAGGTCTAGGAACAAATTAGGACGGATTCTGTGAAGAAACACATCCAGAAACGCAGTTTCTGTGCGTCTAGACCCCTGGTACGGGCAGACGGTACGCCCGTACCCGCCCGTACGAGTGGTCGTTAACGGCGCAGTATGATTTTGTATTTTGGTCGCCATTTCTTCATACGAACTGTGATTCGGGTGTTATTCGGGTCGTTGTATTCGTATGGATGAGGGCTACAACACCATGGAATTGGATCTTTATTTGGAGTTGATGGAAAAAATCAACTTTTCCCACCCCTCGAATGGCTAAGTCTGGTGCCTGCAGCTCCTCCATATTGCATCCTCTTGATTCCTTTTTCCTTTCTTTATCCATAATCCATCACAACACCTACACACAAGTCAAAGGCAATAAAAAGTAATAAAATCCTACTAAAACTACTAGTTGTGCAAAGTCCATGTGAAAATGAATGAGAACTAATAATCATACATAACAGGCATAATTGTAGCTAGATATAGCATGTAATGAGTGACAATATGAATAATTCGTATACATAAATATACTTCAATTTTGGACTCATCAACTTCCCCAAGCTAGACGCTTGCTCGTCCCTGAGAAAGATGGTGGCTTATAGACAAGGTCATCATGTTCACGATACACAAGTCGATACCTTAAATGAGGAAAAAATTGAAACAAAAGTACAATATCGGATGTAGAAGATCGATGCCTTGTATCCTTATTTTCCATGCAAGCTCAAAGTAAGAAAGAACATATTCATACAAGGCAATGCATACTCAGTTATGTCAATCCATAAAAGATCAATTAAAAACTTCAATGCTCCATGTGAAAAGTGAATCTAGCTTTGGAAGAAAACTTGTGATCCTCCTATTGCACCTTTTATGTTTTGTATCTCCTCACTTTTGTAGAGTAAGGGCTTCAACGAGAATATGAGTTCACTTATGGTTTGCAGTCATATGTGTCTAGTACTTCATCCATTTGAAAGGCTTATCAAAATTAGAGAGATGACAAGAATACTATACAAGATTTGGTAAGTGAAGACAATCAAATTAAAGTTTAATATAAGTATAAATAACTAGAAGTGGAACAATCAATCCAATTCTTCTAATTAACTCTCAGCTTGCCAAGGAACACTAGAATGTTTTAATAGCATAATTGAGTAAGAGAGTTCATGTCCTAAGTACCATAACAATGAAGTGTCTTATTGACGCCCACATCAGTAAATCAAGGCTATCAAAACACTTCTAATCTAATCATTGTATATCAAGAAAATTCATAAACTAGTAACAAGATGATGCCAATGACTTGTTATGTGGATCTTCATATATATCTTTTTCTCTTTTTTCTTCCTTCTTCAAGGATCATTGGCTATTTATTTACAAGTGCTTGCACAACCTTCGAGAGTACCAATACTTTTTCCTATATATTGACACGTATGCCACTCATGTCATGAACTCATAGCTGAAATCCGGGGTTATACCATATATCGCTAGAAAGCTAGCGGAGTTGTTGGCATCCCAAAGGTGTGCATGAGAAACATAGAACTTTTTCTCTCTCTTTTTTACTAGCACCATGGTTTGATCTACAAGGTTAGCCTTGGCATGCATCACAATTACCACTAGACTTCATTTCAATCAAAGAACTCCTTTCAAGAGTGTCGTCAAGTCTATCAAAACATCTATGGGGTTAAGTGTCTTCAAGGATAAACTCTCAAGACAATCATTCATCAAACAAGTCATAAATTTCAGACTTTTTCTTATTGTACTTCTTTGGCAATATTATTTCCAAGGAAAGACTCGGTTAGCTAAAAGAACTAGAGCAAAAGATTCCACAACTAATCATCCATACCAATAAAAAGATTTTCCTCTAACTATTTTGAATTACTCCCACTAGCATGGCATCTTAGCAAATCAACCAACTAAAATAAACAATTTAAACTTCAAAAGTGGGAGACATAGGATTTAAGTGTAGAAATCATGGCAATATGTTGTAGAGGATCACAAACTTCTTCTCAAGCTAGATAAAGATTTTAACATAGTGAATCAAAGCTCTAACACTATAAGAAAAGTTTCCTTCCGTAACGACTTGGCCCGACGGTCCTCGTAGAAGGCGCGTCTTCCACGACAAAATTCTCGGCTTGGCCATGGCCGACGGAAAACTTTTTTTCTGGTTCTGTGGCCCTCTACTACGACGGATCCACTAAAAACATGGAGGAAGCTCGGCCAGCGCGTGGTAGAAGCAAGATTTTCATTTCCTCGCGTGATGTTGACTCGCCAAAGTCTTGTGAGGCGTGTGGGTCCCGGACGTCAGTGTCTCTTGCGGACCATACTTTTCGGTCGCACCTCCCTGATTTGAACTTGATAACGTTGCTCGACGCGTCTGCCATTTAGTCAGGCTGCTAGGTCCCACATGTCAGCCTCTCATTAGAAGGATCGTGTGTATGATGGAATTTTTTCCTTCGCTCACGCTACCCTGTTCTGAAGTTGATAGCACTGCTCGATGCATCTACCGTTTAATCAAACTCCTGGGACCCACATGTTATCCTCTCATTTGAAGAAACATGTGTATAATGGAATTTTTTCCTTCACTGGCGCTACCCTGCTCCGAAGTTGATAGCGCTGCTCAACGCATCTACCGTTTAACCAACCTCATGAGCCCCACATGTCATCGATCCTCTCATTAGAAGAAATGTGTGTATGATGGATTTTTTTCCTTCGCTCGCGCTACCCTGTTCTGAACTTGATAGCGCTATTCGATGCATCTACCATTTAATCATGCTGCTGGGCCCCACATGTCATCCTCTCATTAGAAGAAACGTGTGTATGATGGAATTTTTACCCTCTTTCACGCCTTCGTGTTCCGAACTTGATAGCGTTGCTCGTTGTATCAGCTATTAATTCAGGCTGGTGGGTCCCTTATGTCAGCCTCACATTAGAAGAATCAAGGGTATTATGGAATTTTTTCTTCTCTAGCGCTACCATGTTCCGAACTAGATAGTGTTGGTCGACGAATCTGCCATTTGCTCACGCTGCTGGGTCCCCCATTTCAGACTCTCATTACAAGAAGCTTGTGCATGCTGAATTTTTTTCTCGCTTGCACCTTCCTGTTTCGAACTAGCAATGTTGCTCGATGCAACATCTGTATAAGGTCGTGCTGCTGGGTCCCACATATCAGCCTCTCTGTAAGTGAAACATGCATATGATGAACTTTTTTTGGCCATGTCCGTTGTTTTAACCTTGGTAACTTGCTGGGTCCCATATGTCAACCACCTCTGTGGAGGAAACGTGTCTATGCTGGGTCCTAGTTGACAACCTCTATTTGAAAGAAACATGTTTATGTTGGACTGTTTTTTTGGGTCCCAGATGTCAGCCCCAGAGTACAAAAAATACTCATAAAGGCTGAATTAAAAAGATTCTGGGCTAACTCGGGGCGGATGCCCTATTTGTCATGGCTTATATTTCATGGGCTCACTCCTACATTGAATGGCCTATGGTCAGTGGCCACGAGACCACGAAAATCCTGAATTAGAAGGTATTGGGCTATGCTTGGGACTGATAGACTAATTTCATGGGCTATGCTTGGGCTTGCTGGGTCCGACATGTCAGCTTCTCTGTAAGTGCAACATGTGTATGATGGACTTTTTTCGGCCGCGTCTGCTATTTTCACTATGGCAGCCATGTATGGTCTTAATGTTCGGGCCCTTATGTCAGCCTCTCTAGCATGTTCTGGCTCGTGGGTCCCCGGTGTAGCCTTGTATGTTTTGTTTGGTGGGTCCGCGATGTGAGCCTCTCTATACAAGTATTTAAACTTTTTTTTGAACCCACCCTCAAAACAAACTCCAGGAACGCTGCATACTGGTGGGTCCATGATGTCATCCTCTCGGTAATGCGATATTGCTAGAAAAAAATGTAAACCCAAGATACGATTCGAACAAAAGACCTTCGAATCAAATAAACTGAGTGCGTTGCCACTACAACAAAGATATTTATAGAATAAATAGCATTAAACTTTTAGTACTACAATTTATGTATTAGTCATCTTTAAAATATTTTGTGTGTCTATGTTTATCTCTTTTAAAATATTGAAGGGAAGCGCTCCTGGCATCACAATTTATAAAATGCCACATAATGGTGTATTTTCTTAAAAACATGGGTATGTAGAGTTTTTTATTTTATTTTGAGAGGTGGGGGGAAATGCCCAAAACGCCAAATTAAAAAGAGTTTGGCTATTCTACATAGGCTCCTCTACGTGGGTTATACTCCATAGGCTATGCTCCATGGGCTTCATTCTCAAATTTTAGTGGGATGTGCTCAGCAGTCCCCTAACCCCTAAAAGGCCGAATTAATATGTTCTCGGCTATAATCCATGGGCTCCTTTCTCCAATTTCACTTGGTTATGGTTAGAAGTCCCCTGACCCCGTAAAGACTGAATAAAAATGTTCTGGGCTAAAGAGGGGCCAAATGAGCTACTAGATTTCTTATCCTTGTTAATAAAAATTGCACTGTGATGTGCTCGGACGGATTCGAAACAAAGACCTTAGAGAGGGAGGGGAAAAGCGATAATTCTTTTTGGCGGCTATTCATGTCAAAATTCAGTAGTACAGAATAAGGTAGAAAAATTATCAACGGATTCCAAGTTCATATTCAGGAGAACTTGACCAATTCATAAGCATTTCAAAACTGACCAATTCAGCAATGCAGACAATGAAATACAATAGTAGTATAGAGAGAACCAGTTCTTGTTTCAGCTCTAAAAATCTTGTCACGTGATCAGTTTGTCCTTTTCACCAAACACACTCGGCCATTGGAGCAAGTGATGGCTCAAAATGTATCGAGCTTGTTGGGGAATCCCAAGAGGAAGTTATGATGAGCGCAGTAGCAAGTTTTCCTTCAGTTATGAAACCAAGTTTATCGAACTAGTAGGAGCAAGGAAACACCTCCAAGGTGTTGTTTCCAACTTGGAGTCCTGCACAACACAACCACAGAACTTTGCCCCCAACTTACAGTGAAGTTGTCAATGTCACCGGTTTGCTGACAATAAAGGATTAAACGTATTGTGTGGAAGATAGTAATTGCTTGTAGAAAGTAAACAGAAAACAGTAAATAGTTGTAGATTGATGGTAAAATAATGGACCGGGGTCCATAGTTCACTTGTGGTGATTCTCCTTAAGATAGATGACATGTTGGGTGATTAAATTACAGCGAGGCAATTGGCAAACATCGAGAAAGCATACATGCATATACTAATCACCTTGACTCCTATGAGATTTGATTGGGCATTACAACATTATACATAGACCGTAATCCAACTACATCTATAACTAATAATCCACCTTCAGGTTATCATCCGAACCCCCTCTAGTATTAAGTTGCAAGCAACAGATAATTGCATTAAGCTAAGTGTGTAAAGTAAACAATACGATTGTTCTATGAACAAACGATTGTTGTTTTCTCCCTAGTAGCAACAACACATCTAGTACCTTAGAGATTTCTGTCACTTCCCCAGATTACTAGAGGCATGAACCCACAATCGAGCATAAATACTCCCTCTTGGAGTTGCTAGCATCTACTTGGCCAAGATAGCTACTAACAACAGAAAGCATGCAAGATCACAAATAACAAAGACATGATAGAATCAATAATCAATCTGAAATAGCATCTTAATATCCATCGAATCCCCACAAACACAACATGTAGGATTACAAATAGATGATCTTGATCATGAACGGAGCTCACAAGATCTAAACATGATAGCACAAAGGAGGAGAACCAACCATCTAGCTACTACATGGATCCATAGTCTAGAGATGAACTACTCACACATCACATCGGAGGCAGGCATGGTGATGAAGAAGGCCTCCAGGGTGATCTCTCCCCTCCGACAGGGTGGTGGGAAGAGCTTCAGATCCCTCCCGATCTAGGGATGGATATGGTGGCGGCTATAGACTCTTTCGTAGAATTTTGATCGGGTACATAGGGTTTTCGTCCTGAGGGGTCTTTATAGGCGGAAGGTCTAGGTTGGTGGAGCACTAGGGGGCCCACACCTAGTGGTCGCGTGGCTAGGGCTGGTCGTGCCACCCTAGGGTGTGGCCGCCCTGGCTCCCCGCTTCGTCTCCCCTCCGGACTCCGTGTTGCTTTGGGTAAAATATTGACTTTCGCTTTTGTTCGGTCCAATTTCAAGAATATTTCCTTACTAGCTTTTCTGAAACCAAAAACAGCAGAAAACAAGCAATTAGCACTGTGGCATCTTGTTAATAGTTTAGTTCCAGAAAATGTGTAAAAATACTCCTAAGTGTGGACAAAACATAAGAAAGTAGATATAAAACAAGCATGGAATATCAAAAATTATAGATACGTTTCCAACGTATCAACATCCCCAAGCTTAACTCCTGCTCGTCCTTGAGTAGGTAAGTGATAAAAAGAAGAATAATTTTTGAGGTGACATGCACCATCACAATCTTGATCAAGGTATTTGTAAAACATTGATAGCTGGGACATAGTACTTTAACATAGCATGCAAGATATAGTTCTAACAATAAGACATAGCAACTATGTTGTAACATGAAAAGGTACAAACAAAAGATTCATGAATAACAATGCTTCGAAAGACGTTTGTTTGTTTCACATATAGAAAACATAATGAGAATGGTATTCAGCTTGTCCCTCATAGTGGAGCAAAACATAAATTCATAGGACACCTTCAAAGTTTATAAGGGTGACTAGATACAAATAGTTTAAGAACAAGCAATATCAAAGTTATGAATCAATGAACAAGTTTTGGGACAATGCACATTAAACTAAGAATGACCACTATGCTCTCTTAATAGGTGCATAAAGATAGAAGATGGAGACTCAACACAAAAGAAAAAGAAAGGCCTTCATAGAAGGAAGGAGGGATTCAAGTCTCATAAGGAGCTTCCAAAAATTATGGTACTTATTAGCTTTTAGCTCTCATTGCCCCTATCATAAGCATCTTTAGGTTATTAAGGTTAAAGTGATCAAATATGAGGATATGCTTGACAAGTTATAAGCAGAAAATCTCATGCCCCTTACTTACGAAGACCGTTCCTCATGCTACTCAAGTTTAGTCACAAGTAAGTTCTTGTCATTGTAAGAACATTAGTATCACAGAGAATCGCCAACGGGGTACCCCTTTCTCGATGATACGGGAATCCCCATATCAAAATGACAAGACAAGCAGACAATGAGCATCTCAGCATCGCTTTATTTCCTATTTGCATAGGCTTCTTTTTTATTTTTTTCTCTTCTCTTTTTTTCCTATTTGCATACGCTTCTTTTTTATTTTTCTCTTCTCTTTTTTTTCCTATTTGCATAGGCTTGTCTTTTTTAATAAAGAGGATGCTTCATAGATTGCTCACTATGGTTACGCTGCAGGTTTCCACCATGATTAGGCATGGATTAGACCAGCCACCCAGGCGTTTCTCTAACACATATATGAACTCCATGAGCCTTACAAGCTCCCCTTTCATTTCACACTGCCGAGATCCATAAGCAAAAGAACATGATATCAACTAAATAAAGTGCAACGTTGAAAGCACTCCCCATGAAAGCATGGTTCTACTAATTCCCAACTTACAAAACACAAGCATATACGCGACATAGATGGGCACAATGGTTCAATTTTATTAAGTGCAAACAAAGTAAAGTGTGCCATCAAGTTCATGAGAGCTTGAATCACTAATTTTCACACAACAAGTTGAATTCGGAAGGTAGATAAAAACATGAATATACTTGGAATAGAAAATTCTAATAGGTAGGTATGGTGGACTCTTTGAAATAACTTGGTTTATTAGGAGTTGGATGAATGAGTGGAACTCATACTTGGTATGGAGGCTAGCAAAAGACAGGAGCAACCAACTAAGAGAGCAATAATGGCCGTAATCATGCAAAGCGACAAAACATTATTAATTAAAGCATAAAGTGATAACACAGGTCGAAAATTAAATGATCATAGAGGCTATGGTGACTTTGTATAGTCTTAACATGGTGTGAGCATGCACCAAGTCAACCCAAATAAAGCATTAAAGGAGAATACCACAATACTATGCTTTAATATGTTAAAACAACGCAAGATTCTTTCAAGGCACATTAAGCAATCTCAATTATTTGTAACAAGTCATGCTACAACAACAATCACTAAGCATAAAGCCAAAAAAATATCAAGCATGACATGACAAAGCCTTGGCCACAATCAAAAACAAGACTCTTTTTTATACCACTTAAAAGCATGAACTTTCTACTATTTTCCAATCCAAACCAACTTATTTGAAAACTAATGTATGCATACGGGGGCCAACCAATTTATTCAAGCAAACTAAGCAAATGAAAACTAAAAACAAAAATGAATATGCTCCAAGAACAACACAACTGTGCATGAAACAATAAAAATGAAGTGTTTGGAAGAAACCTGGGATTTTTATTGATGAAGAAGGGGATGCCTTGGGCATCCCCAAGCTTTGACGCTTGTACTTCTTGAATTTTTCTTGGGGTGACACGAGTGGCATCCCCAATCTTGAGCTTTTGTAAATACTTCATCTTGTCACACTACTCTTCCCTACACTTTAAAATTTCCTTCATACAAAACTTCACACAATCTTTATTAGCAACATTAGTGTACTCAAGATAATAAGTCTTTTGGTTCAGTTCCAAAACAAGTAAAACTTCCATTAAATCACAAGCTACTGTAGCACTTCCTTTAAAAAGTTCAAGTGATCAAAGAGAACTCAAAGAGAAAGAGATTGAGAGGCAAATGCAAATAATGGCAGAAATCTGTCAAAACAGACCAGCAGGTAAAAACCAATTTTTTCGAAGATCTTATGTTGCTCAAATATAAAAGTGTTGAGATAAAGAAAGTTAGATAACAACCTGGGCCAGAAGAACAAAAAATTACAGCTCAATCCGACGTACAGAGATTTTTTCATGAATTTTTACAGCGAAGCACAAAAATCTGTTTCGGGACAACAACTTTCCTAAGTCTTACTTCTCTCTCATTAGAGGTTACTCTTCACAAAAAAACCACACAAAAAGAATAAGGAGCGGTTATTATAGAGTTAATAACTTCCAAGACACAAAAAAAGGTTCCTAACGAAATTTTGGTTATCTCCCAATAAGTGCTTTTCTTTAACGCCTTTGAGCTAGGCATAAGAAGCAAGAAAAGAATCAAGTATTCTCAAATGAAGAAGCATTAAGAGGAATACAAGAAATATCTTCAACAAGGCAAGGTATCTCATCAAAATAAGTTCTAGAGGATCATCTCTCAATGCTCTTGGGTTCACTATTTTCATCAAACGGGTTTTCAGGAAAACAATCCAATCAAAATTCTTTTCTAACGCTTCATGCATTCCTACAAGTTTAAAAGGTATTGGTATATTAATTTCCTCCCTATTAGGTTCAGTTTTGTCCATATTTTCTCGTGTACCAATAACATCTACACATGAGACTAGCATATTGAAATGATCTAAGACCTTTCTAGCTTCTTTAGCAACATCATAGAATTCTTTAAGCAAAGTCTCTAGGATGAAATCTCTCTTTTCAGTATCCTCAATATCTTTAAGTTTAAGAAACATTACTTGCATTATGGGGTTAAGGTTCACAAATCTAGATTCCAACATGTGAACTAAAGAAGTTGCAGCAGTTTCATAATTTGGAGCGAGTTCTGCTAGGGATCTATCCTCAATATCCTCATGCTTACTAACATGATTAAATAATTCCTCAATATTATCTTTACCAATTATGGAGCCACTGCCTATTGAAAGGTCTTTTAGAGTAAACTTAGGAATCAACATGGTGAGAAAATAATGAGGTGACAACTTACAGAAATAACTAATTTTTGTGTGTTTTTGGTAAAAAGAAGCAATCCAGTACAACTAATTTTTGTGTGTTTTCGATAAAGGAACAAGCAAACAAAGCAGAAATAAACTAAGCAAAACAAATAAAACAAAGTAAAAGATTGGTTATGAGGGATTCCCCTTGTGAAGGTGTCTTTGAATTCCTGGCAACATCGCCAGAAAAAGTGCTTGATGGCTCAAAATGTATCGAGCTCGTTGGGGAACACCAAGAGGAAGGTATGATGAGCACAGTAGCAAGTTTTCCCTCAGTTATGAAACCAAGGTTATCGAACCAATAGGAGCAAGGAAACACCTCCAAGGTGTTGTTTCCAACTTGGAATCCTGCACAACACAACCATAGAACTTTGCCCCCAACTTATAGTGAGGTTGTCAATCTCACCGGTTTGCTGACAACAATGGATTAAACGTATTGTGTGGAAGATAGTAATTGCTTACAGAAAGTAAACAGAAAATAGTAAATAGTTGTAGATTGATGGTAAAAGAATGGACCGGGGTCCATAGTTCACTTGTGGTGATTCTCCTTAAGATAGATGACATGTTGGGTGATTAAATTACAGCGGGGAAATTGACAAACATCGAGAAAGCATACATGCATATACTAATCATTTTGACTCTTATGATATTTGATTGGGCATTACAACATTATACATAGACCATAATCCAACTACATCTATGCCTAATAATCCACCTTCAGGTTATCATTCAAACTCCCTCTAGTATTAAGTTGCAAGCAACAGATAATTACATTAAGCAAAGTGTGTAAATGAAACAATATGATTGTTCTATGAACAAACGATTGTTGTTTTCTCCCTAGTAGCAACATCACATCTAGTACCTTAGAGATTTCTGTCACTTCCCAGATTACTAGAGGCATGAACCCACTATCGAGCATAAATACTCCCTCTTGGAGTTGCTAGCATCTACTTGGCCAAGATAGCTACTAACAATGGAAAGCATGCAAGATCACAAATAACAAAGACATGATAGAATCAATAATCAATCTGAAATAGCATCTTAATATCCATCGAATCCCCGCAAACACAACATGTAGGATTACAAATAGATGATCTTGATCATGAACGGAGCTCACAAGATCTAAACATGATAGCACAAAGGAGGAGAACCAACCATCTAGCTACTACATGGACCCATAGTCCAGAGATGAACTACTCATGCATCACACCGGAGGTAGACATGGTGATAAAGAAGGCCTCCAGGGTGATGTCTCCCCTCCGATAGGGTGCCGTGAAGAGCTTCATATCCCTCCTAATCTAGGGATGGAGATGGCGGTGGCTACAGACTCTTTCGTGGAATTTTGATGGGGTACTTAGGGTTTTCGTCCTGAGGGGTCTTTATAGGCGGAAGGGCTAGGTCGGTGGAGCACTAGGGGGCCCAGACCTGGTGGTGGTGCGGCTAGGATTGGCCGCGTCACCCTAGGGTATGGCCGCCCTGGCTCCCCGCTTCGTCTCCCCTTCAGACTCCATGTTTCTTTGGGTAAAATATTGACTTTGGCTTTTGTCCGGTCCAATTACGAGAATATTTCCTTACTAGCTTTTCTAAAACCAAAAATAGTAGAAAACAGGCAACTAGCACTATGGCACCTTGTTAATAGGTTAGTTCCAAAAAAAGTGTTAAAATACTCCAAAGTGTGGACAAAACATAAGAAAGTAGATATAAAACAAGCATGGAACATAAAAAATTATAGATATGTTTCCAACGTATCAACAAGCAAAACTGATGATCATGTCTGCTTTGATTACCTTTTTCTCACATCAATGCATGTGTGACCCCCGTATGCAACCCAAAATGCCCAAGTCTCATCTAGATTGTGACACGGCCATGTACAAGGGCGACGAGCATGCGTCCGGTTCACATTCAGCAGCACATGACAGATTCAGCAGCAATTTAAAGTGACCGATTTAACGGTGGCAGAAAATGACCAAAATAATTGACAGATTCAACAATGCCGACATTGAAATTCAATGGATGTATAACAATGCGGAAAAGCCAAGTTTCAAAAGGAAAGCGTGACCATGCATTTTCTCCACTCGATCTGAATAAGTCCTAGTACATAGGTATTACCACAAAATAGAATAGCAATAGCTGAACTCCATACAGAATACTTAGTAGAAGTGTAGAACTACAAGATTACACTAAGCTCGGAACCACTACATATCCCATCATACGTAGTCGAAGAAACATGAATGCTTCAGCGTGTCAAAGTGTTGGTCGGGCTGCGCCCTTGATTTCCTACCTAAGACGTGTCCCTCGTTTCATTGTCGCATGTCGGCCTCTAGGTCAGTAGCATACATGTAAATTCATACGACAAACCAGGAAATTTGGGATCTTTAATTTCAGCAATTCCAATTACGAAGGGAATCTACCACCAACATAAACTAGCTAATTAGTACAACATTACATACACTCATCGTAGGATCATAACAAGAGGATTAAGATGTGCTATCTCACCGGTGAATCTTATCCGACGATAGGTTCAGTACTATGCCAGTAAAGTCGTGGCTTGGATAGAAAAGACATGAGAACCTCCTGCGCGGCATTGGCCAGCGACGGCCTAATTGTTTTCTCAGATGACCTCTTTACTACAACCTGATTGAAACTAGCGAAGAAGACCAACAACCAAAACCTCACCTCGTCCCGCGGCGATTCGCACGCCACCAACCTGACCGGCCTGACAGACATGAGCAAGTCCGTGATATGCCCGCCAATTTGGGCGACGAACAACTTACCCTCCTTCTTGATACCGATGACCTCAGCTTTGAGCGAGCCCGGTGCACAAACCGGCATAGACGGGTCCCATTTTTTGGGGTTGTATCTGGGCATTGTCATCAAGTGGGAAGATATGAGGTGCTCTATGAACACTTTCTTGATGCTGATGAACTCGCATCCTGACTCCGTGCATACACACCGGCGGTAGTTGCACGTGATCTTGTGGTCGTAGACGCCCTTTTAGGAGACCAAAGTCCAGCAGATGTTGTTGGGGCATCTACTACCTTTTCCGCGAGCGACTTGGCAATACAGCTCTTTGGAGCATGCGGCCAGTCGGATGGCGCTGGTAGTGTCCATATGCTTAGCTATTTCGTTGAAGACATCTTCGCCGACCTTCGTCCAGATGTTGTTCAGCCGGTTGTGCCTCAAATCCACATCCATCAAGTGCAAATGATTAGGGGCAAGGACGGATCTATGTATGACTGTTGGGCTTATTTGGAGGAGAGGGGTGGTGGCCTGGAAGGATCGATGCTACAGGTGAGATGGCGAGAAAAATGTGTGAAGTGCACGCTCGAGGAGATCCAAATGCGGCCTCTCAGAGTTGGGAATGGCTCTTTGAAGGAGGGGGTTTTGTCGTGCTCCTTCGGCTGTCTTCTGTTGGGCGTACTGCATCGAGCACGCCGACTAGATTTATGGAGTAGGGATTACTACAGGTACTCTAGAGTGGCACGCTGCCATGGAGTATTCTCTCATCACATCTTAGTGATCAGAACTGAGAGATGATTTATTTACTGCTTCCATTTTTATACTACTCCCTCCAGTTCGTATTCTAATGGCCTCAACTTTGTCTAGATTTGCATCAGTTAGACAAAGTAGTTGTAAGTTGAGTCACTTACGGTTTTTGGTACTTCATAGTACGTACCAAAATACCAAAATGTTGAACCTCATATGGACTTTCTAGAAAGGTACCCATTTTAAAAGATTGGAAAGCCTGCTAAAATTGATGAAACTTCTAGAAAGGAAAGAATCCACGGCCTAAATTGCATCATGCTTAGTGAAATAATGACAGGTTCCAAGTTCATATTCAGCAGCATTTCAAAGTGACCAATTCAGCAATACAGACTCTGAAATTCAATAGCAGGACGACGAGAATCAATTCTTGTTTCAGCACTAAAACCTTGGTGCGGGATCAGTCGCTTTTCTCCGAACACACTCGATCATCAAAGCAAGGAAAACTGACCATCAATCCTGCTTTTCTGTGCATACCTTCTACTCACATCAATGTGTTTCCCACATACGCAAACCAAAATGCCCCAAGCTTCATCTAGATTGTGACAAGGCCATGTTTCAAAAGAACAGTAAGACCATCTACTGCCCTTGATCTAAAAAAGTACCAGTATGTCAGTATTAGTTCTACAAAATACTTTAGTACTGTAATAAAAATGACAGAACATTTGACAGATTCACTACCATTTGAAAGATTTAGCAGCACTGAATAAAACAGAAAAATATCAATAGATTCCAAATACATAATCAACGACACTTGATAGATTCAATAGCATTTTAAAGTGACCAATTTAGGAGTACAAATAATGACCAAAAGTATTGAAAGATTTAACAATGCAGATACTGAAATTCAATATATGTAGCAAGGCCATAATTCAAAAGGATAGAGAGAACATATTCTGGCCATGTTCCAAAAGAAGAGCAAGACCATCTACTGGTCTTGATCTAAAAAAGTACCAATACATCACTATTAGTTCTAAAAAAATACTTTAGTAATAGCAACAACAAAACATTTGACAGATTCACTACCATTTGAAAGATTCAGTAGCACTGAATAAAACAGAAAAATATCAATAGATTCCAAATATATAATCAGCAGCACTTGACAGATTTAACAGCATTTCAAAGTGACCGATTTAGCAGTACAAATAATGACCAAAAGAATTGACAGATTTAACAATGCACACACTGAAATTCAATAGATGTAGTAACACCATAATTCAAAAGGACAGAGAGAACATATTCTGCCCATGTTCCAAAAGAAGAGCAAGAACATCTACTAGTCTTGATCTAAACAAGTACCAATACATCAATATTAGTTCTAAAAAATACTTTAGTAATAGCAACAATAGAACATTCGATAGATTCAATGGCATTTGAAAGATTCAGCAGTAATGAATAAGATAGAAAAATATCATCAGACTCCCAGTTCATAATAAGCGATACTTGACAGATTTAGCACCATTTCAAAGTGACCGATTTAGTAGTACAAATAATGACCAAAGGAATTGACAGATTCAGCAATGCATACATTGAAATTCGGTAGATGTAGCAAGGCCATGATTCAAAAGAAAAGAGAGACCATATTTTGCACTTGATCCATCGGTCTGAACAAGTACCAGTACATAGGTATTACTCCTACTACAAAATAGATTAGCAGTAGCAGAACTCCATACAAAATACTCAGAACTACCTTAAGCTAGGAACAACATGTCCCAAAATGATAAGAAAAATCTTGCCGAGGAGTACATGTGTTCAAGTTAGGATCATCACGAGAAGATAAAGATGTGTTAATCGCTAAGAATCTTGTCGATACAAAGCTTGTATTCTACGGGGAACTCCGATGGTCGATTCCAACGACGAGCGACCAGATTAGACCGAAAAACCAACAAAGAGCAAGTGGCTTTAGAATTCGCATAGAATACCTACTCACACAAGCCATTTGGATGTGTAGATCTCAACTTCACCATGAACTGTGGCGACAAGCGCGCTGCCAGCTTGACGCACACGACGGATGTCAAGATGACATCATTGCGCCCATCAAATAGCACGTAGAACACCATGTCATTGTACCCGGTTAGCCCGATATCTACATTTTGTGAGCCCGGTGCCGACACTAGCTTAGATATGTACCTGCCTTTCCTACCATAGTGTAAAATGTGCAACCTCATGGCAATGGATTCTCTGAGGTGGGAGTGGAGCACAAACAGAATTGCAGCGTACTCACAGCCAGGCACCACGCAGTTCCATGGGACTACATCAGCGAGCATTGAACATGAAGACATATTTGGCTGGATAAACCATACCAATTGGGTTTGTAACCAACATAAAGTAATTAATTAGTACGACATTACAAATATTCATATTAGGATCATCACAAGAAGATTTATATGTGTTAACTCACTCTTGGTTGATATTCTTGTAATCCAGGGGGAATTCCGACAACATCCTGAGAAGCTCACAGGTAACACCGTGGTTTAGACAGGTACGACATGAGCCCTTTCAGCGCGACTTTAGCCGATGAAGGCCTGCTCGTCTTTTCAGATGTCGCCGCCATTTCGACTGAATGGAGCTTATTCCATGACGATAGCGACCCTAACATCACCTTGTACCACAAAGTTTCGCATGCCGCTGACCTAACATACCTGACGGATAGGAAGATGTCCATGGTGAACTCTCCAATTAGGGCGGCAAACTCTGTGCCCTCTTTCTCGATGCCGATGATCCCTGGTGCGAGCACCCGGTTAGTCGGGTACCAGTGCTTGTTGGAGTAGCTCACTTCAGGCAAAAAGTACATCTTGTGGGCAAGTTTCAAGTGGTCAAAGAGCTCGCGTGCACAGTAAATGGCCGAGTGACATACTCGCATCCTAGCTCCATGCAGGCTTGCACAGGGCGTAGCAGCACTGGATCTTGTGCTCGTAGACGTCATTGTAGGAGACCAATGAACAACATCGGTCGTTGGGGCACCTGTTACCTTTTCCGCCTGTGACCTGGCAGTACTGCTCCTTGGAGAATGCGGCCAGCCTAACAGCGCTGATAGTGTCCAGACGCATAGTGATTTTGTTGAATATGTTGTCGCTGACCTTGCTCCAGCCGCAGTGTTGCGGGTTGCACCTCGAATCCGCCATCCCGTCTAGACGGGTTGGGGGCGAGGGTGGATCTATGTAGAGTTGTTGGTGGTTTTTGGAGGAGAGGGCTAGTGGCCTGGAGGGAGTGATGCAGCACGCAAGATGGGAAGTAAAATGTGTGAAGCACGTGCCAGAGATGCGGCCAGGCGGCGTCGGCGAGTGGTGATAAACTAAATGGAGATGGGGAAGATATGATAGCTCTTTGAAAGAGGTTTTTTCTTTTCTTCTGCTATAAGAAGCGGCTGCATCAAGGACGCCGGCTAGCGTGAATGCGCGTAAAACGTGCCCATGTGCAATAAATTAAGCATGTCACTTCCTAGCGTAGTACATTCTCATCATGTTAGTAGAGTACTATTTATAGCTTCTATTTTCATACTAGTATTAGGGCATCACATATGTATTGAAGGAGATATGCCCTAGAGGCAAATAATAAATAGGTTTTTATTATCATATCTCAATTAGTTCATAATAGTTTCATACTGTGTTATAACTGTATTAATACGAAACGTTAATACACATGTGGTATGTAAACAAACCAAGTCTCTAATTGCCTCTAGCGAACTAGTTCATTGGTCATGAGGATAATCTAGGGTTTCAATATCATGGGCATTTATGCCAATGACAATGAGGTCACCTCATTAGTTAAATGATGTGATAGATAAACAACCCAACCAGTTGTATCTTAATGAGATCTAGTTACAAAGTTCACCATTAATGATAAACTAAGGAAACCTCGCAACCTGATCCTTAGATTGTGAGGTAATGCAAATCACCGTTCTGGAGGGATCTTAGATGCTTATCAACTATCACACCGTGACTGGGTGATCGAAAAGGTGCCACTAAGGTTTCCCAAAGGGGCATGTAGAGGAGTACATATAAAGACCAGGATTTTCCCATCCATGTAACGGACGGATACATTAGTGGCCATCTCGGAGATGTTGCATTAATGAAGCTTGCAAGCACGTGACTGGGTCACGGAATGCAACGACACAGAAACGAGAAAACAAGTTCATCGGTAACGAGATCGAAAGAAGGTATGGAAATACCGTAGATCAAATCTCGAATGAACTAGGTATCAAGTGGCAAAGGGAATGGGAAAAGATTGTTTATGGTTCAAACGACATTATCATCATGGAATGCATAGGGGTCATTATGGGCATCCCGATCCCTCTATTGATCATTGATGGAGATCATGTCTGTGCCATTCCCGAGCCGTGGGGAAATACACTTAAGGGTAAAATGAGCTAGAGATCCTCTGTAAGTTGGAATCACCATATGAAAGAGAAAAGGAAACCAGAAAAGTTTCGTCAGAGCACTGGAATCGTTCCGGGAAAGATCCGAAGTCGTTCGGAGGAAATCGAAAGGGAACCAAAAGGTGTTTCGGGTCAAATCAGATTTTGTAATATGTATTTACATATTAATTAATGTAATTAATATTAAATATATTAAAATCTAATTTGAAGGGGTATTCTACTAATGGGCCAAACTTCCTAGGGAAGAAGGACCCATGACGGAAAACCGAAAGGGGGAAGGGCCAAGAGACAAAGGGCGAAGGCCTAGCCGCCTCAAGGGAGGCCACCCGGCCAGCCTAGGGCTGTGCGCGGGGTCGGACCCACCCCTGGCCGGCCAGCCCATGGTTCCCTAAGGGCCCATGCGCCTCCCCCTCTCTCCCTTGTTTAGTCCCACATGGGAAACCCAAATGGGAGGGCACACCCCCTCCCCCTATATAAAGGGGTACCCATGGGTGGGAATAGACACACCAATATTTAGAGAAGTCCTTTGGTTGACTTTCTCCTGCCCTCTCTCTCCCGTCTCCATGTGTTGGCATGGTCCCAAGTAAGGACTATCCATGCAAGAGACACCGCACCTACAGCACGCCGTTGCGCTGCAGGGATTCCAAGCCAGAGATCTACTTCCGCACTCCCGGCAGGGATGAAGGAGCCAGAGGTCGTCATTGTACCCCGTATGTGTACGAAACCACGAGGGGCCTCACTTGAGGCACCTTGGATGTCATGAGCCGGAGCTGCTGCACGATGAAGAAGGAGCAAGGGGTGACCTACGAGGAGCTTTGCGACCTTGAGGTCAGCTACGAGTTCGACTACTCCAACCACATTCCCCTCGGAACGTTAACAGCGTATGGTCTACAAGGGTATGTATTCTATACGCTCGGCCATTACCGCATTACTACATAGATAGATCTTGGGCGTATTAGAGTTCCAACGTAGGAAATTTTGTATTTTCTACTACAGAACCCTTCAGTGGTATCAGAGCCGATCTATGCGTAGGAGTGTTGTACGGCTAGTACGCACAAGTTTTGTGCGGGCATTGATCCCTTAGTTGCTACCCTCTAACGTGTACTTGTTTATATCGCGGCATTGTTTGATGAAGCAGCCCGGACCAACCTTACGCGTATTCGTACGCGAGACTATTTCCATGCTCGACATACGGCTTGTTCCGTATAAGCGGCTAGCAGGTGTCTGTCTCTCATTCAATAGTTGATATAGCATTTACAATCGAGGGCCTCGAAAGGGGTGTAGTAGAGACAACTGTTGGATCCATGTTATGGTTGGAAAGTTCGTACATTAGAAACGGTTCTATTCCGAAAGCCCTAACAACCATGTAAAACTTGCAAAAGTTGTAGGATGGCTTGTGTTATGATATGTCATTGGTCGTTACAAAGGTAAAATAGTTTACTTTTATGTTACTAAGTAGTATAGTAATAGTCATCGTTCCAATGGACGACCGGGTGGTGGCGTCGTGGATTTGGCATCAAACTAGGGGAAGATGGAGATCATGCCAGAACGCTCGATGGAGATCAAGGCGCAAGAAGAAGGACCATATCATATCACAATACACATGTGATGTTGATACCTGCTTTATATCTTATTATATGCTAGTATTAGATACTCAACGGTAGAAAATAAGATAATCCCTAAATAATCCCAATGATAGTATTCCCCTTGTGTGTGCACCACCAAGAAAGTTTGTCGTTATGAAGCCATCCATGATGATTGGGGGCTAGACATATCTGCATTCGCTTACAGTGGGTGTAAGCCATGTTGCACAGCAAATACACACAAGTTAGATTTGGCGAGCCTAGCATGTGTAGACATGGCCTCGGAACACAAGAGACTGAAAGGTCGAGCATGAGTCACATGGTTGATGTGATTGACATTAGGGAATGTCTACCTTTGATGCTACACTGATGGCCGTGATGATCGGGGGAGGTGTAGAGGATTGGGATCATGTGATCACTAAATTCGTCCAGGGATGACAATTTTAGTGGGAGCTCAATTAGGATTGAACTCATATTATGAACTTAGTCTAGATGTCTATTTGCAAATATCTTAGTATATCATGACCTGTCCCATTGAGGTCCTTTGTGACCATGGGAAATTTATTGCTTGATATGGAACTTAGCAAAAGGGTCCAACTTCATAGAGTAATACCCACGACTGAGGGATATCCTCGTAAAAAGGTGATCTTCTCTTCTTGATACAATAACCATTAGGAGATAATCCGATGACTCCACAATGTTTGTGTGTTCTCCATAATCATCCAACAAGCCATTCTCCATTCAACGGAGAGTTGGATTACAATCTTATATTATGCAAGATCAGGCACATAAAGTATGAGCCGTTGGATGAGTTTTCTTCCATGATGGATGAAAAAGGGAATATTTGGAGAAACACTTAGCAATCGTGCATTAGAGTTGTGAACTCTCAGAAGGGCTTGATTGCAATGGAGGTCATGAATGAAAAAGGGTATATGTTAGATATACAAAGTTATAACTGTAATTCTTGCAAAACTCATTGCAGTTTATATAAGTACTGGATACTTGTCCCGTTTTGTGAAAATAGGATGGTTTGCTTGATAATTGCTTGAATTGAGACAATTGATAAGTTTCTAACGTATCTATAATTTTTGATTTTCCATGCTTGTTTTATATCTGCTTTCTTATGTTTTGTCCACACTTTGGAGTACTTTTTATACACTTTCTGGAACTGACCTATTAACAAGATGCCACAGTGCCAGTTGCCTATTTTCTGCTGTTTTGGTTTCCAGAAAAGTCAGAAAATAAATATTCTCGGAATTGGCCGGGACAAAAGCCAAAGTCGATATTTTACCGGAAGACTCACAGAGCCAGAAGATGAGATGGAGAGGGGCCAAGGGCTGGCCACACCATGTGGTGGCGCGGGCTAGCCCTGGCCGCGCCACCAGGTGCTGTGGGCCCCTGGTCCACCCACCGACCTTTCCCTTTCGCCTATAAGAAGCCTCTGATGCAAAAACCCTAAGGGTCCAGCCTCTAGCCACGAAAAGTTCCCCAGTGCCACCACCACTGAAGGGGAGATTCGGGGGATAGAAAGTCTCTGTTCTGGTACACTGCTGAGACGGGAAAGTGCCCCCAGAGCCATCTCCATCGATCTCCACCACCATCTCCATCACCGTTGCTGATTCCCATGATGATGAGGGAGTAGTTCTTCCTCGAGGCTAAGGGTTCTACCAGTAGCTATGTGTTCACCTCTCTCTCTCTCTATGCATGATCATATTGTGATCATGAACTTTGTAATCAAGTAGATCTACTTTTCTACTCAAGTGCTTTAAAAGATCTCTGCTCTCCCCATGTGTGTGAAAGTGATAGCGTGCACACCATGGTGGCACTTAGGCTAGAGATTACGAATACTTGTTATGAGTTATATTTGGAGTTGGATGTGTCTATGAAATTGTGGTGTTTGTTGGAACCATCTAGTGCTCAAGGTGACAGTGTGGGGTTATCTTGATGCGGAAAGCAAACTTTGAGGAGTGCTATTATAACCCTACCATGGATTACAATGTCCAACCTGAGAGTAGTTCAGAGTAGTATCATAAAGAGAATAAATTTATATGAGAGTGTTCACTAGTGAAAGTATGATCCCTAGGCCTTGTTTCTAAGCATTGAAACACCGTTTGCAACTAGATCTGTTACATGTTTACTTGCTTCCATCTTTATTTTAGATTGCTTTTAGTCTCTTCCTACCCATCAACCATGGTCCATCAAAGCTATTTTCTGGCACTGTTGTCTTATATCTATACCACTTGTATTTCACTATGTCTTCGCCGAACTAGTGTACCTATACACCTGACAAGTGTATTGGGTGTGTTGGGGACACAAGAGACTTCTTGTATCTTGATTGCAGGGTTGCTTGAGAGGGATACCTTTGACCACTTCCTCCCTGAGTTCGATAAACCTTGGGTGATCCACTTAAGGGAAAACTTGCCACTGTTCTACAAACCTCTACACTTGGAGGCCCAACAACTGTCTACAAGAATAGAAGTGCGTAGACATCAAGCTATTTTCTGGCGCCATTGCCGAGGAGGTAAGGTAAAAGGTACTCACATCCTTCGGTGTGAGTGCTTGAAGTTATTTCCTTTAGATTCTGCAATTATATATTTTTGTTTCTTGATTTGATTTTCACTAGTTAGGCTTAATGGAAAACAACAACAAAATTAGAGAGCTTTATAGTATTTATCTTAAGGTAGGACATGAAGTGTTTGAAGAGAAAATTAAAAAACCTATGGAACTTTATTTGCATGCTAATAGCAATGTTGTTAGTATGAATTCTTTGGACACCATTATTGCTAATGCTATGGAAAAGTATAAGCTTGGGGAAGCTAGTTTTTATGAAAATGATCTTTTTAGTTCCCCAGCTTTGGAAGATAGCTATTCTATTGCTTATGATGATACTATGCCTCCAATATATGATGATAACGATGATGAATATGATATTTTTAGTCCACCTACTATTGAGGAGAAAATTAATTATGATTACAATATGCCTCCTATATTTGATGATTATGGTGATGAGAATAATAATGATAGCTATTTTGTTGAATTTGCTCCCAGTACAATTAATAAGAATGACTATGTTTATGTGGGGAGTATTAATTCTTTTATGCATGTGGCTCGTGATAAGAATGTTTTATGTGATAGTTATGTTGTTAATTTTATTCATGTTGCTACTGAAAGTTATTATGAGAGAGGGAAACATGGTCTTATGTATCTCAACATTATTAAGTTTCCCCTCTTTATGTTGAAACTCTTGAAGTTCCACTTGTTTTGCTTTCATATGCTTGTAGCTTTGTGCTTTCATGACTTGTTTCTTTACAAGATTCCTATGCATAGGAAGTGGGTTAGACTTAAATGTGTTTTAAATTTGCTTCTTGATGCTCTATTTTACTTCAATTCATGTTTCTTATGTGAGCATCTTCTCAAACTATCAAGCCTAACATAAAGGCGTTAAAGAAAAGTACTTATTGGGAGATAATCAAAAAGTTTTAGATGAGTCTTGGAAGTTATTACCTCTGTAATAACCACTCCTTATCCTTTTTATTTGCTTTTTGTGCCAATAGTAACCTCTAATGAGATAGAAGTAATGCTTGGGAAAGTTGCTGTCCCGAAACAGATTTCTGTGCTTCACTGTAAAAATTCGTCTAAAATATCTGTACGTTGTTTTGAGGCATGCATTTTGTTACTTCTGCCCCAAGTTGTTATCTAACTTTCGTTAGTTCAACACTTTTCTATTTTAGCAACAGAAGGTCTTCGAAAAAATTGGTTTTTACCTGCTAGTCTGTTTTGACAGATTTCTGCCATTATTTGCATTTGCTTCTTGTTGATTCCTTTTTGAGTTCTTTTTGGGGAATTGAGCTTTTTGAGGGAAGTGCTACAGTAGCTTGTGTTTTAAAGAAAGTTTTATTGGTGTTGGAACTGAACCCAAAGACTTATTATCTTGAGTACACTAATGTTGCTAATAGAGATTGTGTGAAGTTTTGTATTAAGGAAATTTTAAAGTGTAGGGAAGAATAATGTGCTGAGATGAAGTATGGACAAAAGCTCAAGCTTGGGGATGCCACCCGTGTCACCCCAAGAAATATACAAGAAGTACAAGCGTCAAAACTTGGGGATGCCCAAGGCATCCCCTTCTTCATCAATAAAAATCTCAGGTGTCTTCCAAACACTTCATTTTTATTGGTTCATGCATAGGTTGTGTTGTTCTTGGAGCGTCTTCGTTTTTGTTTTTTGTTTGCTTGGTTTGCTTAGTTTTCTTGAATAAGTTGGTTGGACCCCGTCTTTCATACATTAGTTTTCAAATAAGTTTGGTTTGGATTGGAAAAGAGTAGGAAAGTTCATGCTTCAGTGGTAAAATGAGCTTGTTTTTGACTGTGAGCTGGACTTTGTCTTGACATGCTTGGTATTGTTTTGGCTTTATGCTTAGTGATTTTTTCTGTAGAATGACATGTTATAAACAATTGAGATTGCTAAATGTGCCTTGAAAGAATCATGCGTTGTTTTAGCATATTAAAGCATAGTATTGTGATATTCTCCTTTGATACTTTGTTTGGGTTGACTTGGCGCATGCTCACACCATGTTATGACTATCCCAAGTCGCTATAGCCTTGATGATCCTTTAGTTTTCGACTTGAAATATCACTTTATGCTTTAATCAATGATGTTTTGTCGCTTTGCATGATTATGGCCATTATTGCTCTCTTAGTTGGTCGCTGCCAGTCTTTTGCTAGCCTCCACAACCAAGTATGAGTTCCACTCATGCATCCAACTCCAAATAAAACCAAGTTATTCCAAAGAGTCCACCATACCTACGTATTAGCATTTGCTATTCCAAGTATATTCATGTTTTTATCTACCTTCCGAATTAAACTTGTTATGAGAAAACTAGTGATTGGAGCTCTCACGAACTTGATGGCACGCTTTACTTTTCTTGCACTTAATAAACTTGAACCATTGTGTCATCTATGTTGTATATGGTTGCACTTATATGTTGGGGATTAGCAGAACCATGCTGTCATGGGGAACGCTTTCAACATTGCACTTGTACATTGTACCTAGTTGATACCATGCTCTTTTGTCAATGGATGTCGTCGGTGTGAAATGAAAGGGGAGCTTGTAAGTCCATGGAGTTATGTATGTGTGTTAGAGAAACGCCCGGGCCGCTAGTCTAATCCATGTTGTCATGGTGGAAACCTACAGCGTAACCATAATGAGCTGTCTATGAAGCATTCTTCTTATAAAAAAAGAGTCAGATATTGAGAAAAAAGAGAAAAAGAAAAAAAGAGATGAGAAAAGAGGAAAGAGGGAAAAGGGACCATTTTCCCATGGTAAATAAGAAGATTGCTGAGATGCTCGTTGTCTGCTTGCCTTATCATTTTGACCTTATCATTTTCCCTCAATCATATACTCCATAGTTTTTTCACTTTAACCTTAATCACTTCAAGATGCTTATGATAGGGGCAATGAGAGCAGAAAGCTAATAAGTACTATAATTCTTGGAAGCTCTTTACGAGACTTGAATCCCTTCTTCCTTTTACAAATTTCTTGGTGCCTAAACTTGAGCTTCATAAGCATCGAGTAGTATCATAAAGAGAAGAAATTTGTAAAAGGAAGTAGGGATTCAAGTCTCATAAAGAGCTTCCAAAAATTATGGTACTTATAGCTTTCAGCTCTCATTGCCCCTATCATAAGCATCTTGAAGTGATTAAGGTGAAAGTGAACAAACTATGATGTACATGTTTGACGAAGTATAAGTCAGAAATCTCATGTCCCTTGTATATGAGGGCCGCTCCTCATGCTACTCAAGTTTAGTCACCGATAAGTTCTTGTCATTGTAAGTACATGTGTATCATTGAGAACCGCCAACGGGGTACCCCTTGCCCGATGATACGGAAGAATCCCCATATCAAAATGACAAGGCAAGCAGACAACGAGCATCTCAGCATTCTTCTTATTTACCATGGGAATATGGTGCTTTTTTCTCTCTTTCCTCTTTTCATAGTATCTCCTTTTTTTTCTCTTTTCTCTTTTTTTTCTCAATATAGGACTCTTTTGTTTATAAGAAGAATGCTTCATAGACAGCTCATTATGATTACGCTGCAGGTTTCCACCATGTCAGCATGGATTAGACCGGCGGCCCAGGCGTTTCTCTAACACATATACATAACTCCATGGACTTACAAGCTCCCCTTTCATTTCACACCGACGACATCCATATACAAAAGAGCATGATATCAACTAGGTACAAGTACCAAGTGCAATGTTGAAAGCGTTCCCCATGAAAGCATGGTTCTGCTAATTTCCGACAAATAAGTGCAAGCATATACAACATAGAAGACACAATGGTTCAAGTTTATTAAGGGCAAGAAAAGTAAAGTGTGCCATCAAGTTCGTGAGAGGTTTAATCACTATTTTTCTCATAACAAGTTTAATTTGGAAGGTAAACAAAAGCATGAATGTACTTGGAATAGCATAAGCTAGTAGGTAGGTATGGCGGACTCTTTGGAATAACTTGGTTTAGGGAGTTGGATGCATGAGTAGAACTCATACTTTGTTGTGGAGGCTAGCAAAAGACTGGGAGCTACAAACTAAGAGAGCAATAATGGCCATAATCATGCAGAGCGACAAAACATCATTGATCAAAGCATACAGTGATACTACAAGTTGAAAACTAAAGGATCATAAAGGCTATGGCGACTTTAGATAGTCATAACATGGTGTGAGCATGCGCCAAGTCAACCCAAATAAAGCATCAAAGGAGAATACAACTATACTATGCTTTAATATGTTAAAACAACGCATGATTCATCCAAGGCACATTAAGCAATCTCAATTGTTTATAACAAGTCATGCTACAGCAAAGAATACTAAGCATAAAGCCAAAACAATATCAAGTATGGCATGACAGAGCATAGGTCACAGTCAAAAACGAGCTCTTTTTACCACGAAAGTATGAACTTTCCTACTCTTTTCCAAACCAAACCAAACTATTTGCAAACCAATGTATGAAAGAGGGGGCCCAACCAATTTATTCAGAAAACTAATCAAACAAAAAAAATCCAAAACGAAAACCAAAAAGAAGACGCTCCAAGAAAAACACAACTGTGCATGAAACAATAAAAATGAAGCGTTTGGAAGAAACCTGGGATTTTTATTGATGAAGAAGGGGATGCCTTGGGCATCCCCAAGCTTTGACACTTGTACTTCTTGGATATTTCTTGGGTTGACACACGTGGCATCCCCAAGCTTGAGCTTTAGTCCATCCTTCATCTCATTACTCATTCGTTCCATACACCTGAAATTTTTCCTTCATACAAAACTTCACACAATCTTTATTAGCAACATTAGTGCACTCAAGATAAATAAGTCTTAAGGTTCAGTTCTAACACCAAATAAACTTCCATTAGAACACTAGCTACGGTAGCACTTCCCTCAAAAAGCTCAATTCCCCGAAAGAACTCAAAAAGGAACCAACAAGAAGCAAATGCAGAAAATGGCAGAAATCCAAAACAGACCAGCAGGTAAAGACGAATTTTTTCGAAGACCTTCTGTTGCTCAAATCAAAAAGTGTTGAACTAACGAAAGTTAGATAACAACCTGGGGCAGAAGCACAAAACTTTACGCCTCAAAAAGAAGTTTAGAGATTTTACAAGAATTTTTACGGTGAAGCACAAAAATCTGTTTCGGGACAGCAACTTTCCCAATCATTACTTCTCTCGCATTAGAGGTTACTCTTGGCACGAAAAGAAAATAAAAAGGATAAGGATAGGTTATTACAGTGGTAATAACTTCCAAGACTCATCTAAATGTTGGGGATATACTTTCTGGGTATCCTCACAGTTCCTCACTGACCAGGGTGGCCCACTTCAGGTTAGAGCTTTGCTTCACGGGCGGCCCAGTCAGGGAGAGAAGATGGTGTCAAATGCGGCTACGGGAAGGCCCAGAAGACTTACCGACTAAGGCCCATATTGTTACTTGTAGTTCAAGATGTACTCTGTAACCAACTCTTAGTCGTAGCCGGATAGATCTCCTGTAAACCCTAGGCTGGATATCTATATAAGCCGTCCTAGGGAGAGCCTTTAGGGCAACACTTTAGACACCTCAATAGTCTACAATCTCAACTCGCACAGGCGAACCCTTGTAACCCATATTTCGGCTGTGCCGTATTACTGGATTGCTAGCAGGAGTAGGATCTGTCCAAAGCTGGCGGATTCGAACCTGGGTAAACTTGTGTGCTCACCGTCCAGGAACACCGTACGTCTCACACCCCTCTCTTCCGCACGCCTCGAGGACCCCCTCATGGCGTACTTGTCCTCAATCCGACGACAGTTGGCGCCCACCATGGGGAAGTGAGCTTCAGATCTGCGTTCCGAGTGAAATCTGCAAGAATAGGAATCGGCGAGACTATCGCCGTCGGTCGCATCCTCTACGGCAGCGACGTCCCTCTCATCGTTCTTGACGAGACTTGGATTCCGGCTAGGGAGGTCGTGACTTCCTACACAATCATGTCTTTTTGCGAGATCGATGTTTACATCAGTTACGCTGAACCTGCCCCACCCACCCCAGCCGTGATGATAGAGGCAGAAGAATCTTCTAGGTCCCCTTTGTCCGCGGAGGCGGCAGAGTTCCGGATCTCAGAAAACCCTAATCCTACCCAGCCCGCACCAGTTGCAGAGATAGTGGAGAAATCCGAGCCTGAAGAAGACCTAGCGGTCCAAGTCGAATCTGGAGTGGATCTCCCTGGAGAAGCCGGAACCTAGATCGACCCACCCATGGAAGTCGAAATTCAGGAGGAACATATCAACGACACTGATTCCGGCTCTGATGATGCCGGGACAGACAGGCCTTTCCTGAGGTACACACTACGACGTAGGATACTGCAAGGCGAAAGCGCGGATGCAATTCTCGAGACCATCAAAAGTTTCGACATGGCTAATCGCGAAAGTCGCAGGTACCTCAGGAAGCACGCATCGCACTTCGTCGGATACGTGGGATCCGGATCCAGCTCTGCCGATGCTGGAGAAAACACCGACTCTATGCTGGAGGGAATTGGAACAAATGCCGACGTACCCGCATCCTTGGATGAATCGATGACGTCAGCAGATTTCTGAAAGTTCTCCACGGAATATGAAGAGGAGTATAACTCCAAAGCTGCAGAAGAAGGAGAAGCCATGGATGAAGGATCCAGGGAACACTCCCCCAAAGCGCAGGATGACATGGATGTCGGAGATAATCCCAAAGTCCAGATATCCAAAAGTACCGATCAGATCTTGACTCCGGGAAACGGACCCAAAGCCGTCTTTGCTACCGGTGCTGCCAAGAAGGCAAAGAAGAAGAACAAGAAGAACAAGACCCCAGCAAAAGACCCTCTGGCAGAAGAGGTGATTACCAAGGAATACGAAGAAGTCTCGGATGGAGCAATTATCCTAGACGAGCCAAAAAAAGAAGTATCGATGGATGGACACATGATCACTGAAGGTGCGTGTAAACTCATCGATGCAACATTAACCACATCTATCCCTACAGCTGTAGAACATACTGCTGAAGAGCTAGATGAAAGGGCCCAAGCCCTAGAAGCGCGTCGTCAACAACTCCTGGATGAAGCCAAAAACATCGAGGAGGAGAAGAAACACATGGCAACTAAGGATTACATGTCTCGGTTGCATCAGAAGACACAGAAGCGTCACACCAATGACGACCAATTCCCACATGTTCGTGCCGTCCTTTTCGGAGATGAGATGGGGAAGCCACGGAAAGATAGCAAAGGAGATTGGGTATATCCAACCCTAGTATAGAATACCATGGCGGCCCAAGAAATTTTATTGGCTAATCCAGGACCAGAGGAGATCCGTTTGGGTATCAAACTACTCAACAAGGGACTGGAGCAGCAAAAGGTCGCCCTGTCCGGAAGTCAAAAACTGGTCTCGGATTCCTACCAGTGTCGCACAGATCCGGCATGGGCTGACGTAAGACCCCATCGCGTCCCGGAGCAGTATCATCGCCCCGAACGCCGGGAAGAAAATTATTCAAGAACCGGATCGTCAGGACAGCATCACAAAACTGCGCGTGACTGGAGCAACGTCGCCCCAGCGGCCGAAAAAGAGGCCAATGATGCATTGAATCCAAGAAACCCTCCCCGACGAGAGTCTAATGATCGAAGGGGAGAAGATAAAGAAAAACGTCGGGAGGGGGATCGTCAAAATACGCCACCTCCTAGACATGCAAGCCGTCCGGCTGACCCTCACCATGGTGGGAACAACGGACGAAGGAACAATGAAAACCATGTTGGCACGACCCGGGAGGGGGCTCGTCGTAGTGAAGACCTTCGCCGGAACTAGAATAAAGACGCTCTGGACGGAGGCCGGCGATCAGCCGGAAACAATTTAGCTGCCCCACCCTCTCCACCAAGCAGTTATCACAACGGCTCCCAAGGGGGACAAGGAGGACGATGTGGCGGAGGAGGTGGTGGCAGAAGACGAAGTCCGGCTCCAAGGCACCTCAGCCATAGCCGACATTCGGGACGATCTTTATCCCTGAACGACGCAAGGCACAAGATCAACTCCAATATAGAGGCGCAGTGCTACAAAAACGATGATATCAACATGGGCCCAAAATGCTTTGGACCACAAATCAGAGCTACAATATTCCCGGAAGGATTTGCCATCTCAAGACATATCCAAGCCTACGACGGCATTGCTCGGCCAGATACCTGGCTACATGATTTTTTCCAAGCTTGCTGCATCGCTAAAGGCGGAAACAGCCTGGTCGCAACCCGATATCTCCCACTTATGTTGCGGAAGACGGCACGATCATGGCTCAATGAACTTCCAGAGAACACCATCCATAACTGGTATGACATACAAAGTGCGTTTTTTCGGAATTTCGAAGGCACATATCGGAGGCCCTTTACGGTCGGAGACCTACAATGTTGCACCTAAAAAGCCAGAGAAACTTGCCGGGATTACCTCGGATGATGGATCGACACCAAGAACTCCTGTGAAGGAGTAAACGATCAAACCGCGATTGAAGCTTTCATCACAGGACTCCCAATTGGTCTACTATGTCACCGCTTGAAGTGTGATAAGGTCACTGACTTGGGAGAGATGATAGAAACAGTGAGCAAGTATGCAGATGCTGACGACGATGCACAGGGATTACTCAATACCCTAGCTGTGCCTCAGTCGGCAAAACAACCAAAGCAACAAGCTCAGAAGTGCAAAAATACCTCGGAAGAGAAACCCAACGTGGAAATAGCGGTGGTTACTACTACTTTCAGGTCTGGAGCATGAGGAGGACGCGGCGGAGGCTGCGGGCATGGCCGTGGGACATCAAGGGTCCAAGGTAGTGGAGACCAGCAACCAGGAAAAACCTACTCTTGGGCCGACATTGCCAATAACCCATTTGTGCATCACCTAGACGCCAATGGGGGCTCGTCCCACACCAACGCTGAGTGTCGTTTCAACGATGACATCAAAAGAGATGACACCGCGGGCTACAAAGCTAAGCGAAAGAAGGGAAAGAAAAATCTTGAAAAAGACAAAGATAGCAAGGAAGATTCCGACATGGAGGAAGCTGATGCTTCAAATCCCAAGCCGGAAAGGAAGAAAACTTTTCCCACCAAGAAGGACACTTACGTCACTTTCCTCGGATCTCAACCAGCAAAGGTCAAGAAAGCAGTTCTACACGAGCTTAACACAACAGTTTCGCCTGTCCCCCAATACTTGGACTGGTCGGAAGTGGCAATCACTTTGACCGCGCTGATCATCCGACTAAGTTGCACAGGCGAGGAAAATACGCCTTAATCATCAACCCACTTATTGATGGTTCTGGTTGGACGGTGGTAGCAGCATCAATATTCTCTATGTCGAAACGCTACGCCAGATGAAGATCTCGGAAACCCAGCTGAACCATAGATATGTGATCTTTCACGGAGTTGTCCTAGGAAGACAAGCTAATTCCGTGGGAGAGATCACTTTGGATGTCACTTTTGGAACTCCAAAGAATTATCGGACGGAGGCACTTTCCTTCGAAGTGGTACCGTTCAAGAGCGCGTACCACGCTATATTCGGACGTCCGGCTTACTGGGCTTTTATGGCTCATCCGTGTTACATTTACAATATGATGAAAATTCCAGGTCCCAATGGCGTGATCACCATCAGGGGAGACCCGAAGAAAGCGCGAGAGTGCGAGGATGGAAATGTCGCCTTTGTCGAAGCCGTGCTGCACGCCCAGGAGTACCAGGAGATCAAGAAGAGCATAGATCCGTCCGAGATGCCCGCAACAAAGAAGGAGGTGACAAAGGCAAATCCGGAGTTCAAGGCATCAGAAGAGACGAAGAAGACACCATTGAAGGATGATGACCCCTCCAAGGTGACCCAGATAGGCGTAGGCCTAGGTAGCGCATAGGAAAGCGTGATCGTCAAGTTCCTCCAAGCAAATCAAGATATCTTTGCATGGCAGCCATCTGACATGACTGGAGTACCTAGGGAACTTGTCGAGCACTCTTTAAATGTAAACCCGAACGCTAAACCCGTCAAACAGTCCCTACGGCGTTTTGGCGATGAAAAGTGTAAGGCAATATCTAAGGAACTAGCACGGCTCGAGTTAGCCGGATTCATAGAAGAGGTCATCCACACTGAGTGGTCGGCCAATCCTGTAATTGTCCCTAAAAAGGACACCACTGATTTAAGGATGTGTGCTGATTATACTGCCTTGAACAAGGCTTGTCCAAAAGATCCGTTCGCTCTGCCTAGAATTTATCAAGTTATTGATTCGACGGTTGGCTCGGAACTCCTCTGTTTTCTCGACGCATATTCCGGTTATCACCCAATCCGAATGAAGGAATCAGACAAAGTCAAAACTTCATTCATAACCCCTTTCAAAACCTTCTGTTTTGTTACGATGCCCTTTGGGCTGAAGAACGCAGGAGCTACGTACCAGCGCACGATGCAACATTGCCTCCATGACCAACTCGGACGCAACGTACATGCATACGTGGATGATATTGCGGTGATGTCCAAAAAGAAGGAAATGCTGATTTCCGACTTGGAGGAAACGTTCGCCAATCTACGAAAATACAACATCATGCTTAACCCGAAGAAATGCTTCTTTGGAATACCAGCCGGAAAATTGTTAGGTTTCATCAGGTCTCAAAGAGGCATAGAGGTGAACCGAGGCAAAATCAAGGCTATACTCAATATTTCTAGGCCAACTCACCTGAAGGACGTACAAAGATTAACTGGTTGCATCGTTGCGGTCAGTCGATTTGTAAGCCGGCTTGGTGAAAGAGCCGCACCATTATACAAACTCCTGAAAAGACCAAGGATTTTGTTTGGACTGACGAAGCTGAAGCTGCACAACAAGACCTGAAGAAAGTACTCTCATCTGCTCCTATCCTTGCAGCGCCGGAACCTCAGGAACCGATGTTGCTCTATCTTGATGCGACAAATAAAGTTGTTAGTATCGTCATGGTGGTGGAGAGACCAGAGGAAAATTAGGAACACCTGGTGCAGCGTCCGACTTACTTTGTCAGCGAAGTCCTGACAGAATCAAAACAGCGGTATCCGCACTATCAAAAGTTGGCTTACGGTGTTTTTCTAGCATCTCGTAAGTTATGACACTACTTTCAGGAGCATCCAATTACTATGGTGAGCACAGCTCCCATGAGAGATATAATCAACAAAAGTGACGCCATAGGACGTGTCGCCAAATGGGGCATAGAGCTTTCAGCTTTCGATATTGAGTATAAACCCCGGACAGCAATCAAATCCCAAATTCTTGCTGACTTTGTCGCTGATTGGACAGAGACGAAGGAAAATATGATCCTCCCTGAGTCGGAATATTGGACCCTATACTTTGATGGGTCTAAGGCTCGCGGGAGCTCGGGGGCTGGCGTGGTGCTCAAATCACCCAAAGGAGATAAACTTCTATATGTGTTGCAGATCCACTTCGCAGCGACAAACAACATTGCCGAGTATGAAGCACTGCTGCATGGAATCCGGATTGCTAAAGATATTGGCATCCGACGTTTGATGTGTTATGGAGATTCAGACCTTGTTGCTCAACAAGTGTCGGATATTTGTAATGCAAATAAACACATGGCAACATATAAAGCTGTCACGGATGATCTATCTAAATCGTTTGAAGGGTTTGAGGTTCAACATATCCCTCGAGTAGAAAACGAGGAAGCAGATGCACTATCTCAGATAGGCTCTGCGCGGAAAGAAGTCCTGGATGGCGCTTTTTTAGAGCACCTCAAAGTTCCCTCAATAAAGGGAGTAGATGAGGAATATCCAACCAAATCCGACTCACCTCTAATAGCAGTTCTGGCTGTAATTCCTAGCTGGACTCAACCCTACCTAGAATATCTGGTAGATGGCAAATTACCCGAAGACGAGGTTCTGAGCCGGCAGATTATCCGACGAGCAAAAGCCTATACTATTGTTAAAGGTGAGCTCCATAACGGAGTGTTTCTGGGGGTTTTCAGCGCTGCGTATCTCCGGAAGAAGGAGTGGAAATCTTAAGAGAGATTCACGAAGGCGAGTGTGGTCACCATGCTGTAGCCAAATCTTTAGTGGCAAAATCTTTTAGACACGGATTTTTCTGGCTTATAGCTCAGGCAGATGCCGAACGATTAGTCAAGACGTGCAAAGGCTGCCAAAAGTACGCCAAGCAAGCTCATGTTCCGGCTGGTCAGCTGCGAATAATACCTATAACATGGCCCTTTGCGGTATGGGGGCTTCATATGGTAGGACCATTTAAATGATCTCCAAGTGGATTTACTCATCTCTTAGTGATGGTGGATAAATACACAAAATGGATTGAGGGTAAACATGTCACTAGTTGTGATGGAGAAACAGCCAAAAGATTTGTCGAGGATGTTATAATCCGGTATGGTTATCCACATAGCATTATCACGGACAACGGGAGTAACTTATCTATGGGAGAATTTGCTGAATTCTGCAACGAGGAAAATATCCGGCTTGACATTGCGTCAGTCGCACATCCACAAGCTAATGGACTAGTCGAAAGAGCAAATGGTTTAATCCTACAAGGCCTAAAACCGAGACTCGAAGCACCACTACGACGTGCTATGGGGGCTTGGGCAGAGGAATTACCCTCTGTGATATGGAGTTTACGAACAACTCCAAACAGGTCAACAGGATACACACCTTTCTTCTTGGTCTATGGCGCATAAGCAGTTCTTCCTAGTGATTTAATTCATACTTCTCCTAGAGTGGCCGCGCATATTGAAGAGGATGCTGAGATTTCTCGATAAAATGATCTCGACTTAGTCGAAGAAGTTCGCGTCGTTGCTGAAATGAGATCTATAACCTATCAGCAGAAGTTACGCAAGTATCATAGCCAGAGAGTCCGAAAAAGATCTTTCAATAAAGGTGATTTGGTTCTCTGGCTTGTGCAACAAAGAAAGCACAAACTTTCCCCAGTATGGGAAGGGCCCTTTTTAGTTAGTCGAGTATTGCACAACGGATCGTACTACTTAACTGACATGAGGCCAGTCAAAGAAAGACCTACTACTAAGAAGAGAAAGAGATCCGGAGGCAGTACAAATCTGGATGAATTAGACAGACCTTGGAATATTGCTCGGCTATGTCCCTTTTATTCTTAGTTTATCCTTCTTTGTAATCATATATATGTACATGTTGTGAGAGAAATAAAAGTTTTGGTTGCCTCAAGTTTTTCTGAGAAGTTTTTACCATCTTATTTCCAAATGATCACGTCACAGTCAAAAATCCCAGAATGCTTGAAAGTACTTTATGCTCATGTTCATTCTGGTTTAGATTTATGATTCTAAAATTGCTACCTTCGGGTATAACTCTAAAGTTTCTAGTCTTTACGTTAGTTATTTGTCTGATTGCTGGATGCGAGCATTTTTCGAGTAGTGAATTGTTGGTACTGGAAGCTGGCTTTGTTTCCGAGTTTAAACTGGTTTAGCGATTGAGCTCTGTTGCTCGACAAAGTTTTTGGCAGAAGGTTTAGCCGGCTCACGAAAGGAACAAGGCGTAAAGCTAGATAAACGATAAGTATAGACGAAAAGGTACAAGTGCTTGTGTAAACATTTCAGGCACACAAAAAGTTTAAAGCCAAAAGTGCTGAATAGATCAAAAGCTTAGCACTAGCAAAATTATAGTACTTCATATTTACAGACACATCATGTTTTTTCGGATAATACAAATGTTTCTGGCAATCTACGATGCAGGAGGAGATGAAGGAGCTGCCAGCTCGCTGGATACGTCGCCTTGATATCATTCCGAGATGTCCACATCCGAGGTGGTGCGTTCATCGTCGGAAACTTCTGATGTTTCTTCTGGAGGCGGAGGCGGAGTGTCCATGCGGTTGAAGAATGGAGTATCGTAGCTAGTCAAATCAGCTACATGACACCCATATCCGGCACAGGAGTCCATAATGGCCTTGATGTCCTGCTCTTGGCCATCTTCATCCACTGTAGAGTACGCTCTGGTCACTTGCCATATCTCCATGCTTCCATGGTGGCTCATGACCATGGTGAGAGCATTCTGCGCCGCGCTTTGCGCATAGGACATGTTCCAATCCTAGACGAGCTGAGGCATCTCCTTTGCCTGTCCCGCACCTGAAAATCCGACATGATATGCATGTCCGGAATCTTGAGGGCTTCGCCAATATCCTCAAGGGATTGGCGGAAGTCATGAAGCAGGTCACCAACTTGGGTAAGAAGGTGGGTGGGGGGCTCAGCAGAGGTGGAGTCCGTCAAGTTCAGAGGACCTGTAAACAAAGACAGTTAAATAAAATCCGACATCGAAATAAGTCGAAGAAAATAGACAAGTCAGACAGATGGAACGTACCGAAAATAACGTCATCAATTTTGGTCTTCTCTTCCCAAAGACTCTGGAGTTCAGCCCGGAGAGCCTCGGAAAGATCCCTCTCTCTACAAAGCTCACTATTGAGGTCCGAGTTTTTTTGATCCCGAGCAGCAATCATGCGATCACGCTCATCGGTAGCCATGGAGGAGGACTCAAGGATTTGAGCAATGCTCTTTTCATGATCTGCCTTGAGCTAGTCCAGCTCTTGGCGAAGCTCCTTGTTCTCCACCACCAAAGTCTTGAGGTTCTCGGCCTCTTCAATCATGGCACATGATTGTTTCACCAGTGCTATAAGTCAAAAAGAACAACAGTTCAGCAAAAATTCGACTATGAAAACATGAAAGACAAGGTTTGAGTCTCGAAATGTTTACCTTCGGCCTCATCCTTGGCAACTTTTAGCTCAGCATTTTTAAGCCGGAGAGCTTTGATCTCTCTCCGCTTATCGCAAACATTCTTCAACAAATCTTGGTTATAGGAATATACTTTCTGTAAGTCAGAATACCCAAAGTCAGAAAGCTACTAAAGACTGGGGATAATATTTTTGCTAATATCAGCACGAGCCTTGGGGGCTACACTAGTTCGTTCTTTGGCATCCTAAGGAAGCATAGACCGAAATTATTTATCCTACTTCATGCTTGGGGGCTAGAGGATATGATATGAAATAAAGGAAAAACAGGAGTTGGAACCGACTTACATATTGTTCGCGAGTGAGTTTATCCAAACTTGCGTTCACTTCAACTGCAACCTTCTCAGCGAGAGTCAGAGGGGTCACAGGAGCAGTTGGAAGCTCCCCAGACCTGATCCTCTTGTTGCAAAGAATCAATTGTTCAAGAAGATTAGAGTGCTTGACGTCCTCTGCTTCTTGCGCTTCTTGTTTGGCAGATAAGGTACTTTTTCCAGGCATTTCCTAGCTAGCCGCTGGATCTCTTCAGCAGATTTCTAGGACAGGCCAAACTTGGCAAGTCCCGGATTGCTGAGAAGGTTTTTGGTGAAGGTTTCTGCCGAGGGATCATTACCCAAAGAGGGTTCACCCTTATCTAAACCTCACTCACCCATGGTGACATCATTTTCCGATTCAAGGATCGCAGGCTCCGTGGAAGGATCCGGGTCTTCTGCGATAGCCGGAGAGGGAATTATCATCGGTGTTGCGGAAGGCTGAGGGGCAGGAGTCGGAGGAGCCATGGCAGGAGAAGCTATGGTAAGCTTCGTTTGTCGTAGGGGCTTCGAAGAAATCTCCTTCCCCTTGCCCTTGATGAGCTGTTTAGCTTTGAGAATGTGATAAAGCCAAAAACATTACATCCCGGAAGGAAATTCGAATAAAGTGCAAAGGCGGAAGTTGTGATGGAAAGTTACCTCTTCACAACGGGCACCTCCTTTGTGCCAATAGGCACTGTCGAAGCTTTGCACTTCTTGAGCGCAGCATCCAGCAATGGCACCACTTCTGTCTCTTGAGAAAACTCGGGAGGATATCCTTCGAGCGGAGCAAACTCCGACTCGGGGAGGTCAGCAAGCTGAAAAGAAGAAAGTATATCAGTATTGCAATGTAACATAAAAGATTGAAACATATAAGGCTTACTGTTAGAAGCTTACCGGCACTACGAGGTTTTCCACCGTATGCATATCCAGAGAAATCTCTGGGATCCTCCTCTCGATCCGCTCCCTTATCAACCATTTTATCTAGCTTATGTAGCATTGCGTGGTGTAGGCTATGGGGCTGATGCGGAGGGAGTCTTTCTTGGACGACGTGATGGAGTGCATCAGTCGGTCTCCGTGGTACTGAAGGGGCTGGATCCGGTGTGAGATCCAGCATTGGCCCAAGTCGGATCCCTTCAGTCCTTTGTGTTTGATCAAGTATTCGATCCACCTCTTATCGAGGATCAGATCGTCGGTGAGAGCCAGAGCAGCCTCATCCCAAGACGGTTGGGCCATGGCGGCTCCATCGACAAAAGCCAGCAAAGCAGTAGCTTTGCCGGGAGGCGGAATATCCCTATGATAAAAGAACGTGGCTGGCCATTGTTTAACCGAGTCACTAGCCATGATTTTGGGATATGCGCACTCGCGTCTAAGTGAAAAACTAATAGTACTAGTGATGTAAGGAACACAGGCAGTGATAGAATTTCTCCGGACATGGAAATAGTACCGGAATATGGTCAAACTCGGCCTAATGCCGAGAGATCCCTCACACAAAGAACCATAAGCACTCATCTCTAAGAGAGAGTTGGGAGGAAGATGGTGGAGTTGAACACCAAAATGATCAATCACCTCGGAGAAGAACTCCGAGGGAGGGAATGACAAACCTCTGTCGAGGTGCATGCCGAAGTGGACCCGCTCGTCGGCGTGTGGGTTGGGGATGGTCTCTCCGATGCCGCTCCGCCAGTCGCCGGCGCGGAGGAGCCCTTCTGTCTCTACGCCACGGAGCTTCTCGTCATCTAACACGCAGGGGATCCATACCTCGGGGAAGCTTTCCTTCTCGGCCGCCTCTTCTGTCGCCGTCGTCGCCGCTGCTGCCACCAAGCCGGAAGAGGAAGAAGAAGCCATTTCTCCGGTGAGCAGTTGACCTAAGATGGGCGGCGCTGGGAGTTTTTGGGAGGAAAGCAGAGGAGCTCTGTGCGCGTGGGGGAGATTTGGAGAAGAGGAAAAGGCAAAGGACAGGTGAAGAAAGGAGGAGGAGATCCTCACCCCTTATATCCACCTAACTGCGCCAAGATTCGTGCAAATGCTACAGTGTAACCGCCACGCGTCGTGGAAGGAACCGGGAAGGACCCATGCGATGATAACGTCGCCTCGATCTCCGTGCACGCATTGAAACCACGCCTCAGTTCCGCTAACCACGGACCCACCAACAGTCGTGCTGACAGGATGTCTGTCAGATGACGTGACTTGACCATGACTTGTGTCAGGTGGCGTTAAAGACCAAGTTTCGGCTTATTTTGAAATCAAGATGGAAAATCCAAATAACCTGTTGATAGGTCCGACTTATTTTTAAGACCCGGATCGTATTTTTTGTTGTGAAGTTTCAGGAACCCTTCAAGATTCTGCAAGCCGACGATCAAGCTAGACGATGATGAATCCGGCTTTGGATCTTGGAGACCTCCGCGGGCTGCTGTTGGGGATATACTTTCCGGGTATCCTCACAGTTCCTCACTGACCAGGGTGGCCCACTTCGGGTTAGAGCTTTGCTTCACGGGCGGCCCAGTCAGGGAGAGAAGATGGAGTCCAATCCGGCTACGGGAAGGCCTAGAAGAATTACCGACTTAGGCCCATAATGTTACTTGTAGTTCAAGATGTACTCTGTAACCAACTTTTAGTCGTAGCCGGATAGATCTCTCTTGTAAACCCTAGGTCGGATATCTATATAAGCCGTCCTAAGGAGAGCCTTTAGGGCAACACTTTAGACACCTCAATAGTCTACAATCTCAACTCGCACAGGCGAACCCTTGTAACCCATATTCCGGCTCTGCCGTAATACTGGATTGCTAGCAGGAGTAGGATCCTTCCAAAGCCGGCAGATTCGAACCTGGGTAAACTTGTGTGCTCACCGTCCCAGAACACCGTACGTCTCACACCCCTCTCTTCCGCACGCCTCGAGGACCCCCTCATGGCGTACTTGTCCTCAATCCGACGACACTAAAACTTTTGGGTTATCTCCCAATAAGTACTTTTCTTTAATGCCTTTAAGTTAGGCATAAGAAGCAAGAAGAAGAATCAAGTGTTCTCAAATGAAGAAGCATTAAGACCAAATTTTGTTTTCATAGGAGAAGCAAAAGAAATCTTTTCTCTTTTCTTAGGGAAGTGTTCTATACCTTTCTTGAGTGGGAGTTGATATTTAATGGTGCCTTCTTTCATATCAATGATGGCACCAACAATTCTACGAAAAGGTCTTCCTTGTGGAGCTCTCTCAGTATGCCATTCAGAATAATTAACCATCATATTGTCGAGAAGTTTCATTGCAGCACCCAAAGTGATGGTCATAAAGGTTCCTCCAGCAGTAGAATCCAATAGGTTCCTTGAAGAATAGTTCAATCCTGCATAAAAAGTTTGGATGATCATCCAAGCAGTCAGTCCATGAGTGGGACAATTCTTTACCAAAGATTTCATTCTTCCCAAGCTTGAGCAACATCTTCATTATCAAGTTGTTTAAACTTCATTATTTCACTTCTCATGGATATAATCTTAGCAGGAGGATAGTACTTTCCAATGAAAGCATCTTTGCACTTAGTCCAAGAATCAATACTATTCCTAGTTAAGAATTCAACCATTCTTTAGCTTTTCCTCTCAAAGAGAAAGGAAACAATTTCAGTTTAATAATATCACCATCTATATCCCTATGCTTTTGCATCTCACAAAGTTCAACAAAGTTATTTAGATGGGAAGCAACATCTTCATTACCAATACCAGAAAATTGTTCTCTCATAACAAGATTGAGCAAAGAAAATATTTTCAGCCACGGGTGGAGCAATAGGTGTGCTCATAAATTCATTGTTGTTGGTGCTAGTGAAGTCACACAACTTAGTGTTTTCAAGAGTAGTCATTTTTTGGGTTTTCAAATAAGAAAGCAAACAAGTAAAACTAATTTTTTGTGTGTTTTTGAATAAAGAAAACAAGCAACAAAGCAAAAAGAAACTAAGCAAAACAAAAAAAACAAAGTAAAGAGATTGGTTATGAGGGACTCCCCTTGTGAAGATGTCCTTGACTCCCCGGCAACGGCGCCAGAAAAATGCTTGATGGCTCTGTGTATGGCGCCCGAAAAATGCTGGAGCGATGTTGATGTAGAGATCGTTGGGAACCCTAAGAGGAAGGTATGATGAGCACAGCAGCAAGTTTCCCTCGGTTATGAAACCAAGGTTTAATCGAACCAGTAGGAGCAAGGAAACACCTCAAAGGTGTTACTAGCTGAGCTTTGGCAGGGCGCACTACCGGTGCTAGTAGCAACGTGGAGACGTGCACAACACAACCACAGAACTTTGTCCCCAACTTGCGATGAGGTTGTCAATCTCATCGTGTTTTGTGGAAAACAAAGGATTAAACGTATCGAATGGAATGAAGTAATAGTTTGCAGAAAGTAAACACAAAGGAGTAACAGTTTGTAGATTGTATGTAAAGAAAAGGACCAGGATCCATAGTTCACTAGAGGTGGCTCTCCTTAAGATAGATAACATGCTGGGTGAACAGATTACAGCGGGGCAATTGACAAACATCAAGAAAGCAATACATGCATATACTAATCATCTTGACTCCTTTGAGACTTGATTGGGCATTACAACATTATACATAGACCGCCATCCAACTGCATCTATGACTAATAATCCACCTTCAGGTTATCATCCGAACCCCCTCCAGTATTAAGTTGCAAGCAACAGATTATTGCTTTATAAACTGCGTGTAAAGTAAACAATATGATTGTTCTATGAACAAAGGATTGTTGTTTTCTCCCTAGTAGCAATAGCACATCTAGTACCTTAGAGATTTCTGTCACTTCCCCAGATTACCAGAGGCATGAACCCACTATCGAGCATAAATACTAACTCTTGGAGTTGCTAGCATCTACTTGGCCAAGATAGCTAGTAACAATAGAAAGCATGCAAGATCACAAATAACAAAGACATGGTAGAATCAATAATCAATCTGAAATAGCATCTCAATATCCATCGGATCCCCGCAAACACAACATATAGAATTACAAATAGATGATCTTGATCATGAACGGAGCTCACAAGATCTAGACATGAAAGCACAAAGGAGGAGAACTAGCCATCTAGCTACTACATGGATCCATAGTCCAAGGATGAACTACTCACGCATCACACCGGAGACTTGCATGGTGATGAAGAAGGCCTCCAGGGTGAATTCCCCTCTCCGGCAGGGTGCCGGGAAGAGCTTCAGATCCCTCTTGATCTAGGGATGGAGATGGCGGCGGCTACAGACTCTTTCGTGGAGTTTTGATTGGGTACTTACGGTTTACATCCCGAGGGCATCTTATAGTCGGAAGAGGAGGCCAAGGGGGTGCCTGGGCTGGCCACACCAACCCCTGGCGCGGGCCAGGCCTGGCCGCGTGGCCAGGTGGTGTGGCCGCCCTCTGGCCCCTCTCCGTCTCGTATTCTGGGACTTGATGACATCCGGAAAATAGGCACTTTGGCTTTTGTCCCGTCCAATTCCTAGAATATTCATTTTCTGACTTTCCTGGAACCAAAAACAGTAGAAAACGGGCAGTTGGCACTGTGCTTCTTGTTAATAGGTTAGTCCAAGAAATCATATGAAAAGTACTCCAAAGTTGGAACAAAACACAAGAAAGTGTATAAAACCAAGCATGGAACATCAAAAATTATAGATACATTTGCAATGTATCAACACTCTACAAGTTCGTGGAAACATATTATTGATTCACTTGTCATGTTTATGAACAATACATACATATGAATTACAAAGAAGTGTGATGGTCCTAAGTGCGAGAAATGACCAGGAGTCATAAAATCCTATATTAAGTTACATTTAAGATTGCGAAGTAATATGTTACTTGATCTTATTAAGTAAAGAAGTTTACTTGATATTTCTAAATGACTTCAAAGTCATAAGATGGAAATGAAACTTAATGGAGACGTAAAAGCTCGATTTGTCACAAAGTATGGAAAAATTCAAGGAGTTGACTACAAATGTAGTGATGCTTGAGTCTATTGGATTTACACTAGAAATACACAGATATTGAAGTCTTGTAGTTGGAATTCTCAATTTGATGATGATCAAAGAATTTTGGAATGTCCAATATTATCGAGAGGACCTTCATTTGAGTGGGAGCTAATTAGCTTGGCCAAATCTTAATATGTAAGAGACATATTTTGAGTGGGAGCTCAGTAGCTTGGCTGAATCATAATATGTATGAGACATATTTTGAGTGGGAGCTAAGTGAAATCCCTGGATCTCAAATATGGATGCCAATATTTGAGTGGGAGCGTGAAATCATTCTGGGATATGTGGATGACATATGTGAATGATGTGGTTGGTGTTAATAACATTTAAGTAGATAAATGAGGATGAAGTTGAAGTTATTAAACAATGAGATCTATCGAGATAGATTAGTAAGTTTAATAAAAATCAAATGTCGAATGCTTCTTGGACTTGATTCTGAAGATGTTCAGAATGTCCTAAGCAAGATTTTGAAGAAGTTCAGAATGGAACAAGGTAAGAAAGAAGTTCTTACTATATGAAGCATTGTCTTAGTATTACAACGATGGTTAAAAAGGAAGAAAGATATGTGTTGCATCTCCTATGCCTCTGTCATAGGTTCTTCCATACAACCATATTGTATACTCGATGTAATGTGACCTGAATTTCTGGTTGGAAGGACAAGCTCTTAACTGTAGGAACATGTCTTGAAGTGATTCTTGAGTTAATCACTGAACCAGAATTAAGTTTGTATTTAAATGGCAACAAGCAAAGTAAGTGGCACTTGGATCTACATAGATATAGAAGTATAAAGGCTCCATCTGATGTGATGTATATTGTTATGGTGGGACTAGTTCGTCTTTATCGTAGAATGATGTGTCCCAGGGCACGGTGCCCATGAAAAAGCCCCTGAGGTTGATCTAAAGTCACTGTAGGCTCCTGGAAACTGGCCTCGTTCTGCTGCCATAACTGCGATATATACACAAAGGATTGCAAAGTGTGTTTCAAAGTTTAGATGACAATAGTGAAAACGACCGTCATTATAAACACTAGAAACAAAGTCTCACTTTGTCGCCAAACGAATACTTCAACCCATTATGAGATAATGGTATGAATGTTAAAATTAGGAAGACATTAACGATTTGCAAAGATATAATGATCTGGTAAAATAGAACATGGACAGAACGTTTTCCATAAGCATGCATGATCAATAAACTCATATGTGATATGGTTTATGATGAGTAAAATGTGAGCTAGATTATTTATACTCTAGTGCAAGTGGGAGACTGAAGGAGATATGCCCTAGAGGCAAATAATAAATAGGTTTTTATTGTCATATCTCAATTAGTTCATATAACTATATTAATACGAAATGTTAATACATGTGTGGTATGCAAACAAACCAAGTCTCTAGTTGCCTCTAGTGAACTAGTTCATTGGTCATGAGGATGATCTAGGGTTTCAAGATCATGGGCATTTATGCCAATTGATAATGAGGTCACGTAATTAGTTAAATGATGTGATAGACAAACAACCCAACCAGTTGTATCTTAATAAGATCTAGTTACAAAGTTCACCATTAATGATAAACTAAGGAAACCTCGCAACCTGATCCTTAGACTATGAGGTAATGCAAATCACTGTTCTGGAGGGAGCTTAGATGGTTATCAAGTATCACACCGTGACCGGGTGATCGAGAAGGTGCCACTAAGGTTTCCCAAAGGGGCGTGTAGAGGAGTACATATCAAGACCAGGATTTGCACATCCATGTAACTAACAGATACATTAATGGCCATATCGGTGATGTTGCATTAATGAAGCTTGCAAGCGTGTGACTGGGTCATGGAATGCAACGACACGGAAATGAGAAAACCAGTTCATCGGTAACGAGATCGAACGAAGGTATGGAGATACCGTAGATCAAATCTCGGGTGAACTAGGTATCAAGTGGAAAAGGGAATGGGAAACGAATATTTACGGTTCAAATGACATTATCATCGTGGAATGCACAGGGGTCATTATGGGCATCCCGGTCCCGCTATTGATCATTGATGGAGATCATGTCTGTGCCATTCCCGAGCCATGGGGAAATACACTTAAGGGTACTATGAGCTAGATATCCTATGTAAGTTGGAATCACCATATGAAAGATAAAAGGAAACCGGAAAAGTTTCGTGAGAGATCCGGAATCCTTTCGGGAAAGATCCGAAGTCGTTCGGAGGAAATCGAATGGGAACCGAAAGGTGTTTCGGGTCAAATTGGATTTTGTAATATGTATTTACATATTAATTAATGTAATTAATATTAAATATAATATTAAAATCTAATTTGAAGGGGTATTCCACTAATGGGCTAAACGTCCTAGGGAAAAGGGCCCATGAGGGAAAACTGAAAGGGGGGAGGGCCAAGAGCCAAAGGGCCAAGTCCTAGCCGCCTCAAGGGGCCCCACCTGGCCAGCCTAGGGTTGTGCACGGTGTGGGGCCCACCCCTGGCCGGTCGGCCCATGGTGCCCTAAGGGCCCATGCGCCTCCCCCTCTCTCCCTTGTTTAGTCCCACATGGGAAACCCAAAGGGGAGGACACACCCCCTCCCCCTATATAAAGGGGTGCCCATGGGTGGGAATAGACACACCAATATTTGGAGAAGTCCTTTGGTTGACTTAATCATTCCCTCTCTCTCCCGTCTCCATGCGTTGGCACGGTCCCAAGTAAGGACTATCCATGCAAGAGACACCGCACCCGCAGCACGCCGTTGCGCTGTAAGGATTCCAAGCCGGAGATCTACTTCTGCACTCCCGGTAGGGATCAAGGAGCCAGAGGTCGTCATCGTACACCGTATGTGTACAGATCCACGAGGGGCCTCACTTGAGGAACCTTTGATGTCGTGAGCCGGAGCTACGGCACGATGAAGAAGGACTAAGGGGTGACCTGCAAGGAGCTTCCCGACCTTGAGGTCGGCTACGAGTTCAACTACTTCAACCACGTTCCCCTCAGAATGTTAACCGCGTACTGTCTACAAGGGTATGTATTCTATACGCTCGGCCATTACCGCATTACTACATAGATATATCTTGGGCGTATTAGAGTTCCAACGTAGGAATTTTTTGTTTTCTGCTGCGGAACCCTTCATGTATGTGGCAGAATTTGTCTATAAGCTGGGAAGTTTTAAGAAAAAGCTTTTCTATAGTTTTCAATGTTCTGAATTCTTGGTTAGCTTGAAAAGTATTTTGGAAAATTTGAAGATAAATCTATCTATTGTGCTAACTTGTAGTTAAAATTTGACACGGTTGGTGGGAGTATGGTTTACATCGAAGACCTCAAAAAAGAGAAAATGACACAGAGGTCCATAAACTTAGCACAAAGGGCCCAAAAGTTAAGCAAGGAAAAGCACGCAAGTCCTTCTCAAGCGAGGAACTGAGCCATATCCTTCGTACTACTACACATGCTTCACACAAACACACAAAACCCTCCTCAGACTTTCGAACCAGCGTGCTGGGGGTGTGCTTGGCGCTTCCTCTTCACAGGGTGTGAAATGGACCGACAATCCAGGTCGACGCACGTGGGCAGCACCACATTGTAGAAGAGGGATAGATCAGTGCGCCAGGATGTGTGTGGATGGTGATGAGGCAGGAAAGGAGAGAGAAAACACAATTTATTTTGCATGCATATATATAATAAAGGTCCCAAAAATTTTACAAGAGATTCAACTTCTTTCTAAAATTCTACATCTTGACAACTTAACAAAATTAGGTCAAACTTGAGATAGAAGTAAGCGTGATAGATAGCTCTTGGATTAATTGTCTTTTCGAAGGTAGATGTGTGCATCTTCTTTTAGTAAACGACGTTGTCGGTGTGAGTTTCCAACTATCAGGAAAGAACATTCTCAATTTTCCCATGTTTTGTGAATTTCAAAACTTCCTAGCTAACTCTTCCGACTTGAATGAGACTCTATGCCAATTTATCGAAATTAGTTCAAATTTGAACTACAAGTAAATTGTAGATTGCTTTGGAAGTTTTATGAAAAAGATTTTCAGTGGTTTTCGATGTACTGAATTCCTGGTAAGAGCTTCAAAAGTTGTTGGGAAATTTGAAGAGGAATCTATCTATCTCACTTACTATAGCTAAAATTTGATATGGACGGTGGGAGAAAGTACGATTTGCATCGAAGACCTAATATTTTTACATAGAGGTCCATAAATTTAGCATAAAGGGCCCTAAAGTTAAGAAAGGAAAAGCAGTCGGGTCCTTCTCAAGAGAGCAACTTAGCCATATACTCTTCGTACTAGTGTACTTGCTTCACACACACACAAAACTCTCCTCACACTTTCGAACGAGTGTGCTGGGGTGTGCTTGGTGCTTCCTCTTTGCAGGGAGTGAAATGGAACAACATGGTAGGTCGGCGCACGTGGGCAGCACTACGTTGTGGACGATGGAGAGGTTAGTCGGTCGGGGTGTGTGTGGATGGTGATGAGGTAGTGTGAAGGAGAGAGAAAACACAACTTGTTTTGCGTGCATATATATAGTAAAGTTCCTAAAATTTTGACAAGAGGTTCAACTTCTTGCTAAGCCTCTACATATTGACAACTGAAATTAGGTCAAACTTTAGCTACAAGTAAGCATGATAGATAGCTCTTGGAATAATTGTCTTTTCGAAGATAGATGGGTGCATCTTATTTTAGTAAACGATGTCGTCGGTGTGAGTATCCAACTATCAGGAAAGAACATTCTCGATTTTCCCATGTTTTGCGAATTTTAAAACTTCCTAGCTAAATCTATCGATTTCAATGAGACTATATGCCAATTTATCGAAATTAGGTCAAATTTGAACTATAAGTAAATTGAGGTTGCTTTGGAAGTTTTACAAAAAATCGTTTTGGTGGTTTTCGATGTACTAAATTCCTGGTTAGCTTCAAAAAAAATTGGAAAATTTGAAGAGGAAACTATCTATAGCGCTTACTCGTAGTTAAAATTTGACACGATCGGTGGGAGTACGGTTTAGATCGAAGACCTCAAAAAGAGAAAATTACATGTAGAGGTCCATAAATTTAGCACAAAGGGCCCTAAAGTTAAGCAAGGAAAAGCAGGTGGGTCCTTCTTGAGCAAGAAACTCAGCCATACCCTTTGTGATACTCTACCCGCTTCACACAAAAAACGCTCCTCACACTTTCGAACCAACGTGATGGGGGATGTGCTTGGTGCTTCCTCTTTGTAGGGTGTGAAATGGAACGACAAGGTAGGTCGACACACGTGGGCAGTGCCACATTGTGGACGAGGGAGAGATCAGTCGGCCGGGGTGTGCGTGGATGGTGATGAGGTAGTGAAGGAGAGAGAAAACGTAATTTGTTTTGCGTGCATATAAATAGTAAAGGTCCTGAAATTTTGACAACACGTTCAACTTCTTTCTAAGAAATTGCATCTTGACAACTTAACGAAACTAGGTCAAACTTGACCTACAAGTTAGCATGATAGATTGCTCTTGGATCAATTGTTTTTTTGAAGGTAGATGGGTGCATCTTCTTTTAGTAAATGATGTCGTCGGTGTGAGTTTGCCAACTTTCAGGACAGAACATTCTCGATATTCCCTTATTTTGCAAATTTTAAAACTTCCTAGCCAACTCTGCTAACTTCAATGAGACTCTGTGCCAATTTATCAAAATTAGGTCAAATTTGAACTACAGGTAAATTGTAGGTTGCTTTGGAAGTTTTACAAAAAATATTTTCGGTGGTTTTTGATGTACTGAATTCCTTGTTATACCTTCAAAAGTTTTTTGGAAAATTTTAAGAGGAATCTATCTATCGCACTTACTAGTAGTTAATATTTGACACGGTCGGTGGGAGCGAGTATGGTTTACATCGAAGACCTCAAAAAAGTGAAAATTACATAGAGTTCCGTAAATTTAGCACAAATGGACCTAATGTTAAACAAGGAAAAGAAGTCGGGGCCTTCTCAAGGGAGCAACTGAGACATACCATTCGTACTACTGTACTCGCTTCACACAAAAAACGCTCCTCACACTTTCGAACCAGCGTGACGGGGGTGTGCTTGGTGCTTCCTCTTCGTAGGGTGTGAAATGGAACGACAAGGCAAGTCGATGCACGTGTGGGTAGCACCACGTTGTGGACGAGGGAGAGATCAGTCGACCTAGGTGTGTGTGGATGGTGATGAGGCTGTGAAGGTGAAGGATAGAGAAAACAAAATTTGTTTTGTGTGCATAAATACAGTAAAGGTCCTGAAATTTTGACAACACGCTCCACTTCTTGCTTAAAATATGCATCTTGAAAACTTAACGAAATTAGGTCAAACATGAGCTACAAGTTAGCGTGATGGATTGCTCTTGAATTAATTGTCTTTTCGAAGGTAGATGGGTGCATCTTCTTTTAGTAAACAATGTCGACAATTTGAGTTTCCAACTATCAGGAATGAACATTCTCGATTTTCCCATGTTTTGTGAATTTTAAAACTTCCTAGCTAACTCTGTTGACTTGAATAAGACTTTGTCCCAATTTATCAAAATTTGGTCAAATTTGAACTACAAGTAAATTGTAGGTTGGTTTGGAAGTTTGACGAAAAAGCTTTTTGGTGGTTTTCGATGTACTGAATTCCAAGTTAGCTTCAAACAAAATTTGGAAAATTTTAAGAGGAATCTATCTATCGCGCGTACTTATAGTTAAAATTTGACACGGTCGGTGGGAGCGAGTATGGTTTACATCGAAGAACTCAAAATGTAAGAAGGGGTGGGGTGTGCTTGGTGCTTCCTATTCGTAGGTTGTGAAATGGAACAACAAGGCAGGTCGACGCACGCACCACATTGTGGACGAGGGAGACATCAGCCGGCCGGGGTGTGCGTGGATGGTAATGAGGCAGTGAAGGAAAGAGAAAACATAATTTGTTTTGCGTGCATGTATACAGTAAGGTCCTAAAATTTGGACAAGAGGTTCAATTTCTTGCTAAGAATCTGCATCTTGACAACTTAAGGAAACAAGGTCAAACTTGAGCTACAAGTTAGCGTGATAGATTGCTCTTGGATTAGTTGTCTTTTAGAAGGTAGATGGGTGCATCTTTTCGAAGGTGATGGCGGTGGTGAAGGCGGCGGTGGTGTAGAGCGGCGTCCAAGCGCAGCGACGGCGGTCGGCGACAGAGAGGAGGATGGTGACAGGTAGATTGTAGCTTTCTATGAATGTTTTACGAAAGAGCTTTTGATGGTACCCATCGGGGGTCAATTAGGAGTATATCAGAAATCACCGAGAGTTGGGACAACAAGTTTAACTTCTTGATAAGATTTTGCATCTTGACAATTTAACGAAATTTTGTCAAACCTGAGCTACACAAGTAAGAGAACAAGAGGGAGGCAACGCGAGACTTCCAAAAAAAAAGAGACAACACGAGAGCAGCACAGAAGAGGACTTGAAGGTGGTGCGATGTCAGAGCAAAGTTGTGATGGGCTGCTGACACGAGGTACAGGGTACACTCCACTAGTAGTAAATATATAGACCTACTACTAGTATATGCACGCAAAACAAGTTGTGTTTTCTCTCTGCTTTGCTGTCTCTCAACATCCATCCTCCATCGATTTCTTCACTGAAGTCGCGGGTGCATAGTCCGGCTTGTCTCTTCCTTGTCCACAATAGGTTCAACTTCTTGCTAAGATTTTGCATCTTGACAGTTTAATAAAATTAGGTCAAACTTGAGCTACAAGTAAGAGTGATAGATTGCTCTTAAATTAATTGTCTTTTCGAAGGTAGATGGGTGCATCCCTTCTTGGAAAGCAGTGTTGTTGGTGTGAGTGTCCAACTACCAGGAAAGAACATTCTCAATTGATGACGAGATCATTCTTTTCTGTAAAGAAAGTGCGAAGAATATGCGATCTAAATGCCACATGCCATGTTTTCACACAAATATAGTGGATCAACAGCATGTTGTACTTGTGATTCCGATGTTTTATGACTTTTCAAGGTTCCTAGCTAACTCCGCCCACTTGAATGACTTCATGTCGATGTATCAAAATAAGGTCGAATTTGAACTACAAGTAATAAATTGTAGGTTGCTTTGAAAGTTTTATGAAAAAATCTTTTGGAGGTACCCACCGAGAAGTCAATTAATATACCCATCAGAAATCGCAAAGATCTTTGACGAGTGGTTCGACCTCTAGCAAATATTTTGCATCTTCCTAAAAAAGGATTTTGCATCTTGAAAATTTTGAACCCCTTTTGAAAACGATCACATGAAATAGGGAGAGAGGGAAAATAATATTTCTATTCTCTATGGGCAACCCACAAGCTTGAGGTGCACCTTAGGCTTAAAGATAACTTTATTTTTCCCACTATGTATAAGGTGAACCTTAGCGGATGCCACATAGTAGGCCTTATTAAGGTGTGCTTTTTTTACACAATGCGGGAGTAGTATATTTCTTTGCTTAGACATATGGTCACCTTTGTCCATGCTCTGTACTTGCTGAGAGAATAACACATTGGCAAGGGAAGAGGGCAGCAGCGAAGAGAAGTTGAAGGCGGTTCCATGTTAAAGCAAAGTTATGATGGGTTTCTGACACGAGGTACTCCTATGCCCTTACAGTGTACTACACTCTACTAGTAGTAAATTTCAGGACCTATGAACGCAAAACAAATCGTGTGTTTTCTCTCTCCTTCGCTATCCTCCATCTCTCCTCCCCTTTCCCCTCGCGCACTGGCCTGGCTGATCTCTCCCTCGTCCACAGCGTGGCCATGCGCACGTGTACCTTGGTACGGTGGCTCTATGTATTTGGCGTGTTTGGAAGCCGCGTGTTGGTGTGGAGTAGGGACGAGGAGTACATAGGAAGAAAACCACTTTGGTCCTTGGCGGCACAAAAATTCAAAGTTTTCCGGTTTTTGAAATTTTCACTTGCTTCCCAAACATCAGGAGGGAAGGTTATTCAAAAGATCGGCCATTCGCAGTACTGTACTTCTTATCTTCTCTTTATCGTGTCTTATCTCTTACAATACAATAGAATACAATAAACCACTGCATAGTGTACAAATTAACTTTGAACATGGAACATTGGATCAAGACTAGCAAATCCAAACATTGCCCACCGCTGGATCTTCTTTTCCATTCTTAGCATCTAGAAATATTCTACTTTAGCACGATGAACGCCAGTATGCGCAAACCTTAAAACACAAACTCCATTGCTCAGTTTTCAGGGTCCTTGTGCAAATAAATGCATGGACTTGGTTGCAATTTTCATTTTTATGAGGTCCTCTTACAAGACCAGACCATCATTATATAGTGTACGAAACATTGACCGTTTGATCAAGACTGGCAAATCAAAACATTTCTAACAACCATTGGATCTTCTTTTCCATTCTTACCATCTAGAAAGATTCTACAGAAAGTCTTTAGCACGATGAACGCTAGTATGCGCAAACCTCAAAACACACACTTCATTGCTCAGTTTTAGGGTCCTTGTGCTAAATGCATGGACTTGGATGAAATTATTTATTTTTTACGAGGTCCTTGAACCTGTACTTCCACCGACCGTGTTAACTATCAAGCACCATGCTCCTACGAGACCTAAAGTTAGATCGGCCACTCGCAGTACTTCTTATCTTATCTTTATCTTGTCTTATCTCTCACAATACCATATCACTTCGTAGTGTACGGAACAATGAATGTTTGATAAAGACTAGCAAATCCAAACATTGCTAACCATTGGATCTTCTTTTCCATTCTTAGCATCTAGAAAGATTCTACTAATAGTCTTTAGCACGATAAACGCTAGTATGCGCAAACCTCAAAACACACACTTCATTGCTAAGTTTCAGGGTCCTTGTGCTAAATACATGGACTTGGATGCAATTTTCATTTTTTTAATGAGGTCCACTTGTACTTGCTTAACAAACGAAATCAACGTGGTGCTCAATCCTCCAGCCTTACAGTGTGCTACTCCTCCTCTATGCAAGGAAAATAAATTGTATAGTACTCTCTCCTTTACTGCATCATGCCCATCCTTTAGCTGATATCTCCCTTGTCCATAGTGTGGCGCTGCACACGTGTGTCATGGTACTATGGCAGCTCCGTTTCTATCTCTTTTTTCATAACTTTTCTCTAACATTGAACGCCGTTCAACACCTCTTCGCCGCAGCCCTCTCGGGCTGCCTTCTCTAACCTCATAATCTCTTCTACAATACCTCTTCGTTTCCCCCTCCATTTTGATCATTCTTTTTCCTAGTACTACTATTTGCTTTACGGAAATGAACGTTCTAGTTTTCACAAAAAAAATCATGTCACTTGGAAAATTGAGATCATCTCTTTTCATAATACTTTTTGGAAACTCCCCTTGGCAAAATATTTTTTACAATAATGCCAAGATGCACCAATCTACATAATATGGGGAAATTACCATAAACTATGATGTGGATCACAGGATATGGCATTGACCTTGGTCGTCCGACTCGAAACCTATTCATACGCATTGCAGGACAATTTGGTGAACCTGGTTTTTGAAAAGTTGTCAAAACTCAAGTTTATCATTTTGAATGGCATGTGATACATGCAAAAGGATACCATGCACATGTCTTCTATAAATTTTAAGAAAAATCCACCTCAGCCTCATGTTACAATTCCTTTACTTTCCTGTGAATCAAACACTTCTTTAAGAAAAAATTCTGTAGACTCCAAATCTTGTAGGATTCAACTGGACATGATATTCTAATAATACTGTGTTTTCCCTATTCCTTTGTTTTCCAATCCTGCGAATCAAACAGGCCCAATGTTGAGACTCCCACGGGCAACATTTCCTAATACGCCAAGATGCACCCATATACCAAATTAATGTGGGAACAATACATTAACTATGATGTCGATATGGCCATGACCTTTTTTGGTCATCAGGGTTGAAACCTAATAATATTCATACATGGTGGGAAAATATCACGGAGCTGGTTTCCATAAGTTGTCAAATCCCATGGTTATCAGTTTCCTGGCAGGCTATACACGTGACGTGATAGGATGCCATGCGTAAATATTTGTTTTTCTGTTTTTCTTTATTACATGTGATTGTTCCAAAACGGGTTCAAAATTTTCAAGATACAAATTCTTAGAAGGAAGTTGAATTTGTCAAAACTCTCGATTGTTCCGATATATTAACTACCTGATGCGTACCGCCAAAAGCTTTTTGTAGAACTTCGATAGAAATCTACCACTTTTTCGAGCTTCTAGTTCAAATATGACATGATTTTGTTAATAGAGACACAAAGTTATTTGAGTGGGCCGAGTTAGCTCGGAAATTTTGAAAACTCATAAAACTTGAGAATCGTACATAAAACATTGTCCACTATATCTGGGAACTTGGCTTGTGCCATTCAAAACCATGTTCTCTATACTTTCCGTGCATAGTATATTCATGGTGCTAGAGGCCAACAATAATGGGATCTTCTATATGCTAAACATGACATAATCAAATGTACTGAAAGAGATCCAATGGTTAACAATATCGGGTTTTGCCAATCTATATCCAACTGTCGATGTTCGAAGTTATTCGTACACTCAACATAGTCGTTTTTTCTTTTGAAAAGAAGTGTCAAGCACTTATTTCTGATTTTTTATGGCGAGAAATACGCATAAGAGGAAGCCACATGAAATTATTTGGTTTATTATTTGTTTTATTTCAATGTCTTCAAAACATTATCAAATTTGAAGGCATGCATATTCTTAGCACGAAGTTAGTTGTATTTTTTAAATCTCGCGATGGTTCTCGATATATTGACGACATTGGTACCAACAAATGACATCTGTAAAATTCAAGAGCAACCTATCACGCTTACTTGTAGCTCATATCTGACATAATTTCGTTAAATCGGCATAAAGTGCTCTAAGTGGGGGAAGTTACCTAGCTAGGAAGATTCAACAATTCTAAAACAAGGAAGTTATAAAAAAGCATGGTCCACTTTGTCTGAAATGTGGGGCGGTGGCACCTTTTTTCAACTAGGTGTGGCCTAGAAGGAGCGAGATGCTTTGGTTAGCAACTTAACATGGTTAGTGGAAGTGTACATGTTACATCAAGAACCTCAAAAAAGAGAAAATTACACCTAACCCATGTTTTAGTACAAATGGGCCTAAAAATAAGCATGAAAAAGTAGTCGGGGACTGGCTCTCCTTCTCCACCCACTAGCTGAGTCATACCATTTGTACTAGAACAACAACAACAACAACTTGCTTAACAAAAGGAATCAACGCGGTGCTCACTTTTGCTAGATAATGAAGTGAATCAAATGTGATGGGATGTGTATATATATACATACCAAGTACAATATCCCTTCTCTAGTGTTGTGAGTGTCGATCCTTGTAATAACCTTCCATGCGATGTTTGGGACGAAGCAAGTGAAAAAATCAAAACCCGAAATTTTTGATCCGCGACTACTTTTTGGCCGCCGCCCCAACCCAACGCGCAAAGTGGTTCCTTTCTATGCACACCAACACAATGTAGCTGAAGAACACACGATAGACATACATAGAGCCGTCGTACCATGGCTAGAGTTGAAAGCGGCATCCCGTGGAAGTTCCGATCCTAGTTCATTTTTAAGTAGTCCTATAGAAACTTAAAAATGAACTAGAGATAGGAATTTCGCGGGATCCCACTCGCAACCCTAACCATGGCACATGTGCTGAGCACCACACTACGGACGAGGGAGAGATCAACTAGCAGGTGTGCGCACGGGTGCCGAGAAGATACATACTTGATTATATTGTGTAAAATTTGACCAAATAAATAGAGTAACTAATACACTTGATTAATTTGTGTAAAATTAGTATTGTTGTAGGTAGAGTAAAACTTTCCAAAAATGCTAATTTTCTACGAACATTCTTCATATATATTTAGAGTAAATCTTAGTCAAAGAAAAAACACGCAAAACGAGGACGCCTTATTCCTCGGGACGGAGGTAGAGTAATATACCTACCTACTACTCCTACTTATGCAAATAGTACTACAGTAGAACCTATAATTAAATAATATGTCTGGTCAAACCGACGTGATGAGACTATACTACGCCAGGAGGTGACATGGTTAATTTATTACAAGAAAAAAAAACCTCTTTCAGAGATCCATCCTATCTTTCCCATCTCCGTTTAGTTTATCCCCACTCGCCGATGCCGCCTGGCCACATTTGGGATCCTCTCCACCGCGCGGATCACACATTTTCCTCGCCATCTCGCCCGGTGCATCTCTCCTTCTAGACCACCACCCCTCTCCTCCAAAAAAAACCAAACAGTTCTATATAGATCCGCCCTCACCCCCAATCCTCCTCGACACGATGGCGGATCGTCTGTACAAAATTTGGAGAGGTTCGAGGGAGAGCCGGTGGTGCAACGGCTTTAGCAAGGTCGGCGACTATGTCGTCAACAAAATCGCTGAGCGTCTGGATGGTAAAAGCGACGTACGGCTGGCCGCATGCTCCAACGAGCTACACCACCAAGTCTTCGGCGGAGAAGGTTACATCTTCCCGAACTACAACTACTCGGAAGTGGTCTCCTTCAACGAACTATATGCCCACATGAGCTCCTGCATCCACAGCCCGTTTAGCTACACGGAGCCAGGATGCAACTGGGCCGGCAACAAATTAACGTTGTATCCGCACCACAAATCCACCCACTCGATCGAGGTGCACATAGTCCTCTACAACGTCAAACAATGGGACCCGTCTAAGTCGGTGCCTGCAGGGTGCTCGCGGAGAACAAATGTCATCAGCATCGGGAAGACGGGAATGCTGTTCATCAGCCAGATTGACAGGCACAACATGGAGATTGTCCTATCTGTCAGCCGCGTAAGGTCCGCAGCGTGGGAATTGGAGGAGTACGAGGTGAGGATATCATCATTGGTCTATTTTAGTGGGATCTATCAGCTCGAGTTTTATTCTGAGCCAAAGATTGTGGAGCCACCGGACAATGTTGTGCTGGATGCGCTCAACCATTACCGGTCGGTGGCGCGGACTTATTGTCAAGCTCCACAATTCTTGGTCGGAGTTCCTCGTGGAGCTCCAATGTTGGATCGACGACGACATCAACCCATTGTGAGATATCACATCTTAATATTCTCCTGATGATCCTAATATGAATGTACTATGTAATTTTCTAGTCCCTATGTTTTAATATTAATTACTTTATTTGTTTTAGTGGCAGATTCCCTTCGCAATCGGAGTGGTGGAAATGGCTAAAGATCCGTGAATTTTACATCTATCTTGCTAAGGGTGAACAGGCAAAAGCCTATTACGAGGATCCACAGATGACGGTAAAACGAGAGAAGCATGCCTGTTTGGAAAGCAAGTTCTACTCGGCCACGACCTGGACACGCTGAATCGTAGGCATATAGATCTTGTGGTGATTCTGACCTCTCTCTTTCTCTCATGCATGTTTGGAGTATATGAAGGGACATGTAATTGTTCCTAGCTAGATTAAGGTACTAATATGAGTAGTTTTATACTTCTATTGAGTATTTTGTATGGAGTTCTGCAAGTGCTAATATATTTTGTAATAATTCCTATGTACTGGGAATTGTTCAGATCAAGTGCTGAATCTTTCAAAAGCTACTAAATCTCTCAAAAGTGCCGATGTTGCTATTATTAAAGTATTTTGTAGAACTAATACTATTGTACTGGTACTTGTTTTGATCAATGGCAGTAGATTGTTTTGCTTTTCTTTTGAAACATGGCCTTGTCAATCTAGATGAGGCTTGGGCTTCTTGGGTTGCATATATGTTGGTCACACATGCATTGATGTAAGAACGAGGTATGCACACAAACGCAGAGTTAATCGTCAGTTTTGCTTGCTCCAATGATGGAGTGTGTTCGGAGAAAAAGGGCAAACTCATCCCATGCCAAGTTTTTGAGAGCTGAAACATGAACTGATTCTCTCTGTACTGCTATTGAATTTTAGTGTCTATATTGCTGGATCGGTCCCTTTGAAATGCTACTGAATCTGTCTAGTGCTACTGAATATGAATCTGTGATATTTTCCTGTCTTATTATGTACTTCTGAATCTTTCAAATTTGAACTACAATAAATTGGAGATTTCTATGAAAGTTTTACGAAAAAGCTTTTGGTGGTACCCGTCGGGGGTCAATTAGGAGTATATCAGAAACCACCGAGAGTTTGGACAATAGGTTTAACTTCTTGATAAGATTTTGCATCTTGACAATTTAACGAATTTTGGTCAAACCTGAGCTACACAAGTAAGAGAACAAGAGGGAGGCAGGGCGAGACTTTCAAAAAAAAGAGGCAGCACGAGAGCAGCGCAGGAGACGACTTGAAGGCCGTGCGATGTCAGAGGAAAGCTATGATGGGCTGCTGACACGAGGTACATGGTACACTCTACTAGTAGTAAATATATGGACCTACTACTAGTATATGCACGCAAAACAAGTTGTGTTTCCTCTCTCCTTCGCTGGCTCTCACCATCCATCCTCCATCGATTTCTTCTCTGCAGCCGTGGGTGCACAGTCCGACTTGTCTCTTCCTCGTCCACAATAGGTTCAACTTCTTGCTAAGATTTTGCATCTTGACAGTTTAACAAAATTAGGTCAAACTTGAGCTACAAGTAAGCATGATAGATTAATCTTAAATTAATTATCTTTTCGAAGGTAGATGGGTGCATCTCTTCTTGGAAAGCAGTCTCGTCGGTGTGAGTGTCCAACTACCAGTAAAGAACATTCTCAATCGATGACGAGATCATTCTTTTCTGTAAAGAAAGTGCAAAGAATATTCGATCTGAATGCCACAAGCCAAGTTTTCACACATATATAGTGGATCAACAGCATGTTGTACTTGCGATTCCGTTGTTTTATGACTTTTCAAGGTTCCTAACTAACTCCACCCACTTGAATGACTTCATGTCGATGTATCGAAATATGGTCGAATTTGGACTACAAGTAATAAACTGTAGGTTTCTTTGAAAGTTTTATGAAAACATCTTTTGGAGGTACCCATCGAGCAGTCAATTAATATACCCACCAGAAACAACAAAGAGCTTTGATGACTGGTTCGACCTCTAGCTAAGATTTTGCTTCTTCCTAAAAAAAGAAAGATTTTGCATCTTGGGAATTTTGAACCCCTTTCGAAAATGATCACATGAAATAGGGAGAGAGGGGAAATGATATTTCTATTCTCTATGGGGAACCCATAAGCTTGAGGTGCACCTTAGGCTTAAAGAGAACTTTATTTTTTCCACTATGTATAAGGTGAACCTTAGCGGATGCCACATAGTAGGCCTTATTAAGGTGTGATTTTTTAAAAAATGCAGGAGTAGTATATTTCTTTGCTCAGACATATGGTCACTTCTGTCCATGCTCTGTACATGCTGAGAGAATAAAACGTTGGTAGGGGAAGAGGGCAACAACAAAGAGAAATTGAAGGTGGTTCCATGTCAGAGCAAAGTTATGATGGGTTTCTGACATGAGGTACTCCTACAGCCTTACAGTGTACTACACTGTACTAGTAGTAAATTTCAGGACCTATGCACGCAGAACAGACTGTGTGTTTTCTCTCTCCTTTGCTATCCTACAGGTCTCCCCTCCTTCCCCTCGTGCACCGGCCCGGCTGATCTCTTCCTCGTCCACAGCGTGGCGCTGTGCATGTGTGCCTTGGTACGACGACTCTGTGTCTATGGCGTGTTCGGAAGCCGCACATTGGTGTGGAGTAGGGACGAGGAGTACATTGGAAGGAAACCACTTTTGTCCTTGGGGGCACAAAAACTCAAAGTTTTCCGGTTTTCAAAATTTTTACTTGCTTCCCAATCATCAGGAGGGAGGATTATTCAAAAGATCAGCCATTCGCAGTACTGTACTTCTTATCTTCTCTTTATCGTGTCTTATCTCTTACAATACAATAGAATACAATAAACCACTGCATAGTCCACGGATTAACTTTGAACATTGACCGTTGGATCAAGACTAGCAAATCCGAACATTGCCAACCGCTGGATCTTCTTTTCCATTCTTATCATCTAGAAAGATTCTACTTTAGCACAATGAACGCTAGTATGCGCAAACCTCAAAACACAAACTCCATTGCTTAGTTTTCAGGGTCCTTGTGCTAATAAATGCATGGACTTGGATGCAATTTTCATTTTTATGAGGTCCTTGATGTAACTTGTACTTCCACCGACCGTGTTAACTCTCAAGCACCTCTCTCCTACAAGACCTACCATTTTATAGGCCATTCGCAGTACTTCTTATCTTTTTTTGAACCGAGAATAGTAGGAGAGGCTCCTACTATTGTATTATATTAATAATACAGATATTTACATTGAAGGTGTGTTCACCTTCCTATCATTGATAGAAATGCAATGTTAAATTGTGTCTATAAGACTATATATGCTATCAACCAGGTTTTGAGGTACCCTGAACCTAAGTAGAAGTAAATCAGCTTTGACTCTTTCTCTCCAAGAGGCTCTAGTTGGTCTAATGTCTTTAAATATTAGCTCGTTTCTCTCTTTCCAGATCCCCCATGCCCCTAACGCAAATACCTCAAAGAATAATGGTCCTTGATATGCTTCTTTAGCCTGACTAATTTGAGCAAATCTATCAACTGCAGTTGGCCAAGTACTTCTTATCTTCTCTTTATCGTGTCTTATATCTTACAATACGATAAACCACTTCATATTGTATAGATTAACTTTGAACATTGACGGTTAGATCAAGACTAGCAAATCCAAACATTGCCCACCGCTGGATCTTCTTTTCCATTCTTAGCATCTAGAAAGATTCTACTTTAGCACGATGAACGCTAGTATGCGCAAACCTCAAAACACAAACTCCATTGCTCAATTTTCAGGGTTCTTGTGCTAATAAATGCATGGACTTGGTTGCAATTTTCATTTTTATGAGGTCCTTCATGTAACTTGTGCTTCCACCGACCGTGTTAACTCTCAAGCACCTCTCTCCTACAAGACCTACCATTTGATAGGCCATTCGCAGTACTTCTTATCTTCTCTTTATCGTGTCTTATCTCTTACAATACAATAAACCAATACATAGTGTACGGATTAACTTTGAACATTGACCGTTGGATTAAGACTAGCAAATCCAAAACATTGCCAACTGCTAGATCTTCTTTTCCATTCTTAGCATCTAGAAAGATTCTACTTTAGCATGATGAACGCTAGTATGTGCAAACCTGAAAACACAAACTCCATTGCTCAGTTTCCAGGGTCCTTGTGCTAATAAATGCATGGACTTGGATGCAATTTTCATTTTTATGAGGTCCTTCATGTAACTTGTACTTCCACCGGTTGCTTTAACTCTCAAGCACCTCTCACCTACGAGACCTACCATTTGATAGGCCATTCGCAGTACTTCTTATCTTCTCTTTATCGTGTCTTATCTCTTACAATACAATAAACCACTTCATATTGTATAGATTAACTTTGAACATTGACGGTTAGATCAAGACTAGCAAATCCAAACATTGCCCACCGCTGGATCTTCTTTTCCATTCTTAGCATCTAGAAAGATTCTACTTTAGCACGATGAACGCTAGTATGCGCAAACCTCAAAACACAAACTCCATTGCTCAATTTTCAGGGTTCTTGTGCTAATAAATGCATGGACTTGGTTGCAATTTTCATTTTTATGAGGTCCTTGATGTAACTTGTGCTTCCACCGATCGTGTTAACTCTCAAGCACCTCTCTCCTACAAGACCTACCATTTGATAGGCCATTAGCAGTACTTCTTATCTTCTCTTTATCGTGTCTTATCTCTTACAATACAATAAACCAATACATAGTGTACGGATTAACTTTGAACATTGACCATTGGATTAAGACTAGCAAATCCAAAACATTGCCAACCGCTAGATCTTCTTTTCCATTCTTAGCATCTAGAAAGATTCTACTTTAGCATGATGAATGCTAGTATGCGCAAACCTGAAAACACAAACTCCATTGCTCAGTTTCCAGGGTCCTTGTGCTAATAAATTCATGGACTTGGATGCAATTTTCATTTTTATGAGGTCCTTGATGTAACTTGTACTTCCACCGACCGTGTAACCTCTCAAGCACCTCTCTCCTACAGGACCTACCATTTGATAGGCCATGCGCAGTACTTCTTATCTTCTCTTTATCGTGTCTCGCTACAAGAAATGTGTTAACTAGTGACCTTTTCTTAATGACCATGGTTTTCTTGGTCGTAGAACTACGACCATTTCGAACCAAATGGTCATGTGCCATTTGGGAGGGTCCAAACCCTAAAAAACTACGACCTTTTATGTTAGTAAGATCATAACTTACTTATACTAATTGGTCATAACATAGATAATATTGGTCTATGACCTAAATTTTAGCCAACTACGACCAATTTAAATGGTCATGGATGCTATGTATGGTTACTTAAAAAATACAGATCGCCACCTCAGCAAGTTGGTTACATGTCACATCCATGTGTCAACTTTTGCTGACATGTCCGCATACGTGTCATATCCATGTGTAAATTTCTGCTTAGTCTCCACATGTTGACATGTTGACTATGCTAATGACATATGGAACCCACATGTTGACTGGTTGACCAAGCTGATTAGGCGCCAAAATGTGACGTGTGGGACCAACATATCTTATAGGTCAGCCAACCAAACTGAACCAGCTGAACTGACCCTTGTCTCCACCAAACTAACATGGGGCCAACACCGACCTAAATAGGATATGTGGCACCTACAGAACCAGTCGACAAAAGTTGTTCTGGTGCGAATTAAGAAGCATATTCGTGGTAGATGCTTTAAGAAAATCTCACTTTTGCAAACAAAAAACCGGAACCATTGGATCACAACAGAATGGACGTACAAGATTTAGGTCGAGATAGTAAGCCCGGATCGATGATGTGGCATGATGGCCGCTTGCGAGCCCGCACCCACCCAATCCACACGTGGACCCACTCGCTTGTCTCACACCACCCGCACAAGACACGAACCGCTCAACCCAACCATAGCCACAGCCGCACAACCACCACCCCAAACCCTAGATCGATCCCACCAACTCCCCTATTACCCCCTCCCCGCGCCGCCACGCTCCTCGCGATCCTATCATCGACACGTGCGAGACCTGCCTCCACCTTCATCCCCGCGTGCAACACCGAGCCCCCTTCCCCCATATCCACCAGCTCCTCCGCACGGACGACCTCGAGCGGCGGCGGGTGTCTCTTTGTCGATGCCATCGGATGCGTGGGTGGGGCCCTAGCCTCCTCTCCGCCGCGTCTCACTAAAGTGGTCAGTTGGTGGCCATCTCAACCCACCCTGATGGATTGGACGTGTGTGGCGTACAGGGAGGTGTTCCTTCTCGAGGTCGAGGAGGCTGTGGCCATAGAGTCGGAGACCATCCGCCACATGATCGAGAATGATTGCATCGACAACGGGATCCCACTTCTTGCAGATGCCATCGGACACGAGAGTGGAGCCCGGGCCTCCTCGTCGCCGTGTCTAGCTGAGGTGGTCTGTTGATGGTCTCCACCCGCACTAATGGATTGGGCGGCGGCCCTGCTCCCCGTCGCGGCGGTGCTGGCCATTGTGTTAGGGAACATCTACTATGTCGGGCTCATGTTGCGCTTTAGTGTTCGCCACATATCGAGACCTTGTTTGGTACGTGCCTATTCATAGCTAGCTGTATGTTCATACCTTGTTTGGATGCAATGATTCAAGTTGGGTTCCTGGTGCTGATTGCAGTTGTACTATGCTCCAGTTTCATATTTGTTGAAATATATAGGAACCTAGTTCCTAGTTTGATTGTGGACCTAGTGCAATTTATACCTGCATATAAATGAACCTATCCCGAGGTTTGCCCATTGTTATTTCTGAATATCAATGATCTTGTCCTTCAGTACATGCATTTCTCTATATAGACTTTGGCATGGCCATTGATACGATCTTTGACAAATGTTTAACCTTAATATTGTCTTTCATATGTCAACAACAGTACTTATGGTTGACAATCACGCCTTATTCGAAAATGCAGGAACGATTTCAAGACATATCAGCTATGTGGCAAATAGCAGTCAAAGGATGAAATTAGGCATCTTATAGAGCTCCATGTTTTTGCATTTTCCTTTGGCATGATAATATTTTCTATGTGTATTGGTTGGGGGTTCTTGTGTGATGGATGGGAGATGGGCGAGCACCTGTTATTTGTAAGACGCCAAATGAATCTCTGTATGTGCATATGCATAGATGTTTGTTGTAGAGACTATCAGTTTTGATGAACTTTGGTTCCTGGCATGCATGGTCCCTGGTAGGTCACCTGCTGCATCACTGCACCTACTGCATCACTACATGGTGGTGGTTTTCGTAGGTCATCTGCTGCATGGTAGTGGTTGTTTTTTCTTAGCTCGGCTGTGTGTGTGAATAACAACTTTGGTTCTGATCGGTATTTTATAATACATGATGCCTGATCGGTACACTTGCTTGCTGATGCTGTCAAAGTTGATGTCTTTATTCAAATTATTTTCATTGTTATAGGATTGGATTTTTAGTATTTGATAGCAGAACATCAATACATATATATACATGTGCACCAAACAAAAAAATTACACTGGGGATTGTGATTAGAGTGGATCAGGGATTGGTGTGGATTGGTTGAAGATAGGGGATTCACCCAATAGCTATGAGGATTATTCCCACTAATCCCTTACAATACACCAGTACCAAACATGGACTTATCGTGTATATGCCTGTTGTTTTTAGGATTCAGTCCTAATTATGTCGTTCAATGTTTTAATAGACCTCATTTTTATCTTTATCTTGACTTATGTATATCTTACATGCAGAATGCACTCCAGGGTTCATTCATCATCATATGCGGCTGTGGGATAGCATGTCTTGTAATATTAGAGAAATATATATTCTCTACAAGTATTGTATTAGTTCATATATTAGGAGCTAAGTGTAATGAGCACTTTGTACTAGACCCCTCTTTACATTGCTCATGATCGACATGGTACGGTGGTTTAAAAAATTCAACTCTATGTACTATACACCTAATTACATGGACATTTGATTGTTCAGAGTTCTATGCTAGAAAACCTTGTCAGGTGTCACTTTGATGCATCCGCAAAAATAAACTCCTAGGCATTTCACTTTGATGCATGTTTTGTTTAAAGTTTATGCTAGAGTTTCTTGACAGGTTCATCTACATGTAGGACTGGGATAGTTAGCTTGGTTCGATCAAAGAACCATGAAATGCTCCTGTTATTTTGGTTTTGCCTATCTATCACATGAATCTGATGTATATAGGCTTCAGTTAAATACGTTATGGTCTAATTTCCGAAGCAATTAATTACTATATTTGATATTAATCATTCTAGTTATTATCCTATCCATGCTTGCATAATTAAATTAGTGGTTCCTATTTATTTTTATGTCTGTTTATACTAACATGTATATTGTTCCCATCCTGTACAATATCAGATGTGTATTTCCCGTTCCCTGGCTTGGTTTGATTTGATTTGTTGTTGTTAAATTTGATTGATAATGTTTGTTTCAGTTTCAGCTGGTCTCTGATGTGTTTTTGGTTGTAGGAGCTGCCAGACTACATATTGGAGTGGAGGAAGTAGCTTGCACTGATTCCACCTATGTATTTACCATTTTTGTTTGCTTATTTGTTGTGTCGAAATATAAAGTTTGAACTTCTCATCTACTCTGCCTAATGTGTATTGTTACCTGTTATATACTTCTTCAAATACGTTATTTTTCGTTTTAAATTTCTTGTAATACACATTATTATGTTCTTATATTTCGCTCATTTCTTGTATAGTCATTGAGACAAGCTATTCACCATTTGGTAATCTATGCTCCCATCGCCATTGGCCTGCCTTCGATGGAAGAACCACAAGATGCATGTACCTCGACGAATGCAGTACAAGTTTCTCCTTCGACATGTTGTAGTTGTGGCCTCCATCGATGCCCCACTAGTGGTTCCACGTCTATTTTCTGTGTTGCCCTTGTAAGCTTGTCTCTCCCGCCTGCTTTGTTGGTTTCATGCTGGTGTAAGCTCCATCTCAATCCAAGTTCACTTGTTGCTGTTGAAACTTGAAATCGATGCATCTCAATGGTCGTCATGGTGCTTCATGTCTACCTGTTACTGCCATGGCTATGCTTTTGAGTCTTTTTTGTTCTAGTTTGCTACTATTGTTGTCAAGATGCATGTTCCAATTATGTTATAAGTTAGTGAATATAATCTGGATCATGGGCTGAGCATCTTAATAGTTTTTTCTTTTACTGTTGTCCAAGTTCTTTTTCCTATCTGTTATTTGAATTGTCCAATCCATGCATTTCCTGAAATCAACCATGCGTGTTTTTGAGTGCCAATTAAAAGCGATGTAGTTTTGTTTCACCAATATAATTTTGGTGCTTTCTTTTTGACTGACAGCCATATATTTTCTCTTTTTTAGGAGCTATAGTCTAAAGAAGTTGGAATGAGCGAAGGATTCATACTCGACAAAAGATAGATAGTCATATTCTTGTAGCTAGTTCTATGTTCCTAGGTGATCTGAACTATGAAATGGCTATGACATACTATAGTAATATTTTTGTCGCTGTTTTATATTCCTGGCTGATGTGAATGATGTCCTTATGGTAATATATGTTCTGATTGTTGTTGTCATTACTGAAAGTGTTATCTGGGATCTACTTATTGAAATATTGTTTATTTACTGCTTGGACGTTTGAAATAAACTAAATGCTTGTTGGGCTCTAAAAAGGCCAGGGCCCAAAAAAATTGTCTGGAACAATGTATAAATCTGGAAAAACGTTGAAAATGAAAAATAAATGGATCGTAAAAAGGCCAGAATGTTGAGTTTAGCCCATGTATTTCACCATAATTAACATGAAAAAAAAATAAAAAGACCGGTTGTTGGGCTTGGCCCATGTAGAGCACCACATTGGACCGGGCTGATTTTGATCTAAAACCTGCCACGTAGACCTACCACGTAGGATCTGACATGGACATGCCAAATTACCTATGACCAAATTTTGTTCATGGACACTATGACCATCATTTTTGGTCATAAAAGTCCATGACCAATTCCAAAAATAGGTCGTTAGTTATCTATAGTGACGCTCGGTATGTGACCTATTACTTTTGGTCATAAAAAGGTCATAGATGGATAACTATGACCATTCTATGACCAATATTTGGGGTCACCAGTTAGTATATTTTTTGTAGTGTCTTATCTCTTACAATACAATACAATACAATACAATACAATAAACCACTACATAGTGTACGAATTAACTTTGAATATTGACCGTTGGATCAAGACTAGCAAATCCAAACATTGCCAACCACTGGATCTTCTTTTCCATTCTTAGCATCTAGAAAGATTCTACTGATAGCTTTTAGCACGATGAACGCTAGTATATGCGAAAACCTCAAAACACACACTTCATTGCTCTCAGTTTCAGGGTCCTTGTGCTAAATGCATGGACTTGGATGCAATTATCATTTTTATTGGGTCTTTGATGTAACTTGTACTTCCACCGACCGTGTTAACTCTCAAGCACCTCGCTCCTACGAGACCTACCATTAGATTGGCCATTCGTAATACTTCTTATCTTATCTTTATCTTCTCTTATCTCTGACATACCATACCATCACTATACAGTGTACAAAACATTGACCGTTTGATCAAGACTGGCAAATCCAACCACTTCTAACAACCATTGGATCTTCTTTTCCATTCTTAGCATCTTGAAAGATTCTATTGATAGTCTTTAGCACGATGAACGCTAGTATGCGCAAACCTCAAAACACACACTTCATTGCTTAGTTTCAGAGTCCTTGTGCTAAATAAATGGACTTGGATGCAATTTTTATTTTTTACGAGGTCCTTGATGTAACCTTTTCTTCCACCGACCGTGTTAACTCTCAAGAACCTCGCTCCTACGAGACCTAAAGTTAGATCGTCCATTCGTAGTACTTCTTATCTTATCTTTATATTGTCTTATTTCTCACAATACCATACCACTGCATAGTGCACGCAACAATGAATGTTTGATCAAGACTGGCAAATCCAAACATTGCTAACCATTGGATCTTTTTTCCATTCTTAGCATCTAGAAAGATTCTACTGATAGTCTTTAGCACGATAAATGCTAGTATGGGCAAACCTCAAAACACACACTTCATTGCTAAGTTTCAGGGTCCTTGTGCTAAATGCATGGACTTGGATGTAATTTTCATTTTTTATGAGGTCCACTTGTACTTTCTTAACAAAGGAAATCATCTTGGGTAACATTCCATACTACGCCAAGATGCACCCATATACCAAATTAATGTGGGAACATTACATTAACTATGATGTCGATATGGCCATGACCCTTTTTGGTCATCAGGGTTGAAACCTAATAATATTCATACATGGTGGGAAAATATCGCGGGGCTGGTTTCCAGAAGTTGTCAAATCCCATGGTTATCAGTTTCTTGGTAGGCAGTACACGTGACGTGATAGGATGCCATGCCTAAATATTTGTATTTCTGTTTTTCTTTATTACATGTGATTGTTTCAAAACGGGTTCAAAATTGTCAAGATACAAATTCTTAGCAGGAAGTTGAATTTTTTAAAACTCTCGATTGTTTCCAATATATTAACTACCTGATGCGTATCACCAAAAGCGTTCTGTAGAACTCATAAAACTTGGGAATCGTACATAAAACATTGTCCACTATATCTGGAAACTTGGCTTGTGGCATTCAAAACCATGTTCTCTGTACTTTATGTGCATAGTATATTCATGGTGCTAGAGGCTAACAATAATGGTATCTTCTATATGATAGACATGATATAATCAAATGTACTGAAAGAGATTCAATGGTCAACAATGTCGGGGTTTGCCAATCTATATCCAACTGCCGATGTTCGAAGTTATTCGTACACTATATAGTGATATGGAAATTGTGAAGCAATATAATCGTTTTTTATTTTGAAAAGAAGTGTCAAGCACTATATAGTGGTATGGAAATTGTGGCATGTGCCTTTTACTAGTATGGATATGGATGATCAGTTGATGTGACTCTCGGCCTTCAATTCCTGGACAGATAGGTTCGGTCTACTACCTTTTTCTATTACTAGATGGACGCTAGCCAAATTCAAAATCTGAATCGAGCGGCAAAATCACCCATCGACTTTGAAGTATTTCCCGCCCCACTAATTCAAAACCTTTGAGACAAAATCTCCCACCGGATAGTAGCATTTTTCTATTATTATTAGCTGGATGCGGGCCAAATTCAAATCTCAATCGAGCGGCAATATCACACACTGACCTTAAAGCATTTTGTGCCCCTCTATTTCAAAAACTTTTGTCTTTAAATTTCCTGTTCTACCCATTGTTTAGACGATAGATGGGCATGCTAAAGTCAGTAGCTCGGGGGGCACGATCATAATTATATTGCTATTCACCTATACTATGGTCCCGATTTGCGCAGTTTTTCCTGCTGGCCCTCTCGAAAATCCCAAGCTCCTCTGTCGCCTCCACAGCCACCGCGCGCACCGGCTTGATCTGTTGTCTCGTGCGCTCCAAACCAGCTGCACAGCCATCGCCGTTCACTGCACCGGATCTGCCTCAGTGACGCTCTCATCCACCGCGTTCAAGCCGGCATCGACCACCCAAGATCTGCTTCCCCGACGCCAATAGCCACCGTAACCACAGCACCCTCGGTGACCTGGATGTCACTAGCACGGTAATGATGATGCTTAGATGCCTCTCTGACCAAGGTTAACCAAATCTCCAACCTGTTTTTGTTTTGTCAGAGTATAGTAGGTTCAAGCCTGCCGCAGTGAACTGCATTTTTGTAATCGTGCTAGTACATACAAGTCACTGGGCACGCCTGTTCTTCGTGCTAGTACATGCAAGGTCACTAGACATGTTGGTTTGCATTCGCTGCTCTAAAAATTTCAAGTCATGCACATGTCTGTTATTTTATCATGCACATGTTCTTAGCTACTCCATACAATAGTAATTGCCTGCTACTGTGTAATTCTTGCAAAATCTATAGTTAGTGGAAAATATTAGTGTGGATTCCCTGCTCTACAGTTGCTGAATCTAACTGGTTTATCCTGAGATTAGTTCCTTCTATTATTTCCTCCTTGGCATCGTTCTGCTATCCTGTAGTAGCCGTTTAAACTCTTTGTACTAATTCGATTATAATTTTGTTGTTGCCATAATGCCATCTGGTTCTTCAAAAGCTGCATCACTAACTATTTCATTTTTCTTGAGAGCTCAAAATGGAACAATGAGCATGTTGGTTTGCATAGAATATTCTATAGGTTCACAAGGGATGCCATTACTTCCTTATCTGGTGATGGTTCGTCCTGAGCAACGGCATAACTATCATCTACTATGTAGTTCACTCGTGGTTTGCATTCCTGCTCTAGAATTTCCCTTATGATGCCATTATAATTTCTATCTGGTTGATTCTTAGCTATGATAGTAACTACATACCATTGTGTAGTTCACCGCAAATTCTGAGTCACCCAACGACTCTATGCATTCCAAGAGATGTCACTGCTTCCATATATATTTGCTGAAATGACCTTGCTAGTTTACATTTGCTGAAATTTTAAGAAACACTTTGTTTGATTGCTCATTTCATTCTAGGCACACTTGTCTAATGCTTGTTTGTCCTGTTCTATAGGTTCATGAGCGACGCCATTATATCTCGCATCTGGTTCTAGGTCTGGTTCGTCCTAAGTCACGACATAACTATCCTCTATAATATATAGTTCATTTGTGGTTTGCATTCCTGCTCTACAAGTTCTCCTATGATGCGGTTATAATTTCTATCTGCTTCATTCTTCGCTATGACAGTAACTACGTGCCATTTTGTGGCTGAGCGCAAATTCCGAGTCACCCAACGTCTCTTGCATTTTAGGTATAGAACTGCTTCCATATATATTTGTTGAAATGACCTGGCTAGTTTATATCTGCTGAAATTCTAAGCCACACACACATTTTTTGATTGCTCGTTTCACGGTAGGCACACTTGTTTATTGCGTGCTTGTTTGTCCTGTTTGTTTGACATGTTGGTCAATAATTGAACCATTGACCAGCTGTAAACTCCAGTTCGTAGCTCCAGTCATATCATTCAAATGAGTAGTTTGTCTTGTTTGATGTATTAACTTGTTATTACTTAGTTTCGGACTGCAATTATTGCTATCACCACCAAAGAGGCGGTGCAAGATCATGTCTCCTCCAATGTAGTTGTCACACTCAATGGAATATGCAAGTGACCGATTGAGAAAGAAAATTGAGGACTCTGCTATCAACTTGATTGTCAACTGAAATGCTGATTTTTCTTTCCCTTGAGTTAATAATATTTAATAATTTTAAGAAATTTGCAGCTGATGTAATATCTAGATAACTCGTGTAGGCCATGTAGCCATTTAGTTGACGCTGTCCACCCATTGCAGTAGTTGTTACGGTAACTATGCTAGGCATGTCGATTAGGGAACAATATTGTGCTTTGTTATTGACCCATCGTGTATTCGGCTGATGATGAATAGTAAAAAATGTTGGATTATTATACACATTTTATGATATTGGTATGGGCTTTAGAAAGGCCGAAACTGTAAAAGGCCGTAAACGTAACGGGCCGACCCGCATGTGGTAACATGCCATAACAGTAACATGTCGTAACAGGCCATAATAGTAGCAGGCTAGAGCAGTAGCAGGCCAGAACAGATACAACCCATTACAGTAACAGGAAAGAAACTGCAAAATCATAGAACAGTAACAAGCCAAAACAGTAGCGGGCCTCAATAGTAAAGGACTGCAACACTAAAAGGCCAGTACAGTGACAAGCCTGAACAGTACGACCCAAGAAATTTCCAGACGAGGGCAGTAGCAGGCCGACAAATTTACTAGGCTAGTACAATAAAGGGACGTTTGTGGGCATGAACAGCTAAAGGACAGAACAATAAAAGGCCAGAATAGTAATATGCCAAAACAGTAACGGACCATCTCAGAGAAGGGTCGTCAGTAGGCGGTCCACGGTGGGCTACGATAATAGTGATGTGCTGACCGCGGGCCTTAAGTGTACATAAGCGACTTGGCGCAGGCTGCTAATGGACCGCACAGTGTTGGACCAACATGGGCCTTCTGTAGGCCGAAACAGAATCGGGCCTGAAAGTTCACGGGTCGCTGCTGGCTGCATTTCTGGGCCCATTTCAAAGACTGTAGGACAAAACAGTAATGGGCCATCTTCTTATTAGGCTCCCCTGATGGGTCGGCCCAGTTAGTATTTAGCAGGCCTTGGATGGGCCTGGTTTCTTCCACGGTTTTTATGACCGTTAATGGCGGTAACTGGCCGCTCATGGTGGCTGCCACGTGGTAGTTTGCATGACGTCAGTAGTCAACGCGGCTGGTGAACTGATCTACGATGAAACAAGTTTTCGTGGCTAAGGGTGCGATCCGCCACGGTCGAAAAAAAAACATGGTTAATTCATTTGTGACGGGGCTTTTACCACGAAGGCCATCCGCTGGGAAGACTTTTTGGCCATGAAAAATAGACCTTCAACCACGAAAATCGTCCGTTGTAAAAGCCAACTTTTCTTGTAGTGTAACTCAACTCTTATGAATCCTAAAAAAAACGAGCGCATCCATTATATAAACATGAACCTAAGCAAGCATTCAAAAATTGTGGGATACATGATTTCACAAAAAGTTTCATCGATCAAGAACATTACACAAGACTCTACACATGCAAAAGTAACTTCCCCAAGCTAGAACTTTTGTAAGAACCAAACTTGAATAGATTACCATAAGAAAAGAGAAAATGCAGTTATCAAAAGAGAGTGTGAGAAGTGGTTACCTCCCCAAGCTTTAATAAAGCAAGGGTGACACACTTTACCGTTGAGGTACAAATATCCTCACTTTTGATGGACATGGACCTTTGGTTCAATAAATACTTCCTTATTGAAGTGTTGAGTTGAAACAACCAAATGGCTTATGCGACTATTTGCATAGTTGGCACAAACCATGCACGTCATCACACAAGGTTCAAGTCCCTGCGAAAATAACAAAAAAAGTAAAAGCAAACAATTCGGTGTACGAACGGAGTTCGTTCATCCAACCATGAGAAGAAAAATAAAAGAAACATGAAACACTATAGAGAATTATAGGCTAGCGATTTTCGAAGGTAGGTAAAGGAAATGAAGTATAGAGAACATATAGAAGGTTACCCACTGACCTGAGATTATCAAAATAAAAAGATTAGAGGAGTTATAACCTTTTTGTACATGTTCCTGCCCTTGCTGCGTGGTGCCGCTCCTTGGTACGAGCATGTGGTACGGACGGGCTCCACCCGTACTGCACCTCATATTGTCCCCCTTTTTTTGATGGGTTTCATCGAAGATGGGACGACCGGGTGGTACGGGCAGGATGTACCCATACAGGTGATAGTTAGACCTTCTGAGTTGTCTTCATGTTTCCTTTGCTTGATAACGAGGTAGGTACGGACGGACGGTACGGACGCTTGCCACCATACTGATGCTCGTTCAGCTTGTAGTCACCTTCTTGGAGAATTTTCTACTTCTTCCGATTTGTTACATGGACGATACGGGTGCGCGGTACGGATGGGTTTGCCTGTACTACTACTCCTTAGCCTCACTGTGAACTCCGAAACAAGTTATTTTCTTAGAAAATTTTACTAAGGACCTGAAACGTTAGTCCAGCATCCAAACAAAGCAAACATATATTTTTGTTGAGAAGATTTAATCAAGATAAGCAATACATAATTGGAGCAATGAACAATTCTACTTTCTGAATAATGTCCCAAGCCAACTCTAATAGCGAAACATGCAACGTGCCAATGTAACATTAATGCAACTAACTAAAGACACAAAATTAAGAAAGACACCTAATAACTTTTGGGTTGTCTCCTAAGAAGAGCCCAATTTAAAGCCATAGAGCTAGGCTACAAGAACCATCTATACTCAGAGACGAACCCTCTTGCGGTGCATTGGCATCATATAAATAAATATATATCCGCATGTTAGCGAGAATTTATACACAAGGTGTGGTGAGCGTGTACTCTTATTTTTCTGCCAAGATACGGTTAAGGATTTATGATCAATCTTTGAATATTTACCTTGGCCAATATTTTGAGGATACAGTTTATAATATTATTCTGGAGCTAGTAGTTTTCCTTGTAGAAACAGACTTTCCTGTACCTCATTAGTAAAAAAAGGGCATAGCAAATAGATATGAAAGGCATACAAGATTTCGTATTGGGTTCATCATGACCAGTATTACCAAAAAGAGTATCTAAACAAAGACTACTAGAATCATCAAAAAATTCTTCAGGGAAAACATCAAGAATTCTAGAATTATATAAGTCATCATCATCACTAGAGTCGTATACATCATAAGATGTAGAATAAGGATATGGATAAGGTTTGAGAGCGGGATACTTTACTTCGAATTCTTCCAAATCTTTTTCTTCTTCTTTCTTGCTGGTTTATGGATCTCTTTCGTTCATAAGAGTGACCCACCCTAGTCCAGCCTCATATTCCCTGCGTGTATACATCTTATCAGATTTAGTTAATTTATGATTCTTCTTACCTTCTCGGGAGCTTTTCGCGGGTATGATATGTTCAACACAAGGCTTCTTGGTTTTAGGCTTCTTGGTTTTAACCTTCTTTTCTGCCTCAATAGTACAACAAGTGGAAGATATAGGAGTAACAGTATAGGGTTGTTCTTCATTGTTAGTGATAGCAATTTTAATATGATTAAAATAATTATCTATGAAAGGCGTTGCTTTAGAAAGAACATTTCTAACTATGGTGTCACCATAAGGAATCTTTCCTCTACTATTTTTATCTTTGAAGAAATCATTGACCAAACTTTCAAGACCAGTAGGGATAGGTTTCTCCTCATGCACAATCTTAACATGTCATTGATGAAAATTATTCTGCATTTTATTCAAAAGCTGACAAGCTCCATCCATGGTTTTGCTAAAGAAAGAACCATTAGACGTCATGTCTAACTTATCTTTAGAAGTATAATTTAAGCCCCCATAAAATATTTTCAACAATAACCAATCATCTAAATTATGAGGCGGACAATCACGCAACAAAGTTAAGAACCTATTATAAGATGGCATTAAATCTTCATTGCTTCTTTGCTTAAAAGTCATGATGTCAAATCTTCGGTCATAAATTTTCTTTCCTGAAAAATAGTAATTTAGAAAAGCAACAGAGATACCTTGCCATGATTTGAAGCGTCCTGTAGATTGTGAACGTAACAATTCTTTAGCTTCCCCTTTGAATGAGAATGGAAACAGCATTAACCAAACCTACTTTATCTATCTTTGAGGGTCTTCCCAAATCATGGGGCAAAGAAGTCATATTGTTGGCAAAACAGCCAAGTAAGCTAAGTTTGGATCTGATAAGGTTGGGTTTAAGCCAAAGTATAGAACACAATTCAGTGAATTTCTTGATATGCTCGTATGGATTATTCTATGGATCTCCTGGAAAGGCTTTGCTTTTGATGATTTGTATTATTTTAGGATTAATTTCATAATTCTCTGCTATGATAGCGGGATGAGTAATAGGTGAATGCAAATAAATATTATTGAAAGTATCATACTCCCCAAGATCCTTTTGTGCCATAGTTCGCATATTTTTGTGTTTTTGATTAAGACAAATAACAAGACTAGCATTAAAAGATTGATTTTTTTTGTTATTTTCAAATAAATAAAAGAAGCAAGATAATAGCAATAAATGGAAATAAACTACGTACGAGTGGGTAGGAAATAACCAAACGCTATGCTCCTCGGCAACGGTGCCAATAACAGGGTTATTGTAGTACATGTAGGAGCAAATATTATTTATAAAATTCATACGTTGGAAGCTTTGAAGAGGGCAATCAACACAACCCCGCACCAACGTTGTCAGTGAGGCCACGTTCACACCCAAAACTGTGTCTGGAACTAGTCTACTCTATAGGTTGCTATGATAATGGTAACTGAGAGAGGATTAAATTAACTAACAATAAGGAACTAAATTAGGACAAGGTAAAGCAATACTGAAAGTAAACAAGGGGGTTGTAGATGTAGAATTAACTAGAGTATGGCGGTGTCTAGGCTTTTGGTTTCACCAGTACTAGAGGGGCAACTATGTAGCCATTTATTAGAATTACAAAATGTACATCTTTAGATAAATAAATGATCCCCAATGATTCTGGGTTGTCAAACATGTGTACTACATAGATCCTCGAGTCGCTGTCACTCACGCAAGTCAATAATACACTCTAGACCAAAGGATCACATGAACTCATCTATCTCCTCCTTGTCACTAGGGGAGAGAGTAATATAATAGATCAAGCCACAGAGTCTACACTCTAGACCAAAGGATCACATGAACTCATCTATCTCCTCCTTGTCACTAGGGGAGAGAGTAATATAATAGATCAAGCCATAAAGTCTAGGGTTACATACTAGATCATACCTCAACCTAGAACCGAATCAATTACTCAATCATAGATGAATAATAACACAAAGAAGAATTCATGAAAATCATCATCATATTCAATCTAACAAATACTAAATACAAGAGAGAGGGAGATGAAGGCGTTGATGCAGATGAAGATGGTGATGGAGTCGGCGCTCGATACGTGGTGATGGTGATGGTGATGGCCTCCTTCTCTTCTTCCTCTTGTTTGAATGGTGTGGGGGTGTAAATGGAGATCTGGATCTTGGAGGTGTGGCGGCTATGGAGATGGCACGGCGGCAGGGCTTCATCATGGATGTCTATGGAGAGGTATCCTCCTCCCTTGGCTTCTCACCTCTTTATATAGGCCTACGGGAGCCCCCAATAGTCCCCAATACATTCCTTATGACCTAAGAAAGTTCTAGGAAAAAACCGGGACGGATTCTATGAAGAAACGTGTCTAGAAACACAATTTCCATGTGTCCAGACCCATGGTATGGACGGACGGTACGATCGTACCCGCCCGTACAAGTGGTCGTTAACGGCGCAGTATGCTTACGTATTTTGGTCGTCATTTATTCATACGAACTCCGGTTTGGATGTTCTTAGGCTTGTTCCATTCGTATGGAAGAGGGCTACAACACCATAGCTTTAGATCTTTATTTAGAGTTGATGAAAAATCCACTTTTGCACCCCTCGAATGGCTAAGTCTGGTGCATGCAGCTCCTCCATATTGCATCCTCTTGATTCCTTTTGCCTTTCTTTATCCATAATCCATCACAACATCTACACACAAGTCAAAGACAAGAAAAGCTAATAAAATCCTACGAAAACTATTAGTTGTGCAAAGTCCATGTGAAAATGAATGAAAACTAATAATCATACATAATAGGCATAGTTGTAGCTAGATATAGCATGTAATGAGTGAGAATATGAATAATTTGTATACTTAAATATACTTCAATTTTGGACTCATCAACGACCAAGGCCGCATATGCAACCTCTGGGGAAAGCATAGAATGCGCGACTACGACGCTCATGACAGAGCCGACATGGTCATGACTGGCTATTCCGACAAACGCGACGATAGCAACTGCAGCAGCGCCTATTGCGGTGGCAACAATGATAGAAACACAGGCAAAACCACACAAGTGTGGTAGCACAAGGATATTACATCCCCAATGCATTGATTGTCCACTACATCGACAACAGAAGGTAGAGTTTTCAATTCACAACTTAAGAACTTAGATCCAAAAATAGTTAGTTGTTTCTTCATTGGATACCCTTATAGGGGAAAGGAATATCATTTCTATTGTCCGGATCACACCACTAAGTACATGGAGACCTAACAAACAATATTTTTTCAAGATAATAAAGTCACATAAATGAGGAAGATTGATCTTGAGAAGAAGCAGGTGTGTGTTCCATCCCCGGCTATCCAAGAGATTGGTTTTCCAATATAAAGGAGAGAAACATATCATGATTTTGAATCTGACGCTTTAGGTACTCAACCTAGTGGTGACGCTGAAACTAATGAAAATGAAAATGAAGAGCCTCACTAGTCAAATGTAGAAAATGATCCTCAATATAATGATACTCCTCCACCACCTCCTCTAATAAAATCATTGCGAGAAAGAAAGAAAGCCATCTCAGATGATTGTGTCACTTACATGAGTGAGGCTGTAAATGATATAGGAAAGGTGGAGGATCCAACCTCCTCATATAAGGAAGCCATTAAAAGTATGAATTTGTCCAAGTGGCAAGTAGCCATGGAAGAGGAGTTGAAATCTATGGTCTCAAATGATGTTTGGGACTTAGTACAAATTCCCGATGGTGCTAAAAGAGTAGGCTACAAATGGGTCTACATATCTAAGTATGACCCCAAAGGGAATATCGAAAGGTTCAAGGAAAGACTTGCAGCAAAAGGCTTCACACAGAGAGAAGGAACCGATTACAGCGAGACCTTCTCTCATGTGTTATCTAAATATTCTTTCAGAATCATCATTGCTCTAGTAGCTTATTTTGTCCTAGAATTGCATCAAATGGATGTTAAAAATATCATTTCTAAATGGTGACCTCAAAAATATGTTTACATGATTGAGTTGGAAGGTTTTGCCATGGAAGGAAAGGAACATTTGACAGTCGTCTAAAGAAATCCATCATGGCTTGAAGTAGGCTTCAAGACATTGGTACCTCAAGTTTGACAAGATTATTAGGACTTTTGTTTTTTTATGAAAAACGTTGTGGAAAACTACATTTATGTCAAATTTAGGGGCAGTTGGTTCTCAATTTTAGTCATGTATGTGGATGACATATTGTTATCTTGTAGGGATAATGATATGATGCATGAGACAAAGAATTTCATGTCTTCCAATTTTTATATGAAAGATATCGGTGAAGCCTCATGTGTCCTTGGAATAGAGATTCGCCAGGATAGGTCTAAAAGTGTGTTGGGACTATCACAAAAGGAATACTTTGAATGAGTACTAAAGAAATATAATAAGCGTAAGTGCTGAGCCTCACATTCTCCAATAGTCTAGGACGATAAGTTTGGGACATTTCAGTGGGTTCGTTATGCTTCAGCTATCGGAAACATCATGTACGTACAAGTTTGTATGTGTCCTGATTTGGCTTTTATAACTGGGATGCTTGGAAGATTCCAATCAAATCTATGAGTAGACCACTATAAAGACCACAAAGAAAGTCTTGCGTTATATGAAAGGCACTAAAGACTGTATACTTACATATAGAAAGTCTGATAGACTAGAAGTTATTGGCTATTCATATGGTGATTATGCCGATTGTGTGGTCAGTAAAAATCCACATCAGGTTATGTGTTCACACTTGCTGGAGGAGCCATATCGTGGAAAAGCTCTAACCAAACAATAACTGCTTCATCTACGATGCAAGCAGAATTTATAGCATATTACGAGGCCATTGTTGTATGGCTAAAGAATTTCATTCCCGGGATAAAAGGGGTTGACAACATTTCTAAACCACGTATAGCATACTGCGATAATGAACCCGCGATTTTTGTCCGAGTAACAACAAGTCAAGTGCTGCTTCCAAGCACATTGACATAAAGTATCATGTTCTGAAAGATGGAATCTAGGATCATACTATTGAAGTTAAGCATATTAGTACAAATCCTATGCTTGTGGATCCGCTAACCAAAGGCTTACCACCTAGTATTTTTCGAGCATGTTGACGGCATGGAATTGCTAGAAGCCTTATAGTTTTGGAATAAAGGGACTACTATAAGAACCACTCCCATCAAGAAAAATGTTATCCATTTCGAAATAGGCTGGTATGCTATAAGTGTTGAGTTCGACGGTATTTCATTGGTTGTTGAAACACCTCACTTTGATATATTATTCATACGGAGAATGTGCAATTAAAGTTAAAAGGGGAGAAATGTTGGTTTTGCTCTATTAGGTTTACCACAAACTCTATCATCAACTCCATCACGTTTAACACAAATAAAAAGAGTAAAATAACTGTGAGAGAGATATAAAAAGGGAGGCCAATGAACCAATGTTTGGGACCTCACCTATGCATAACAAATGCCTGGATCGAGGGCACCCTAACCAACTAATGGTTTGTGGTCTCCTGTTGTGTGTGAAAATGTAAAGGAGGAGTCTTGGAGGCTGGTGATCTCACATTTTAGACGCCCCCAACATCCATACAACTGCACTGATCGCAGATCTCGCACAAGGAGCAGGAAGGCTGAAACCTCGACGTGTTCTCCGTGAACAGTGTAGCGGAAGCATGACGGTCTCCACAACATCACCAGATCCTCTTCATCATCCACAGATCAAGCATGCATCCCGCAGACAATGGTGTCTTCATCAACCCCATCACCCAATAATGATCTGACAAACTACTCCTCTCTATCTATGTACTGTAGGTGTTATAGTGTGCTGCCCATGCATGAGCTTGTGTGCATATGACGTTTTAATACCTAACAAAAGATAGTTTTACAAATGCAATGTCAGTCAAATATCCTGATGAATTCAAGTGTAATCTCAATCTCTCGTAAGATTGTTATTAAGGGAGGTTGTTAACAATATATTCGTGTCAACATGTCATGTTCGTTTTATTGTATTCCCTCTTGTACACGTACACGTAGACATCAATAAGTACTCCACTCTACATGTACGCATCCCCTCTAGTATGGGCTTTTCATCGCCTATATAACACGCACCAAAGACCCTAAACAAGGTCATCACTTCCGCCAAATCAGCATGTTTGTCCAAAGACACCCATCATATCATGGGAACTTATTTTTTGTTTGACACGTCTGTATCAAAGTGGGAAAACCCGTTTGCACGCTTTACAGAGTCTCATCTATTTATGAGCTGAGGTGATTGCATTGTTTTTTGTTTTGACTTCTACATATCATTTTTTCTTGAAACGAAGGCAAAAGTTGTGCTTCATCTTATTTGAAATGAAAGGAGTTTAACATAGAGTACAAGCGAGTAAGAGCTTGCTAAACAACTAAGCCAACTCTCCTGGCATAATGAAACTCAAGTTTTTATCCACCACCAAGCTCCAAAGGACCGTGTCTAACTTAATTTTCTCTATAACTAAGGTTGGCATGGTGGACACTTTCCCAAAAACTCTGCATTCCGCTCGTTCCTTATCTCCCAGGAGGTGAGCATGATGAGCGTCACCAACGATTTCCTCCTAACTTATACAAAACATTGTTGTAATTACAATTTACAAACCATCCTTGTAATTAGATGGATTTTTGTTTTAACCTAAGTACGACACTGCTACCAAATTTAGAACTTGTGTCACCGAGATTTCTAGCACGAGAATACACCCCATCACGATAATTAGAGAGTTCTAGGGAATAAGAAAACCATGAGGGCCGGCGCCGAGTCTAGACAAATTCAATTTACTTATTTTTGGATAGACAAAGTACATAGGACCAAAAGTATAAAAATGACAGGAGTGGCTAGGTCTGAGGCACCTGAGAACTTCTTACGTCCTATTTGTGTTAATTCTCACTTGCAACCTAGTTGCAACTTATAAAATTTGTTCTAAATCTCAGTTGCATCTCATTAAATACACTGTTGCAACTCATGTGTAACTTAAGCATTGCACTAATCATGAGGTAAATCCAATGATGAGAGAGATGACTGAGACATAAGAAGTTCTCAAGCGTCTAAAAACTAGCAAATCCGAAAAAATCACCAACAAACTGAAACTACCTGAGTTGGTTCGTGGACGTGTCAGTTCAGTGAATGAAACTTGTCTTTCTTGTAAAATTCACCCAAAAGTTTTACGTTGCTCTTTAGATGATAAGATTAATTTGTTCTTCTATTCCTAGCATAAGAAACTTAGCTGTAATTTGGTAAAACAAAAAGTTAATCAACTAAATAGGCAATCCAATGTGTGAGACACTTAATAAAAGCATCACCATCTCCGCATATGTTGGAAGCTGTGATAATACTCACTTGAACTATGCAAGGCTACAATCAACGTTGAGAACTATAAGTACGAAGTGGGTTAAATTTTATACTCTGGCGCAAACATTTAGTACAAAATATGGTCATTACCGCCCTGTAGGAACGCACATGCACTTAATTAGTTTCTTAAAAAAAACTTTCGCCACACAAAGCTTCAAGGCCAGAATGTTGTGCTCCCACAGGGAGGAAATATATGGGCCGACAAACCAAGGCAAGTATACAATTCTTCAGGCCCGCCATGCAGCTACATAAAAGACTCAGCGTGCCCTGACTTGTGCTTTATACACTGAAAACAAAATGCTGGGATACAGGGTACCAGTTCACAATTTAAACACCGAAACACTACTGGCTCAGTGGCATCAAAGAAAGATAACAGCCCTGGTTGGGCAAAGATAATAAGAAGGTAAAGCTCCAAACATGGGAAGCTCTCTCTCTCAAAAAAAAAATCAAAAGCAACCAATCCCTACAACTGGATGCAGGTCTGAAGATTATTCACTAGTAGAAATACCCCCTTTGGTCCCGGTTCATAAGGGCCATTGGTCCTGGATTTTGAACCGGGACCAATCACTCGGGAAATGCTGGTCCCGGTTCTGGCACGAACCGGGACCAATGGGTCTCCACGTGGCCCGCCATCGCGTGCGCTCGTCGTAGGACCTTTGGTCCTGGTTCGTGGCATGAACCGGGACCAATGGTCTTTTCATATCTTTTTTCAAAAAATAGATTTTTTTGAATTTTTTTTTCGATTTTTTTTAATTTATAAATTTTTGGGCTCATTAATCTCTCACCCGAAGCCTCTCAATCACACTTAGTTTTTGGTTAAATTCCAATCTTTGGTTCAACTTCTCGGTCGGTCACCCAACCTAACACTACTCCACCCCTAGCACGCTTAACTTCTTGGTTCCTTCTCATCCCCTTCCTATGTACCACTTGTAGCCTTATGTCTATAGTATGCTATTAATGATATTAACCCATGCATCTTGTGAGTCACACATTCTTATAATTTGAGTTACAAACATGATTTTAATGTACAAAAATGACTAAGTAATACTAATATTGAATAAATATAGAAATAAAATATGTTCTATTATTATTTTTGCATTAATTCATTTAATATGACATAATTCATATCTTTAAATTCATAAATCGAAATTCTACAAATAATATGTCCATTATTATCAGAAAAATGTGAGGAATCCAAATCTGTCATTTTTTTATTTTTTTGAATTATTTTTAAAAAAATAAAAATCTGAATTTTGACTCTTTTGGGATTTCAAAAATCTAAAAAAATTGCAAACGACCCAAGGCCGTTGCCATCGGTATCGTAATTTTTTTCCGATCATTTTGATATATTATAAGTTTTTTTCTGACATCGTATGCACAAATGACGGTCATCTGAAATTTTTATAATGTTTTTTTGCAAAATAAGTCAAAATTCAAGTTTGTTAATTTTTATGACAAGTGTATCACTAAATACAACTACAGTTGAAAGTATTTTATTTTTTGATTTTATTACAATTTCCTGCGACATGTTTTTGAAACTAGAAGGTGATTCGGGAGGTGAGATTTTCTCCTGCCGCGGCAGGATTTCGGGCCGTTTTCCTGCCGTGGCAGAGAATTTCTGATTTTTTTTAATCCCAGCTTATGTCCCGAATCGGGACTAAAAGGTGACCCTTTGGTCCCGGTTCATGGTATGAACCGGGATCAATGCTCCGCTGACCATTGGTCCCGATTCATGCCATGAACCAGGACCAATACCTCGAGATGAACCGGGACCAATGTCCTGGGGGCATGAACTGGGACCGATGTTTACATTCCCGAATTATTATTAGAACCGGGATCAATGGCTTTTAGGGCTGAACCAAAGACCTTCTACTAGTGATTGGATTTCGCCGAGACAGCTGGTGCTCCCTCTCTCTTGAGTCTCCGCATGCAACACGCATGGGCGGTGTGCGTGCCTGGCGGCTGACCAAGGCCATCTATTCCGAGAAGGATCATCATAAGTGAACGGGATTAACTGCCGGATCAGCTGTGCGGTCAGGCGGTGACAGCGCGCGTACGTAGAATGCAACGGAAAACATGTCTGTACAGTACGTTGCGGCATTTAACTATCCCGCTCACATGGTTCAGGTCGACATGTCAGACGGTTTGATTTATTTACTTGCATATGTTATTATTGCTTCTGTCAGATGGCGCGTTTTGGATTAAGTTCGTACTGGCAGCCCCCTACGACACTTAATTCTACTCCCTCCGACTCATATTATTGTTTTTAATTTTGTCTAGATTCGAATGTACCTAGTTAAGAATTTAGACTAGATGTATTTATATTTAAACAAAATTGTGAATATTAATATCGATCGGAGGAAGTAGATAAGATGGCGAATTATTTCACATCAATTCGATTGATCCCATGGTTTCAGGAGCATAAGATGCGCTACCTTTGATCCCGAATCCCAATCCGTTTCTCAATTCCGTAGGGCCCAGCAGTTTTCAGTCTGGACCCATCTACGTAATATATTCCTGCGGATACCACACCAGACGTAGAGTACAGGTACATCTCCTTTGGGCGCAACGAGCATGGCTCTCACAGCTTCCAACCGAACTACTCGGTTTTTTGGGGGACAGACGTACGAGATTCACCGATTGTGGCAAAGCTAGCGGGACAGGGATGCGCGACGTGGTCTGCTCTATACGGCTGGACTTAATCAGGCAAAGCTCGGTTTCTCGCATGCGTATGACAGGACCGACCCTTTCGGAAAGTATGTGACTACTGGCGTCGAGCTGACCGATCTATCATTCATAAGCGACCGCTGCCCAACTAATAATTCGTGCTCTAGCATCGATCACTAAGAGAGTCGTACGAAAGGATATTACCCGGTTCTCCAAAGTAAGCTCCCATGCCGGCCGTCTTGTATTTTTAGTCATCAACCGTGATTCAAATCAACAACTGGTGTATGCAAATAATGTACTTCCTCCGATTCATATTAGTTGACTCAAATTTATTTAGATACGGGTGTATCTAACGCTAAAACATAACTAGATACATTCGTATCTAGATAAATCTAAGTCAACCAATATTGGTTAGAGGGAGTATTTATTTCCCAACATACTTGAGATCCTTGCAAGATTAAAGTAAATATTCTGTTTTCCAACATACTTAATACTCGCAACATCTCTTTGGTCTGAACATGTAATCTGACATAATATATTGTGTCATAGTTAGAAGCAAGGACAGGGTGATCCCCTATCACCTTACCTCTTCATAATCATGGCCGACGTCCTGTAGGAACTCATCGTCTCCGACTCCTCCCCCTCGCGACTGCTGCACCCACTCGTCGATGACATGCCTTGAACGGTGATCCAATACGCGGATGACACGCTGCTACTCCTGTGCGCCGAACCACAGCAAATTATCTGGGCGAAACAGCTGCTCGACTCCTTCTCTCGCGCCACGGGCCTGGAAATGAACTTCGAGAAAACGGCGTTTATTCCTGTTCATGTCTGCGATGAGCGTGCGGGTTGCCTTGCTGCCCTGATTGGCTGCGTGCCTGCGGCGTTCCCCCAAACATATTTGGGCCTGCCTTTGACGGCGCGCAAACTTCGCATCCAAGACCTCCAGCATCTCGTCGTGAAGATTGAAAAAAACAGCCCTGGCTACAAAAGCTCGCTTCTGAACCTGGGTTCACGCCTAACACTTACGGATGCCGTTCTCTCACCTTTGCCGTCGTTTGCCATGAGCGTCATCCCGCTCCCTGACACGACGATCGTGCGCATGGACAGACCGCGTCGTGGCATGCTCTGGAAAGGAAAATCATCCTGCACTGGCGGCGATTGCCAGGTCGCCCTGGACCGATGTCTGCCGGTCACGGAGTGAGGGCGGCTTGGGCGTGCGCGATCTCAGGTGCCACAACACCTGCCTGCTGCTTAAGTTCGTCCACCAACTAATGTGCGGCGTCGAGACTCCATGGACACGGTGGGTTTGTCGGTGGTACGGGGCAAACGGTATTACCGAGCCTGCCATGCCGTCTCTCACACCTTCCTGGCGTGCCTTCAAGAAGATCTTCTGTGTACCGTGGACTCGTGAAAGTGCAAGTCGGGAACGGCGTGACGACCTCGTTCTGGTTTGATAACTGGCACACGGCCGGCCCCCTGTTCGCCCGTGTCCCTGCGCTGCTCACCCACTGCATGGACCAACGATCACCGTCGCTGTTGCCCTGCACCGCGGACAGCTTGCTCTCCCACTACGCGAGTGAGTCACTGATGCCGCCCAAAGCCAGTTGCGCTCTCTCTCACTTTGGAGATACGAGGGGATTTGGTGTTCATCTACTACTCTCCAATCCGCACAAATACTCTTCCCCAAAAATACTATACCATGTAAGAGAGTTTTTAATCTAGGCAAAAGTAAGAAGAATTTGCGGGGAAGGGGTTTGCGGGGATTATCGCGGCTAAACCCGGAGTAGTAAACGGACTACGGGAATTGGAATAATTCCTTCCATTTCCCACAAATACACTAGTGAATACGAGAGAGGTAAACAAGTGCGGGTCTTCTTCTGGATCGCTAGACACGGGAATACCAGAACTCGTGATCTCCTCCATCGTCACGGCATATTCTAAACCCGTACCAAAGAAAATAAAAGGAAATGAAACAATAAAATTAAGGTATGTATCTTCCGAATCTGTACCGAGATTTAGCCAAAACACGAAAGCCCCTTATGTGTTTTCGGAATCTAAACCAATACATGGTCAGGTAAGCATTGATCATGTATCACAAAAAAATGGGACAATGATATTAAGAACCACACACTTGCATCTAGATAATTAAGCAACACATGGAAGTAAATTTGATAAGAGCATTCACTAACATGGAAAACCCAATAAATTTTGCTTGGGCTATTGCAAGAAAGCAATATAGAGGGAGTACCATGGACAGATCCAGCATGGGTCATGGGTGTTCAGCTGAACACCTAAATTTTTCTAGAAAAAATCCTATATATAATCTATAGTAAATACGTATCTTAGTTGGCACATGTATGAAGGTTTTCTAATCTAGATCTCGTCCAGAAAAAAATCTCAAACCTCAAATTAGTATTGGGGCCGGTGTCTACGTCCGTGCAGCCGAACTGAACCAATAGCAATTAGCAAAGCAGCCATGATCCACTGCCTACCGCGACTCCCGGTCGGTACTTGTTTGACGGGAAAAAAAGAGGCGGGCATATGTAGAGATACTAAACTTGGAGGGTTGAGAGGATCCAGACTGTCTCCTTTATTGAAACCGAACCGTTAGTCCCCACGCCATCCGCCGGAAACTAGTAGGATCCACCGTTTGACGGCAAGACCACCCGGCCGACCACTCCGACAGAGAAGAAGATCACCACCACCATGTTGGGGGCAGATGCCCCAAGCGTCCTAGTGTCACGAACATGGCCCGGGGAACCTGAGCGCCGGTGTCGAGGGCGACGAACGGGGCAGATCACGGCCCTTCTAGGCCCGAATCCCCACCGCCACTTGCTGCCATCTGGGCCGAGGACCTTCGGCCGCCGCCAGCCACGACACCGCCGTCAAACCAGCCAAGTGCGGGCGCCGCCAGCTTTTCCCCGCCGGATCGCAGCCAGTGTCACCGTCGTCGCCGCCACGCCACCAGGTCTTTGCTCGGCGACGATCCAGGCGGCGGCGGCGGGCGGGGAGATCGTGGGAGGAAGGACGAGGCCGGGGAGGGGTGGGATCCGCCCGACGCGGCGCGACCACTCATGAATTACTATTTGGTTATATTTATTGAGCCAGAATTTTTCTTATAGGTGAAAATGATGCCGTCATATATCCCTTCCATGCTATGACCGAACGTATGAACGTATTGTAATTTTCTTTATTATTTTGCATGTTTCATAGTCTTTTGAGATACTGTTGCTATAATGACCAATTTGTATTTTTATTGGCGTGAAGGAATGGGCATTTTTCATATTTTTTCTCCTTTATGTTTTTTATTGGTTCAAGTTTGAACACCCGAAATTAAATTCCTGGATCCGTCCCTAGGGAGTACGATAGTTGAAGGGCAGCCTAGCAACAATATTTGTTCCACTGGATAATTTATATATGATTATAGTACGAGACACACGCTATAAAATAACACTTGTACTTGTCACTCCAGTGTGAAATCAAGCAAAGTATAATACAAGTAACTTATAATTAGAAAAAATTCCAAAAGAAAAAGATGAAACATACACCTAATCTTTGTGATGGCACAATAGTAGATCATAACCTCTCTTAAGAAATATGAACTCTTCGACGGTACACTTATGCTATTTAGCGTACCGAGTGTAGCGTGGGAGTATAAGTGCAATGGGACTCCAAAGAAATAAAATAGTGATAACGTGCAACAACTCTGCCTTTTCATTAATAAAATAACTTGTCTTCCTCTCTATGCAACAACCTACCGCTGGAGTAAATCCCCTTAAAAGATATTTTGGTTACACAGAAACACTTAGTTGGACAAAATAAATAAATAGCAAGACATAATCTACTCTTGGTAGCATTAAAATCACTTCCCTTTCACACTGCTAGATGACATGATGGTCAAGCACAAGCTCGTGCTACTCATGGAGGAGAGCTTTAGTTTTTCTACAATTGTGCTATTCAAATGTGGGAATTCGTTTGAGTCACTTAACTGAAATGGCACGACACAACCAACGGGAGGACGAGTCGAGTTGGGAGGGTGAGTTCGAGCTGGAAGGTGAGTCAACCTGGATGGGTTAGCCTGGTTCGGCGGTATCTATCGTCACTTGGTCTCCTCTGCGGGGAGACTTTAGTGACCATGAGGAACTTGATAATGACATTGGAAGAGAGCCTGATCAGACATGCATCTTCCAACACTTGTCAGCATTGTGTTATGCTGTTGAGAGTATCAGTTAGCTTGCTTGATACTCATCATCCTTACCTAGAGAACAGCGGCGGAGCTTACCAAAATTTCTGGGCGGGCCAACGGGCTGAAAGAAAGCAAAATGAGATGTTAATGGACTGAATTTTACAAATATATAGGCATAAATTTCATGGGCTGGACGGGCAATGGCCCGGTTTTGCCCCAACTAAGCTCCGCCAGTGTAGAGAATACCAAACAGTACAAGAGTTACAAAAATACCTGTCTTTTAGAGACTAACAGAAGTGGAAAAAAAAAAGTCCGCACTGTATGCAAGTACAAACAGAGCGGTATTGACAGTTTAACAGTTTGAACGTTCAATCTAGCAAAGGTCAACGTGGCATAAGAATGTCAAAATTTCGAGTATGCCATGTGCTGTCAAAAAAGCCACGACAAATAAATGCCACTAGTATGTAGTTGTGATTCAATGAGAAAATATTGTACTGTAAAATCTTCTACTAGTAAGTTACTATTGTCAAACTTTGCCGAACCAGGGCTTTCATGTTTCTTTGATGCCACTGAGCCGGTAGGATTTCGGTGTTTAAAATTATTGTAAACTGGCATCCAACATCCTGTATCACAGCGTTTTGTTTTAGTGTATAAAGCACAAGTCAGGGCACGCTGAGTGTTTTCTGCAGCTGCATGGCGAACCTGAAGAATTGTATACTTGCCTTGGTTTGCCGGCCAATATATTTCCTCCGAGTAGGAGCACAGCATTGGGCTTAAAGCTTTGTGTGGCCGAAGGTGTTTTCAAGGGATTGGGCAGCGAACGGTTTGCGGGAAATGCTAAATGCCGCCTGGCGTGGGCGGCTCGCGCCGCACAGGATTCCCCCATTGGGCCGGCCCATCTAGCAGCAGTGACGTAGTTCTTTTTTTTCTGTTTTCTATTTTTTTCGTTTCTCTGGTTGAAAAGGTACATGTCTCAAAAATTGGTTTATGCCTTTTGAATTTGGTTCATGAATTTTGGAAAATATCATGATTTTCTACATTTGGTTCATGACTTTCAAAATTTGGTTAACGGGTTTTCTTTTTTTTTTTCCTTTTTCTTTTTTCTGTTTGAAAAGTACATGTTTTTAAATTTTGGTTTATGTCTTTTGAATTTTGGTTCATGATTTTTGAATTTGGTTTATGAATTTCGAAAATGTTTATGATTTTTCAAATTTGGTTCATCACTTTCGAAATTTGGTTCATGATTCTGAAAATTTGTTCATTGATTTTGAATTTTTATTCATGACTTCTTTAAAATTTGGTTTATGATTTTTTCAAAATTTGGGTTATGATATTTCAAAAAAGTTCAAGTTTTTTAAAAACTGTTCATCAATTTTGACAATTAGTTCACGGTTTATCTTTTCAAAAGTCTTTGTGAATATTAGAAATAATCTACGAATGATTTGAGGATGGAAACTGTTGGAGAAAGAGTCCCGTTTGGGAACAAGGCGTCCAACAAGCTCTGAGTTCGAGAGGGGGCTCAATCACGCGTTCTGAGCTTCTCAACGATGGAGATGGCGGCGATGCATGGACACGACAAAGAGGTTGTCACGGTTTTTTTACCCAGGTCCGAGGCCCTCGTGAGGAGTAAAACCCCTACTCCTTGGTTGTATTGCTCGTGCTGCTTTGTAGGGAATATGTCCGAGAGGCAATAATAAAGTTATTATTATCTTATTCCATATTTATGATAAAAGTTTATTTTACATGCTATAATTATATTAATTGGAAACATTAATACATGTGTGTTTAATAAACAAATAAAGGGTCCCTGTTATGCCTCTCTTATAAACTAGCTCGTTGATTAACAAGATGATCAAGGTTTCCTGATTATGGACATTGGATGTTGTTAATAACAAGGCCACAACATTGGTGAATGATGTACATTCATCTGAAGTATAACAATACGATGAAATTTATTGTGTTTAAATTTCTATAACATCTTACAAAGTAATCTTAATCCTTAGACCATGAGATCATGTTAATTGCTAACACTAGAAGAGTAACTTGATAACATCAAACGCCACACCATAATAGGGTAACTATAAAGGTGGGTTCAAATCCTCCAAAGGTGTTATGTTGAGCCTCATGGATCAATAGTGGAATTTATCCATCCTGATGACAGATAAATATATTCTAGGCCCTCTCGGTTATATCACGTTAGTTAGCTTGCAAGTAAGTGATGAGATCACTAGAATGTTATATCATGGGAACAAAAAAAGAGTGCATGTTGGTAACGAGATCAAACTATATATGGGGATACCAATGATCGAATCTCGGACATGTAATATATCACGAGACAAAGGGATTGAGTTACATGCATAAAAGGTTCTCATGATCACATAAGTCATCGTTGAATGTGTAGGAGTCAGTACGGATCTCCAGGTCCCGCTGCTGATTATTGATCGGAGAGGGGTCTCAATCATGTCAGCATTATTCGCGAACCGTAGGGCGACACACTTAAGGGATACCGACACCATTTGGAGCAAATATATTTCAGATAAATATTTAAGAAAGTGCTGGAATCATTTCAATGGAAACCGGAATTGTTTCGGGTGAAATTACAGAAATTGAATTTGCATGTAATATTGAAATATTGCAAGGGGTTTTATGTGAATGTTTGTTAATTAAAGTAATTAACAAAATTATGAATAAAATAAATAAAAGAGTTTTATTAAATGAGAGAGTATTAAATTTGGAGAAATTTAATGCATTTAAGTGGACACTTAAGTGGAGAATGTGAAGGGTCATATTTATGTGGAGGGAGTTGATGTCTACGCACTTTTATTCTTGTAGACAGTTGTTGGGCCTCCAAGTGCAGAGGTTTGTAGAACAGCAGCAAGTTTTCCTTAAGTGGATTACCCAAGGTTTATCGAACTCAAGGAGGAAGTGGTCAAAGGTATCCCCTCTCAAGCAACTCTGCAATCAAGATACAAGAAGTCTCTTATATCCTCAACACACCCAATACACTTGTCAGGTGTATAGGTGCACTAGTTCGGCAAAGAGATAGTGAAATACAAGTGGTATTGATATAAGACAACGGTGCTAGAAAATACTTTGATGGCATGGAAGAGACTAAAGACAAACTGAAATAAAGATGGCAGCAAGCAAACATGTAACAGATCTACTTGCAAACGGTGTTTCACTGCTTAGAAACAATGCCTAGAGATCATACTTTCACTAGTGAACACTCTCATATAAATGTATTATCTTCATGATACTACTCTGAAATACTCTCCGGTTGGACACTCTAATCCATGATAGGGCTATAACAGCACACCTCAAAGTTCGCCTTTCCCATCTAGATAACCCCACACTGTCACCTTGAGCACTAGATGGTTCCAACAAACACCACAATTTTATAAAGACATCCAACTACAATTATAACTCATAATAATTATTTGTAATATCTAGCCTAAGTGCCACCATGGTGTGCTCGCTATCACTTTCACACACATGGGGAGAGTAGAGATCTAATAAAGCACTTGAGTAGAAAGGTAGATCTACTTGATTACAAAGCTCATGATCTCAATAAGATCACGCATAGAGAGAGAGCTGAATACATAGCTACCGGTAGAACCCTTAGCCTCGAGGAAGAACTACTCCCTCCTTATTATGGGAGTCAACAATGGCGATGGAGATGGCGGTGGAGTCGAGGGAGATGGCTCCGGGGCACTTCCTCGTCCCGGCAGGGTGCCGGAACAGAGACTTTCTGTCCCCAGAATCTCTTCTTCGGCGGCGCTGTGGAAATTTTCGTGGCTAGAGGCTGGACGATTTAGGGTTTTTGCATCGGGAGGAATCTTATAGGTGAAGAGGCAAGGTCGGTGGGTGGCCAGGAGGCCCACACCACCTAGTGGCGCAGCCAGGGGGACCCGCGCCACCCTATGGTGTGGTTAGTCCCTGGCCCCTCTCCATCTCGTCTTCTGGCTTTGTGTTCCCCTCGGTGAAATATTGACTTTGGCTTTTGTCCCGTCCAATTCCGAGAATAATCCTTTTCTGAATTTCTGGAACCAAAAACAGCAGAAAACAGGCAACTGACACTATGGTATCTTGTTAATAGGTTAGTTCCAGAAAATGCATAAAAGTATCTCCAAATGTAGACAAAACATAAGAAAGTAGATACTAAACAAGCATGGAACATCAAAAATTATAGATACGTTTGCAACGTATCAACATCCCCAAGCTTAACTCCTGCTCGTCCTCGAGTAGGTAAGTGATAAAAAGGAAGAATAATTTTTGAGGTGACATGCACCATCATAAACTTGATCAAAGTATTTGTAAAACATTAATATCTAGGATCAAAGTACTTCAAGATAGCATGAAAGGTATTGTATAACAATAAGACATAGCAACTATGTTGTAACATGAAAATGCACAAACAAAAGATTCATGAATAACAATGCTTTGCAAGACGTTTGTTTGTTTCGCATAAAGAAAACATAGCATAGTGGCATTCAGCTTGTCCCTCATAGAGTAGTAAATCATAATTGCATAGGACACCTTCAAAGTTCATAAGGGTGACTAGTGATACGTCCATTTTGCATCACTATTCTATGTCTTAATTCACTATTATTCATTGATATATTTCATATTGAGAGGTGATACTTATGTTATTTCATCTGTTTTTGCATGGTTGATGACTTTTGTAGCATGGACCGCTGCAATCAGGATTCTGATGGAAAATGTGATGTTTGGAGGCAAAATTCGCGAAGATCAGCAAATCCGGGAAAATATACGGAAAATCCTATTTTTCCAGAAAACTAAGGATGCCAGAAGACTCCGTGGGCCACAGGGGGCCCACACCACCCCATGGCGCGGGCAGCCCTAGGCCGCGCCCGGAGGTGGTGTGGCCACCCTGGCCCACTCCAGCCTCTCCCCTCTGGCGTATATCATCCTCCCGAAACCCTAAGACTCGGGGAGCAACCATAGAAAGATTTCGCTGCCTCTGCGGGGAGGAAAACACCGAGAGAGAAAGATCTCTCCGGCAGACAGATTTCTGCCGGGGGAATTCCTTCCCGGAGAGGGGAGATCGTCGCCATCAACACCACCATCAAGCTGGACTTCATCGGGATCATCATCATCATCACCACCATCATCACCATCAGCACCCTCATCACCATCTCCATATTGCTGTAACAATTGTGTTGAATCTTGCATAGTTCATAGGGGAAACTTTCCCGGTGTTGATTACTCTTTGTAGTTGATGCTACTGAGTGAACCATTGAATTATTGTTTATGTTCAGATTGTTATACATCATTATTCCATCTCTGATCATGATCCATATGATGTCTTGTGAGTAGTTCATTTTGTTCTTGAGGACATGGGAGAAGTCTTGTTGTTAGTAGTGGAGTTATGTTGAGAAAGATTCAATAGATTGTTATTTAAGTTGGGGTGTACTTCTTCTAGTGGTGTCATGTGAACGTCGACTACATGACACTTCACCTATATGGGCCTAGGGGAATGCATTGTGTATATGGCTACTAATCGTAGGGGTTACCGGAGTGACAGAAACCTGAACCCCCGTTAGGAAACCATTGCACAAGGGACGTAATGGTCTTAGAGTTTAAAGCTGTGGTTAGGTTTCTACCTTAATTACTTTATTGTACTTATGGATGTTTGCAAGGGGTCTAATCACAAGTATGTATTAGTCTTGGATGGGGCAGTACATTAGCATAGGTTCACGCACACAACACTTAGCAAGCTAGAGAAGATTAATCAACTATATGAAGCGAAAGCACTTGGCAGTCTTCCCATGTATCCTCGAGAACGTTTGGTCATCTTAAGTAATACAACCGGCTTGTCCTTTGCTGCATAAAGGATTGGGCCACTTGCTGCATTTATTCCTACTGTCTTTTATTTACTCGTACTTTGTTTACTTGCTTTATCAAAAACCCCTAAAGATCTGTTTGCTAAGTATTTGCAGAGAATTCCTGATCCATACCACTAGCCAGCACCTTCTGCTCCTCGTTGGGTTCGACACTCTTACTTATCGAAAATACTGCGATACACCCCTATACTTGTGGGTCATCAAGACTATTTTCTGGCGCCGTTGCCGGGGAGTGAAGCACTATTGGAGAGTGGAAATGGTAAACGAAACTTCTACTGTGAGTATTGTTTACTTCTGCTAGTTGCTTTATTTTCGTCATGGATAATTCGCTAAGTTTCTTATTTGGTAATGCTACTACCACTGCTAAGATAGTAGATAAGCCACCACCTGCTGAGAATGATGTTTTCAAAATACCTACAAGAATTATTGATCGTGTTATGGATAACTACTATGTTGGGGATGGAACTGTCCATCCTGGTGATCATTTACTCTTTATACACGAATTATGCGGGTTGTTCAAGTGTGCAGGTATTACTACATATCAAGTTAAGAAGAAGTTATTCTCATTATCGCTGAAAGGAAGAGTTGAGGAATGGTATAAGCTGCTAAAGAATGGTCAAGCCCTGGAATGGGAGGAAGTAGTGCCTCTCTTTTATTGAAAGTTTTATCCTCCTAGTGAGATTCATAAAGATCGGAATCAAATATACAACTTTGGGCCTCTTGATGGAGAGAGTACATCTCAAGCTTGGGGGAGATTGAAGTTACTAATGCTCAAATGTCTCATTCATGAGCTCCCCAACAATATTATTATCAACAACTTTTATGCAAGGCTCCCTCTACATGATAAGGATTTATTGGACGCTTCTTGTGCTGGATCATTCACTCGAATGGAAGAAGAAGCTAAATGGGATCTTCTGGACTGTATTCAAGACAATGCTGAAGCTTGGGAGAATGACAAAGGTAGAAATTCAAGTATAAATTATGATTATGAATGCATTGAATCTTTTATGGAAACTGATGACTTTCAAAATATTAAAAATGCTTATGGTCTAGACTCTCAAGCTATTGCTTCTTATTTTAAGGCTTTTGCTTCCTACATTGAAGTGCCTAAAAAGAAGTGGAATAAGTATCATGAACCTTATAAAGATGTTGCTAAGAGTGTTCCTGCAAGAAATACAGAAGTTTATACTACTAATCATGTTTTACCTAAACCTTATATTGAGAAAATGCCTTTCCCAGTCAAGGTAAAGAAACATTCTATGATAGCTAGTATGGTTAATGAAAGTACAAGTAAAGCTGTTGAACCTGATAAACAAATGGTTGGTGAACCTATAATAGCAAATGTGAAAGACTTTGTTACTAAATATAAAAAAGAGGGACACACTATCCTTTGTAAGGATACCTCTAATATTGTTTCACAAAGTAGTATTATGAGAGCTAGTATTCCTGTGTTTACTGTTAGAATAAGTGATCATTACTATGATGGTCCTTGTGATAGTTATATTGTTAAGTTTATGCATGATACTGAAAGTTACTATGAGAGAGGGAAAAGTGTTCTTATGTATCTCAATAATATCAAGTCTCCTCGTTTTATGCTGAAAACTTTTATGTTGCACATCTTTTGCCCTCTTATGCAAGTTGCCTCTGGTTTCAACAACTTGTTTGTTTACAAAATTCCCTTGCATAGGAAGTGGGTTAGACTTAAATGTGTGTGTTTTTGCTTCTTAATGCTCTCTCTCACTTCAATTCATATCCCTATGAGAGCTTCTTCAAAATTATCATGCCCATCTTAATGGCTATAAAGAAAGAGCTTTATGGGAGACAACCCAATTTGTTTTTGCTTTCAGTTTTTTTTTGTTTCTTTAAGTCTTGGAAGTTATTACTTCTGTAATAACCGCTCTTTATCCGTTTTGTTTTGTTTTTCTGTCAAGATCAACCTCTAATGAGAGAGAAGTAAGATTTGGGGAAGTTGCTGCCCCGAAACAGATTTTTGTGCTTCACCGTAAAATTCGTGAGAGATCTCTGTATGTAGGATTGAGCTGTAATGTTTTGTGCCTCTGCCCCAGGTCGTTATTTAACTTTCGTTAGTTTTGAACTTTTTGATTTGAGCAAAAGAAGATTTTCCAAAAAATTGATCTTTACCTGCTGGTCTGTTTTGACAGATTTTGCCAATCTTGCATTTGCTTCTTTATTCGATTTTCTTTTTGAATTCTTTTTGGGTTTTCAAAAGGAGTTGCTACAGTACCTTATGTTTTGATGGTTTTCAGTTGAAGTTGGACTCAAAAGGTTTTATCACTTCACTTATACTAATGTTGCTAATGAGAACTGTGTGAAGTTTTGTGTGAAAGAAATTTCAAGGAAGTTGAGACAATGGTGTAATAAGGAAGAGAAGGGTTTTATAACTCAAGTATTGAGTGTATGAAGATGAATATACTGATGATTATTCAAGTGGTGACTCTGGAAGAACCCACTAAATACAAAATTCAGAGACCTGCAGAGTCCGTTTTCATATAGGTAACAGTTCCGGTAAGAAAAGTTCCACGAAAATACAATCCAACTATATTTTTGCAGTTTTCAGTCAATAAGGAAATCTACGAAGCGAAAAAGGAACGGTAACGGAGCCAGGGTGGCTCACACCACCCTATGGCGCGGGCCCACCCCTGGCCGCGCCACCAGGTGGTGAGTCTACCCTGGACTCCGCCTCCGACTCGTTTTCTCCCAGTACATTCCTTTTGATATGAAACTTTGTAATATATAACCCCCCGGATCCCCCGAGGTTTGTATATCGTGTTCTCGTCGTGTTTTTGCTTCGATCTGTTTCTGCCAGGTAAGATCCCAGACTTGTAGCCACAATGTCTTCCACTGGATCAGCCGAGGGAGATTCCTTAGAAGATATCATCAACCCATACATGAGAGAGTTGAAGATTCATCCCAACGAGTTGTTGCTCGAAGGTGGGGAGGTCCGGATTAAAGAGGTTCAAGGCCCTAAAGGTGAAGGAAGTCTGGAGGACATGATGGAAGCGCTAGAGCAAGAAGTCTTTAGGTACAAGAAGATGGCGGAGCGTGAAGTGGATATCATCCATAAGATTTGTTCCGAACTCATCAGCGAGCACCAAAAGGAGACTGCTGAACTCAAAGACGAAGTCCTCTCACTCCACCAAACAACCAACGAACTGCAAGCACAGTTCTATGACGTTCAAAATCAAAACTGTGAGTATGAGGCTAGATTTAAACGCATAAGTGCTGCTGCAAGTTTTAGGATGTTGGAAGCCACGATGTCCTTTGTTGATGGGAAGCCCTTACCCTGGAAGATGGACGAAGACGAGAGGATACCACCACCACCAAAGGAGTAATTCGTCATCAGGTTTGGCCTCCCCTTGGTTTGTTCCAAGCTTGGGGGAGTGTCGCGGTATAACATCACTATCTTCTATCTTTTTACCTTTTTACTAGAGTCATATCATGAATAGAGGAGTTATTATGTAGGATGGTTTGCATTATGGAAGTGTCCCCTCTCTCGTTAGATATGTATCCCTTGGTGTTAGTTGCCGTTATGGAATATTAATGAGAAGTTCTATCATTCACTCTTTTGCATAGCTTATATTAGTTTTCAATTCGTGGTTTTATGATTGATCTTGTTGTTAGTATTGGTATCACTTTGGGATCATTGAGTTAATTTAGTTGGTTTTGGCAAACCTGGCTCGGTCAGTAGCACACTATTTTTGAGAGTTGAAAGAAAAGATAGAAGTACTCTAGAGAAAAAATAATTTTATCATCTTTCTTTCTTGATTTGCTCATAAGTTTAGTATTCTCTAGTTAAGATCTTTTGTGCTTCCGAGGAAGATTGCATGTTTGTTTTTATCACTTGTATGTTTGGTTGTTTCCTTCAACTCTTATACTTGCTACCTAGCCTTGCTAGCCAAAAACCTGTACTGAGAGGGTATTCTTCTCGTCCATCCACTCCTTTAAACCAAAACCCATGCCATTTGTGTCCACCATACCTACCTAGTAGCATTATTGCTATTCCAAGTAAATTCTTGTTTTGTCTACATCCCAAATTAAACTTGTTATGTGAAAATTAGTGCTTAAATCTCTCACGAACTTGATGGCACACTTTACTTTCTTGCATTTAATAAACTTGAACCATTGTACTCACCTATGTTGCGTATATGCTTGCGGTTTGTAAGTTGTGAATTAGCAGAACCATGCTGTCATGGGGAACGCTTTCAACATTGCACTGGTACTTTGTACCAAGTTGATATCATGTTCTTTTGTCTATGGATGTTGTCGGTGTGAAATGAAAGGGGAGCTTGTAAGTCCATGGAGTTATGCATATGTGTTAGAGAAATTCATAGGCCGCTGGTCTAATCCATGCTGACATGGTGGAAACCTGTAGCGTAACCATAACGAGTATCTATGAAGCATTCTTCTTGTAAAAAAGAGATAGAGATTGAGAAAAAGAGAAAAGAAAAAAGATATATTATGAAAAGAGGAAAGAGAGAAAAAAGCACCATATTCCCATGGTAAATAAGAAGATTGCTGAGATACTTGTTGTCTGCTTGCCTTGTCATTTTGATATGGGGATTCTTCCATATCATCGGGCAAGGGGTACCTCGTTGGCGGTTCACAATGATACACATATGCTTACGATGACATGAACTTACCGGTGACTAAACTTGAGTAGCATGAGGAGCGGCCCTCGTATTCAAGGGACATGAGATTCTCAACTTACAACTTGTCAATGCATATGCTCATATTTGATCACTTTAACCTTAATCACCTAAATATGCCTATGATAGGGGCAATGAGAGCTGAAAGCTAGAAAGTATCATAATTTTTGGGAGCTCTTTATGAGACTTGCAATCCCTGCTTCCCTCTTTGAAGGGCCTTTCTTTTACTTTGTAGTTGAGTCAGTAAACCTACTCCCTTCTACCTCAGCAAGTATTTTGAGTTGATGTGTTTCATTCATTCATAAGATGATTTATGCAATCATGTCTTATGTTCCTTGTTTTGCACATTGCTCTTATCTTGATGTTTACTACTTTGAAAGCTTTCATTGAAAAACCAGCTACTTGTGAACTCCAGCAAATTATCAACTATTCTTCGACCAAGAGCTAAGTTTGCCATTACCAATTATGATTCACTTTATGTATCTTTATTGTGTTTCCTTTACCTATTACAAGTTGAGTTATATAATAGTGAGTTGTCTTCTATTATGATCTATGCTTTTGATGAATGTGATGCTTCTTGTCCGTATTGTTTTATCGACTCTTCACTCCATAAACCTGAGGCCATGTTTATTGAGCTCAGTTTCGCTTGAGGACAAGCTAAGTCTAAACTTGGGGGGAGTTGATACGTCCATTTTGCATCACTATTCTATGTCTTAATTCACTATTATTCATTGATATATTTTGTATTGAGAGGTGATACTTATGTTATTTCATCTGTTTTGCATGGTGATGACCCACAAGTATAGGGGGTGTATCGCAGTATTTTCGAGGGAAGTGAAACCCTATTTATTGATTCGACACAAGGGGAGCCAAAGAATACTTATCAGCCTTAACAACTGAGTTGTCAATTCAGATGCACCTGGAAACACTTGCTCACAGCAGTTTATCAGTAGCAACAGTTTTGTAGTAGGAATAGTAAAGTAACAGTAGTAGCAAAGCAAAGACAGTAGTAACAAAAGCAGTAAACAGTGGGATTCGAGTGCAGTAGGCATAGGGATGGATGGACGGGCGTTGCATGGACAAGACAATTCACATAGCAATCAGAACATAGGGCAATTGCAGATAAATGAGATAAAGCACCCAAGTACTAGACAATCCTAGGCATGTGTTCCATATATAGTCATACGTGCTCACAATGAGAACTTGCACAACATCTTTTGTCCTGCCAGCCCGTTTGTAGCGGGGCCTCTAGGGAACTACTGGCAATTAAGGTGCTCCTTTTAATAAAGCACCGGAGCAAAGCATTAACACTCTATGAACACATGTGATCCTCACATCAAAGCCTTTCCCTTGCAGCTACCCCGATTTCTGTCGCTTCGGGACCATAGGTTCCGGACAACGACGTGTGTAAACAACTTGTAGATAAGACCCAAAACAATACTATCATGATGAATCAATAATAAGTTCAGATCTGAAATCATGGCACTCGGGCCCTAGTGACAAGAATTAAGCACAACAAAGTTGCAACAAAGTCATAAAGCACTAATAGAGATACTAGGCACTATGCCCTAACAATCTGATGCCATTACATGAACGATCTCATCCAATCCCTACCATCCCCATAGCCTACAACGGGGGATTACTCACTCATAGATGGGGGAAACATGGATGGTCGATGGAGAAGCGATGGTGATGATGATGGCGATGATCTCCTCCAATTCCCCGTCCCGGCAGGGTGCCAGAACGGAGTTTCTGGTGCTGTTTCGTGGAATCTGGTGGTGGCGGCGGAGCGGAACTCCTTTTGGAAAAACATCGAACCCCCCGAAGTTTTTAGGTCAGAAGGCTCCTTATAGGCGAAGAGACAGGCCGAGGGGGTGCCTGGGGGGCCCACACCACCCCCTGGCGCGGCCTGGCCTGGCCCGCGCCACCAGGTGGTGTGGCCACCCCAGGGCTCCTCTCCGTCTCGTATTCTGGCTCCTAGAATCTTCGGGTGAAATAGGATTTTTGGCATATTTTCCAGGATTTTTCCTGATAGTTGATTTTCTGCACAAAACGTAGACACCAAGGCAATTCTGCTGAAAACATCATTAGTTCACATTAGTTGCATCCAAATCACACAAGTATAGAGGAGAAACAACAACAAAAGTGTTCCGGAAAGTAGATACGTTTTGGACGTATCACATGGTTGATGACTTTTGGAGCATGGACCGCTGCAGTCAGGATTCTGATGGAAAAGGTGTTGTTTGGAGGCAAAATTCGCGAAGATCAGAAAATCCGGGAAAATATACGGAAAATCCTATTTTTCTAGAAGACTCAGGATGGTAGAAGACGGAGTGGAGATGGGCCACAGGGGGCCCACACCACCCCATGGTGCGGGCAGCCCTAGGCCGCGCCAGGAGGTGCTGTGGCCACCCTAGCCCACTCCAGCCTCTCCCCTCTGGCGTATATAGACCTTCCGAAACCCTAAGACTCGGGGAGCGACCATAGAAAGATTCCGCTGCCTCTGCGGGGCGGAAAACACCGAGAGAGAAAGATCTCTCCGGCAGACAGATTTCTGCCGGGGGAATTCCTTCTCGGAGAGGGGAGATCGTCGCCATCAACACCACCATCAAGCTGGACTTCATCGGGATCATCATCATCACCACCATCATCACCATCAGCACCCTCATCACCATCTCCATATTGCTGTAACAATTGTGTTGAATCTTGTATAGTTCATAGGGGAAACTTTCCCGGTGTTGATTACTCTTTGTAGTTGATGCTATTGAGTGAACCATTGAATTATTGTTTATGTTCAGATTGTTATACATCATTATTCCATCTCTGATCATGATCCATATGATGTCTTGTGAGTAGTTCGTTTTGTTCTTGAGGACATGGGAGAAGTCTTGTTGTTAGTAGTGGAGTTATGTTGAGAAAGATTCAATAGATTGTTATTTAAGTTGTGGTGTACTTCTTCTAGTGGTGTCATGTGAACGTCGACTACATGACACTTCACCTATATGGTCCTAGGGGAATGCATTGTGTATATGGCTACTAATCGTAGGTGTTGCTGGAGTGACAGAAACCTGAACCCCCATTAGGAAACCATTGCACAAGGGACGTAATGGTATTAGAGTTTAAAGCTATGGTTAGGTTTCTACCTTAATTACTTTCTTGTACTTACGGATGTTTGCAAGGGGTATAATCACAAGTATGTATTAGTCTTGGATGGGGCGGTACATTAGCACAGGTTCACCCACACAACACTTAGCAAGCTAGAGAAGATTAATCAACTATATGAAGCGAAAGCACTTGACAGTCTTACCATGTGTCCTCGAGAACGTTTGGTCATCTTAAGTAATACAACCGGCTTGTCCTTTGCTGCATAAAGGATTGGGCCACTTGCTGCATTTATTCCTACTGTCTTTTATTTACTCGTACTTTGTTTACTTGCTTTATCGAAAACCCCTAAAAACCCATTTGCTAAGTTTCATAAAGAGCTTCCAAAAATTATGGTACTTGTTAGCTTTTAGCTCTCATTGCCCCTATCATAAGCATCTTTAAGTGATTAAGGTTAAAGTGACACAACTAAGAGGATATGCTTGAAGAGTTATAAGCCGAAATCTCATGCCCCTTACTTACGAAGACCGAACCTCATGCTACTCAACTTTAGTCACAAGTAAGCTCTTGTCATTGTAAGTACAGATGTATCATAAAGAACCGCCAACGGGGTACCCCTTGCACATGATACAGGAGCTATCCCATAATCAAAATGACAAGGCAAGTAGACAATGAGCATCTCAGCGATCTTTGTATTTGCTATTTGCATAGGTTTTTATTGAGGATGCTTCATAGAGTGCTTATTATGGTTATGCTGCAAGTTTCCACCATGATTAGGCATGGCTTAGGCTAGCGGCCCGGGCGTTTCTCTAACACACATACAAAGTCCATGATCTTACAAGTTTCACTTTTATTTCACACCGCCAGGATCCATAAGCAAAATAACATGATATAAACGGGGTACAAAGTACAAGTGCAATGTTGAAAGCGTTCCCCATGATACATGGTTCTGCTAATTTAAACTTATAAAGCGCAACCATATATGCAACAGAGATGGACACAATGATTCAAGTTTATTAAGTGCAAGGAAAGTAAAGTGTGCCATCAAGTTCGTGAGAGCTTTAATCACTAATTTTCACATAACAAGTTTAATTCGGAAGGTAGATAAAAACATGAATATAGTTGGAATAGCAATAATGCATATAGGTAGGTATGGTGGAATCTTTGGAATAACTTGGTTTTATTTGGAGTTGGATGCATGAGTGGAACTCATACTTGGTTACGGAGGCTAGCAAAAGACTGAGAGCGACCAACTAAGAGAGCAATAATGGCCATAATCATGCAAAGCAACAAAACATCATTAATTAAAGCATAAAGTGATATTACAAGTCGAAAACTAAAGGATCATAAAGGCTATGGTGACTTGAGATAGTCATAACATGGTGTGAGCATGCGCCAAGTCAACCCAAATAAAGCATCAAAGGAGAATACCACAATACTATGCTTTAATATGCTAAAACAACACATGATATTTTCAAGGCACATTAAACAATCTCAATCGTTTATAACATGTCATGCTACAACAAAGATTACTAAGCATAAAGCCAAAAAAATATCAAGCATGACATGACAAAGCATAGGCCACAGTCAAAAACAAGCTCCTTTTATACCACTTAAGCATGAACTTTCCTACTCTTTTCCAATCCAAATCAACCTATTTGGAAGAACTCACAAAGATAATAATAAATAAAGATCAGTGAGCTTGTCTCACAACTCCAAAAGGAAGAACTAAAAAGTTCTAAGCTAAAAGCACAAGAAAACTAAGGCTAAACACAGTGCTATCAAAATAAAACACTCACAGAACAATAAGAGTGAAAACTAGAGTGTTCTAGGCAATGAAAAACAGGGTGTGTCTCTCTCCAAAAGAAGTGTGTTGGGATCCAACCAACTTATTCAAGCAAACTAAGAAAACAAAGAAAATTAAAATTAAGAACGAAAACAAGGACGCTCTAAGAACAACACAACTGTGCATGAAATAATAAAAACGAAGTGTCTAGAATGACCTGAGATTTTTATTGATGAATAAGGGGATGCCTTGGGCATCCCCAAGCTTTGACGCTTGTACTTCTTGGATATTTCTTGGGGTGACACGCGTGGAATCCCCAAGCTTGAGATTTAGTCCATTCTTCATCTTATTACTCACTCCTTCCATACACGTGAAATTTTTCTTCATACAAAACTTCACACAATCTTTATTAGCAACATTAGTGCACTCAATATAGTAAGTCTTTAGGTTCAGTTTCAACACCAATAAAACTTCCATTAAAACAAAAGTTACTGTAGCACTTCCCTCAAAATCTCAATTCCCCAAAAAAACTCAAAAAGGAACCAACAAGAAGCAAATGCAAATAATGGCAGAAATCTGTCAAAACAGACCAACAGGTAAAAACCAATTTTTTCGAAGACCTTCTGTTGCTCAAATCAAAAAGTGTTTAACTAACGAAAGTTAGATAACAACCTGGGGAATAAGCAGAAAAATGCACGCCTCAAAACGACGTACGGATTTTACACAAATTTGTACGGTGAAGAATCAGAAATCTGTTTCGGGACAGCAACTTTTCCAAGCATTACTTCTCTCTCATTAGAGGTTACTCTTGGCACAAAAAGCATATAAAAAGGATAAGGAGCGGTTATTACAAAGGTAATAACTTCCAAGCCTCAACTAAAACTTTTGGGTTATCTCCCAATAAGTACTTTTCTTTAGCGCCTTTAAGTTAGTCATGATAGTTTGAGAAGATGCTCACATAAGAAATATGCATTGAAGTAATAGAGAGCATCAAGAAGCAAATTCAAAGCAAATTTAAGTCTAACCCACTTCCTATGCATAGGAATCTTGTAAATACACAAGTCATGAAAGCACAAAGCAACAAGCATAGTAAAGCAAAACAAGTGTAACTTTAAGACTTTCAACATAAAGAGGGGAAACTTAATATTGAGATGCATAAAACTATATTTACCTCTCACATAATAACTTTCAGTAGCATCATGAATAAAATTAACAATATAACAATCACATAAAACATTCTTATCATGAGCCACATGCATATAATCATTATTACTCTCCATATAAGCATAGTTATTCTTATTAATCGTAGTGGGAGCAAATTCAACAAAATAGCTATCATTATTATTCTCATCACCATAATCATCAAATATAGGAGGCATATTGTAATCATAATCAATTTTCTCCTCAATAGTAGGTGGACTAAAAATATCATATTCATCATTGTAATCATCATATATTGGAGGCATATTATCATCAAAGTAAATTTTCTCCTCCGTGCTTGGGGGACTAAAAAGATCATTCTCATCAAAACTAGCTTCCCCAAGCTTAGACTTTTCCATAGCATTAGCAATAATGGTGTTCAAGGAATTCATAATAATAACATTGCTATAAGCACACAAATAAAGTTCCATAGGTTTTTTAATTTTCTCTTCAAACACTTCATGTCCTAACTCAAGATAAATACTATATAGCTCTCTAATTTTGTTGTTGTTTTCCATTAAGCCTAACTAGAGAAAACAAGAAACAAAAGACAAAATTGCAGAATCTAAAGGAAATAACTTCGAGCACTCACACCGGAGGATGTGATTACCTTTTACCTTACCTCCCCGGCAACGGCGCCAGAAAATAGCTTGATGTCTATGCACTTCTATTTTTGTAGATAGTTGTTGGGCCTCCAAGAGTAGAGGTTTGTAGAACAGCAACAAGTTTCCCTTAAGTGGATTACCCAAGGTTTATCGAACTCAGGGAGGAAGTGGTCAAAGGTATCCCCTCTCAAGCAACCCTACAATCAAGATACAAGAAGTCTCTTGTGTCCCCAACACACCCAATACACTTATCAGGTGTATAGGTGCACTAGTTTGGCGAAGAGATAGTGAAATACAAGTGGTATGGATATAAGACAACGGTGCCAGAAAATACATTGATGGCGTGGAAGAGGCTAAAGGCAAACTGAAATAAAGATGGCAGCAAGCAAACATGTAACAGATCTAGTTGCAAACGGTGTTTCAATGCTTAGAAACAAGGCATAGGGATCATACTTTAACTAGTGAAAACTCTCATATAAATGCATTATCTTCATGATACTACTCTGAACTACTCTCCGGTTGGACACTCTAATTCATGGTAGGGCTATAACAGCACACCTCAAAGTTCACCTTTCCCATCTAGATAACTGATACATTGCAAATGTATCTCTAATTTTTGATGTTCCATGCTTGGTTTTATCTACTTTCTTGTGTTTTGTCCACACTTTGGAGTACTTTCACACATTTTCTGGAACTAACCTATTAACAAGATTCCATAGTGCCAGTTGCCTATTTTCTGTTGTTTTTGGTTCCAGGAAAGTTAGAAAATCAATATTCTCGGAATTGGACCGGACAAAAGCCAAAGTTGATATTTTACGGGAAGACTCACGGAGCCAGAAGACGAGACGGAGAGGGGCCATAGGGTGGCCACACCATGTGGTGGCGCGGGCTAGCCCTGGCCGCGCCACCGGGTGGTGTGGGCCCCCTGGCCGCCCACCGACCTCGCCTCTTCACCTATAAGAAGCCTGCCGATGCATAAACCCTAAATAATCAAGCCTCCAGCCACGAAAAGTTCCGCAGCGCCACCTCCACCGAAGGGGAGCTTCAGGGGACAAAAAGTCTCTGTTCTGGCACCCTGCCGGGACGGGGAAGTGCCCCCGGAGCCATCTCCATCCATCTCCACTGCCATCTCCATCACCATTGCTGATTCCCATGATGAGGAGGGAGTAGTTCTCTCACGAGGCTAAGGGTTCTACCGGTAGCTATGTGTTCATCTCTCTCTCTATGCATGATCATATTGTGATCATGAGCTTGTAATCTATAGATCTACCTTGCTACTCAAGTGCTTTCATAGATCTCTACTCTCCCCATGTGTGTGAAAATGACAACGTGCACACCATGGTGGCACTTAGGCTAGAGATTACAAATACTTGTTATGAGTTATATTTGGAGTTGGATGTCTTTATGAAATTGTGGTGTTTGTTGGACTCATCTAGTACTCAAGGTGATAGTGTGGGGTTATCTAGATGGGAAAGATGAACTTTGAGGTGTGCTGTTATAGCCCTACCAACGATTAGAGTGTCCAACCAGAGAGTAGTTCAGAGCAGTATCATAAAGAGAAGATATTTATATGAAAGTGTTCACTAGTGAAAGTATGATCCCTATGCCTTGTTTCTAAACATTGAAACATAGTTTGCAATTAGGTCTGTTACATGTTTGCTTGCTTCCATCTTTATTTCAGTTTTGCTTTAGTATTTTCCATGCCATCAAGATATTTTCTATCACCGTTATCACTTATAATTATCTATACCACTTGTATTTCACTATCTCTTCGCCGAACTAGTGCACCTATATGCCTGACAAGTGTATTGGGTGTGTTTGGGGACACAAGAGACTTCTTGTATCTTGATTGCAGGATTGCTTGAGAGGGAATACCTTTGACCACTTCCTCCCAGAGTTCAATAAACCTTGGGTGATCCACTTAAGAGAAAACTTGGTGCTGTTCTACAAACCTCTACACTTGGAGGCCCAACGATTGTCTACAAGAATAGAAGTGCGTAGACATCAAGCTATTTTCTGGCGCCGTTGCCGGGGAGGTAAGGTAAAAGGTCCTCACATCCTCCGGTGTGAGTGCTCGAAGTTATTTCCTTTAGATTCTGCAATTTTGTCTTTTTGTTTCTTGTTTTCACTAGTTAGGCTTAATGGAAAACAACAACAAAATTAGAGAGCTTTATAGTATTTATCTTGAGTTAGGACATGAAGTGTTTGAAGAGAAAATTAAAAAACCTATGGAACTTTATTTGCATGCTAATAGCAATGTTGTTAGTATGAATTCTTTGGACACCATTATTGCTAATGCTATTGAAAAGTCTAAGCTTGGGGAAGCTAGTTTTGATGAGCATGATATTTTTAGTCCCCCAAGCATGGAGGAGAAAATTTACTTTGATGATACTATGCCTCCAATATATGATGATTACAATGATGACTATGTTATTTTCAGTCCACCTACTATTGAGAATAAAATTAATTATGATTACAATATGCCTCCTATATTTGATGATTATGGTGATGAGAATAATAATGATAGCTATTTTGATGAATTTGATCCCACTATAATTAATAAGAATGACTATGCTTATGTGGAGAGTAATAATTATTATATGCATGTGGCTCATGATAAGAATGTTTTATGTGATAGTTATATTGTCAATTATATTCATGATGCTACTGAAAGTTATTATGAGAGAGGGAAACATAGTTTTTATGCATCTCAATAATATTAAGTTTCCCTTCTTTATGTTGAAAGTCTTGAAGTTTCACTTGTTTTTCTTTCCTATGCTTGTTGCTTTATGCTTTCATGACTTGTTTCTTTACAAGATTCCTATTCATAGTAAGTGGATTAGACTTAAATGCGTTTTCAATTTGCTTCTTGATGCTCTCTTTTACTTCAATTTATATTTCTTATGTGAGCATCTTCTCAAACTATCATGCCTAACTTAAAGGCGTTAAAGAAAAGTACTTATTGGGAGATAACCCAAAAGTTTTAGTTGAGTCTTGGAAGTTATTTCTTCAATAATAACCGCTCCTTATCATTTTTGTGTGGTTTTTGTGCCAAGAGTAACCTCTAATGAGAGAGAAGTAATGATTGGGAAGTTGCTGTCCCGAAACAGATTTCTTTGCTTCACCGTAAAAATTCGTGTAAAATCTCTGTATGTCCTTTTGAGGCGTGAATTTTTGTGCTTCTGCCCCAGGTTGTTATCTAACTTTTATTAGTTCAATACGTTTTGATTTGACCAACTGAAGGTCTTCAAAAAATTCGTCTTTACCTGCTGGTCTGTTTTGACAGATTTCTACCATTTTCTGCATTTGCTTCTTATTGGTTCCTTTTTGAGTTCTTTTGGGGAATTGAGCTTTTTGAGGGAAGTGCTACAGTATCTAGTGTTCTAATGGAAGTTTATTAGTGTTATAACTGAACCTAAAGACTTATTATCTTGAGTGCACTAATGTTGCTAATAAAGATTGTGTGAAGTTTTGTATGAAGGAAAAATTTCAGGTGTATGGAAGGAAGGAGTAATGAGATAAAGAATGGACTAAAGCTCAATCTTGGGGATGCCACCCGTGTCACCCGAAGAAATATTCAAGAGGTACAAGCGTCAAAGCTTGGGGATTCCCAAGGCATCCCCTTCTTCATCAATAGAAATCTCAGGTTTCTTCCAAACACTTCATTTTTATTGTTTCATGCACAGTTGTGTTGTTCTTGGAGCGTCTTCTTTTTCGTTTTTTTGGATTTCGTTTGCTTGGTTTTCTTAGTTTACTTGAATAAATTGGTTGTGCCCCCTCTTTCATACATTGGTTTTCAAATAGTTTGGTTTGGATTGGAAAAGAGTAGGAAAGTCCATGCTTAAGTGGTAAAGAGAGCTTGTTTTTGACTGTGGCGAATGCTTTGTCATGCCATGCTTGATATTGTTTTGGCTTTATGCTTAGTATTATTTTCTGTAGCATGACTTTCTATAAACATTTGAGATTGCTTAATGTGCCTTGGATGAATCATGCGCTGTTTTAGCCTATTAAAGCATATTATTGTGGTATTCCCCTTTGATGCTTTATTTGGGTTGACTTGGCGCATGCTCACACCATGTTATGACTATCCCCAGTCACCATAGCCTTTATGATCCTTTAGTTTTCTACTTGTAATATCACTTTATGCTTTGATTAATGATGTTTTGTCACTTTGCATGATTATGGCTATTATTGCTCTCTTAGTTGGTCGCTCCCAGTCTTTATCTAGCCTCCATAACCAAGTATGAGTTACACTCATGCATCCAAATCCTAAAACCAAGTTATTCCAAAGATTCCACCATACCTACCTACTAGCATATGCTATTCCAAGTATATTCATGTTTTTGTCTACCTTCCAAATTAAACTTGTTATGAGAAAACTAGTGATTAAAGCTCTCACGAACTTGATGGCACACTTTACTTTTCTTGCCCTTAATAAACTTGAACCATTGTGTCATCTATGTTGTATATGCTTACACTTATTTGTTGAGAATTAGCAGAACCATGTTGTCATGGGGAACGCTTTCAACATTGCACTTGGTACTTGTACCTAGTTGATATCATGCTCTTTTGTATATGGATGTCGTCGGTGTGAAATGAAAGGAGAGCTTGTAAGTCCATGGAGTTATGTATATGTGTTAGAGAAACACCTGGGCCGCTGGTCTAATCCATGCTGACATGGTGGAAACATGCAGCGTAACCATAATGAGCTGTCTATGAAGCATTCTTCTTATAAAAAAAGAGTCCTATATTGAGAAAAAGAGAAAAGGAAAAAAAGAGATTATGACAAGAGGAAAGAGAGAAAAAAGCACCATATTCCCATGGTAAATAACAAGATTGCTGAGATGCTCGTTGTCTGCCTGCCTTGTCATTTTGATATGGGGATGCTTCCGTATCATCGGGCAAGGGGTACCCCATTGGCGGTTCTCTATGATACACATGTACTTACGATGACAAGAACTTACCGGTGACTAAACTTGAGTAGCATGAGGAGCGGCCCTCGTATTCAACGGACATGATATTTCCAACTTATACTTTGTCAAGCATATACTCCATAGTTTGTTCACTTTAACCTTAATCACTTCAAGATGCTTATGATAGGGGCAATGGGAGCTGAAAGCTAATAAGTACCATAATTTTTGGAAGCTCTTTATGAGACTTGAATCCCTACTTCCTTCTATGAAGGCCTTTATTTTACTTTTATGTTGAGTCTCCACCTTCTATCTTTATGAACCTACTTTGAGAGCATAGTGGCCATTCTTAGTTCTATGTGCATTGTCCCAAGACTTGTTGATTGATGCATAGCTTTGATATTGCTTGTTTTAAACTACTTGTATCTAGTCACTCTTATGAACTTTGAAGGTGTCCTCTGCATTTATGTTTGCTACTCTATGAGGGACAAGCTGAATGCCACTATGCTATGTTTTCTTTATGTGAAACAAACAAACGTCCTTGCAAAGCATTGTTATTCATGAATCTTTTGTTTGTGCCTTTTCATGTTGCAACATAGTTTCTTTGTATTATTGCTAGAACTTTGTCTTTCATGTTATGATTGAAGTACTATGATCCCATCTTTGAATGTTTTACAAATACTTTGATCAAGTTTATGATGGTGCATGTTGATACATTGCAAATGTATCTATAATTTTTGATGTTCCATGCTTGGTTTTATCTACTTTCTTATGTTTTGTCCACACTTTGGAGTACTTTTCATATGATTTCTTGGACTAACCTATTAACAAGTGCCACAGTGCCAGTTGCCTGTTTTCTGGTGTTTTTGGTTCCAGGAAAGTCAGAAAATCAATATTCTCGGAATTGGACGGACAAAAGCCCAAGTTGATATTTCCCGGAAGACTCACGGAGCCAGAAGGAGAGTCGGAGAGGGGCCACAGGGTGGCCACACCACCCCATGGCGCGGGTCCCCCCAGTCCACGCCAGGGCATGGTGTGGGCCCCCTGGCCACCCATCGACCTTGCCTCTTCGCCTATAAGAAGCCTCCCGAGGCATAAACCCTAAAGAATCAACCCTCCAGCCATGAAAAGTTCAGCAGCTCCGCCGCCACCGAAGGCGAGATTCGGGGGACAGAAAGTCTCTGTTCCGGCACCCTGCCGGGATGGGGAAGTGCCCCCGGAGCCATCTCTGTCGATCTCCACCGCCATCTCCATCACCATTGCTGATACCCATGATGAGGAGGGAGTAGTTCTCTCTCGAGGCTAAGGGTTCTACCGGTAGCTATGTGTTCATCTCTCTCTCTATGCGTGATCTTATTGAGATCATGAGCTTGTAATCTATAGATCTACCTTTCTACTCAAGTGCTTTAATAGATCTCTGCTCTCCCCATGTGTGTGAAAGTGACAACGTGCTCACCATGGTGGCACTTAGGCTAGAGATTACAAATACTTGTTATGAGTTATATTTGGAGTTGGATGTCTTTATGAAATTGTGGTATTTGTTGGAACCATTTAGAGCTCAAGGTGATAGTGTGGGGTTATCTAGATGGGAAAGGCTTACTTTGAGGTGTGCTGTTATAGCCCTACCGTGGATTATAGTGTCCAACCGGAGAGTAGTTAAGAGTAGTATCATGAAGATAATATATTTATATGAGAGTGTTCACTAGTGAAAGTATGATCCCTATGCCTTGTTTCTAAGCATTGATACACCGTTTGCAAATAGATATGTTACATGTTTGCTTGGTTCCATCTTTATTTCAGTTTGCCTTTAGTTTCTTCCACGCCATCATGCTATTTTCTATCACCGTTACTACTTAATTATCCATACCACTTGTATTTCACTATCTCTTCGCCGAACTAGTGCACCTATACACCTGACAAGTGTATTAGGTGTGTTGGGGACACAAGAGACTTCTTATATCTTGATTGCAGGGTTGCTTGAGAGGGAATACCTTTGACCACTTCCTCCCTAAGTTCGATAAACCTTGGGTGATCCACTTAAGGGAAAACTTGCCACTGTTCTACAAACCTCTACACTTGGAGGCCCAACAACTGTCTACAAGAATGGAAGTGCGAGACATTAAGCTATTTTCTGGTGCCGTTGCTGGGGAGGTAAGGTAAGAGGTATTCACACCGGAGGATTAAAGAAGAAGAACCTCCCACGGCAAACGCCTATTTTCTGGCACCGTTGCCGGGGAGGTAAGGTAAAAGGTACTCACATCCTCCGATGTGAGTGCTCGAAGTTATTTCCCTTAGATTTTGCAATTTTGTCTTTTTGTTTCTTGTTTTCACTAGTTAGGCTTAATGGAAAACAACAAAAAAATTAGAGAGCTTTATAGTATTTATCTTGAGTTAGGACATGAAGTGTTTGAAGAGAAAATTTAAAAACCTATGAAACTTTATTTGCATGCTAATAGCAATGTTGTTGGTATGAATTCTTTGGACACCATTATTGCTAATGCTATGGAAAAGTCTAAGCTTGGGGAATCTAGTTTCTATGAAAATGATCTTTTTAGTTCCCCAACTTTGGAAGATAGCTATTCTTTTGCTTATGATGATGCCAAACCTCCAATATATGATGATTACAATGATGAGTATGATATTTTCAGTCCACCTACTATTGAGGAGAAAATTAATTATGATTACAATATGCCTCATATATTTGATGATTATGGTGATGAAAATAATAATGATAGCTATTTTGTTGAACTTGCTCCCACTACAATTAATAAGAATGATTATGCTTATGTGGAAAGAAATAATGATTATATGCGTGTGCCTCATGATAAGAATGTTTTATGTGATAGTTATATTGTTAATTTTATTCATGATGCTACTGAAAGTTATTATGAGAGAGGGAAACATGGTTCTATGCATCTCAATAATATTAAGTTTCCCCTCTTTATGTTGAAAATTTTGAAGTTGCACTTGTTTTGCTTTCCTATGCTTGTTGCTTTATGCTTTCATGACTTGTTTCTTTACAAGATTCCTATGCATAGGAAGTGGGTTAGACTTAAATGTGCTTTGAATTTTCTTCTTGATGCTCTCTTTTACTTTAATTCATATTTCTTATGTGAGCATCTTCTCAAACTATCATGCCTAACTTAAAGGCGTTAAAGAAAAGTACTTATTGGGAGATAACCCAAAAGTTTTAGATCAGTATTGGAAGTTATTACTTCAGTAATAACCGCTCCTTATTATTTTTATTTGCCTTTTGTGCCAAGAGTAACCTCTAATGAGAGAGAAGTAATGATTGGGAAAGTTGTTGTCCGGAAACAGATTTCTGTGCTTCACCGTAAAAATTCTTGTAAAATCTCTGTACGGTATTTTGAGGCGTGAGTTTTTGTGCTTCTGCCCTAGGTTGTTATATAACTTTCTCTAGTTCAACACTTTTCGATTTGAGCAACAGAAGGTCTTCAAAAAAATTCGTCTTTACCTGCTGGTCTGTTTTGACAGATTTTTGCCATTATTTGCATTTGCTTCTTGTTGGTTCCTTTTTGAGTTCTTTTGGGGAATTTAACTTTTTGAGGGAAGTGATACAGTAGCTAGTGTTTTAATGGAAGTTTTATTGGTGTTAGAACTGAACCTAAAAACTTATTATCTTGAGTGCACTAATGTTGTTAATAAAGATTGTGTGAAGTTTTGTATGAAGAAAAAATTTCAGGTGTATGGAAGGAACGAGTAATGAGATGAAGGATGGACTAAAGCTCAACCTTGGGGATGCCACGCGTGTCACCCCAAGAAATATCCAAGAAAGTACAAGCGTCAAAGCTTGGGGATGCCCAAGGCATCCCCTTCTTCACTAATAAAAATCCTAGGTTTCTTCCAAACACTTTATTTTTATTGTTTCATGCACAGTTGTGTTGTTCTTGGAGCGTCTTCGTTTTTTGTTTTTTGTTTTCGTTTGCTTGGTTTTCTTAGTTTTCTGAATAAATTGGTTGGACCCCCTCTTTCATATATTGGTTTTCAAATAGTTTGGTTTGGTTTGGAAAAGAGTAGGAAAGCTCACACTTAAGTGGTAAAGAGAGCTTGTTTTTGACTGTGGCCTATGCTTTGTCATGCCATGCTTGGTATTTTTTTGGCTTTATTCTTAGTATTATTTGCTGTAGCATTACTTGTTATAAACAATTTAGATTGCTTAATGTGCCTTGGATGAATCATGCGTTGTTTTAGCATATTAAAGCATAGTATAGTGGTATTCTCCTTTGATGCTTTATTTGGGTTGACTTGGCACATGCTCACACCATATTATGATTATCTCAAGTCACCATAGCCTTGATTATCCTTTAATTTTCAACTTCTAGTATCACTTTATGCTTTAATCAATGATGTTTTGTCGCTCTGCATGATTATGGCCATTATCGCTCTCTTAGTTTGTCGCTCCCAGTCTTTTGCTAGCCTCCACAACCAAGTATGAGTTCCACTGATGCATCCAACTCCCTAAACCAAGTTATTCCAAAGAGTCCACCATACCTACCTACTAGCTTATGCTATTCCAAGTATATTCATGCTTTTTTTTATCTTCCAAATTAAACTTGTCATGAGAAAACTAGTGATTAAAGCTCTCACGAACTTGATGGCACAATTTACTTTTCTTGCCCTTAATAAACTTGAACCATTGTGTCGTCTATGTTGTATATGCTTGCACTTATATGTTGGGGATTAGCAGAACCATGCTGTCATGGGGAACACTTTCAGCATTGCACGGGTACTTTGTACCTAGTTGATGTCATGCTCTTTTGTCTATGGATGTCGTCGGTGTGAAATGAAAGGGGAGCTTGTAAGTCCATGGAGTTATGTATATGTGTTAGAGAAATGCATGGGCCGCTGGTCTAATCCATGCTGACATGGTGGAAACCTGTATCGTAACCATAATGAGCTGTCTATGAAGCATTCTTCTTATAAAAAAGAGTCCTATATTGAGAAAAAAGAGAAAAATAAAAAAGAGATTATGAAAAGAGGAAATAGATAAAAAAGCACCATATTCCCATGGTAAATAAGAAGATTGCTGAGATGCTCGTTGTCTGCTTGCCTTGTCATTTTGATATGGGGATTCTTTCGTATCATCGAGCAAGGGGTACCCCATTGGCGGTTCTCTATGATACACATGTACTTACGATGACAAGAACTTACCGGTGACTAAACTTGAGTAGCATGAGGAGCAACCCTCGTATTCAAGGGACATGAGATTTCTAACTTATACTTCGTCAAGCATGTACACCATAGTTTGTCCACTTTAACCTTAATCACTTCAAGATGCTTATGATAGGGGCAATGAGAGCTGAAAGCTAATAAGTACCATAATTTTTGGAAGCTCTTTATGAGACTTGAATCCCTACTTCCTTCTATGAAGGCCTTTCTTCCACTTATATATATTGAGTGTCCACCTTCTATCTTTATGCACCTACTTTGAGAGCATAGTGGCCATTCTTAGTTCTATGTGCATTGTCCCAATACTTGTTGATTGATGCATACCTTGGTATTGCTTGTTCTAAACTATTTGTATCTAGTCACTCTTATGAACTTTGAAGGTGTCCTATGTATTTATATTTGCTACTCTATGAGGGACAAGCTGAATGCTATTATGCTATGTTATCTTTATGTGAAACAAACAAACGTCTTGCAAAGCATTGTTATTCATGAATATTTTGTTTGTGCCCTTTCATGTTGCAACATAGTTTATTTGTCTTATTGCTAGAACTTTGTCTTTCATGTTATGGTTGAAGTACTATGATCCCAGCTTTGAATGTTTTACAAATACTTTGATCAAGTTTATGATGGTGCATGTTGATACATTGCAAATGTATCTATAATTTTTGATGTTCCATGCTTGGTTTTATCTACTTTCTTATGTTTTGTCCACACTTTGGAGTACTTTTCATATGATTTCTTGGACTAACCTATTAACAAGTGCCACAGTGCCAGTTGCCTGTTTTCTGGTGTTTTTGGTTCCAGGAAAGTCAGAAAATCAATATTCTCGGAATTAGACGGACAAAAGCCCAAGTTGATATTTCCCGGAAGACTCACGGAGCCAGAAGGAGAGTCGGATAGGGGCCACAGGGTGGCCACACCACCCCATGGCCCGGGTCCAGCCAGGCCACGCTAGGGCATGGTGTGGCCCCCTTGCCGCCCACCGACCTTGCCCTCTGGCCTATAAGAATCCTCCCGAGGCATAAACCCTAAAGAATCAAGCCTCCAGCCACGAAAAGTTCGCAGCGCCGCCGCCACCGAAGGGGAGATTCGGGGGACATAAATTCTCTGTTCCGGCACCCTGCTGAGACGGGGAAGTGCCCCCAGAGCCATCTCCATCGATCTCCACCGCCATCTGCATCACCATTGCTAATTCCCAAGAGGAGGAGGGAGTAGTTCTCTCTCGAGGCTAAGGGTTCTACCGATAGCTATGTGTTCATCTCTCTTTCTATGCGTGATCTTATTGAGATCATGAGCTTGTAATCTATAGATCTACCTTGCTACTCAAGTGCTTTAATAGATCTTTGCTCTCCCCATGTGTGTGGAAATGACAGCGTGCTCACCATGGTGGCACTTAGGCTAGAGATTACAAATACTTGTTATGAGTTATATGGAGTTGGATGTCTTTATGAAATTGTGGTGTTTGTTGGAACCATCTAGTACTCAAGGTGACAGTGTGGGGTTATCTAGATGGGAAAGGCTTACTTTGAGGTGTGCTGTTATAGCCCTACCATGGATTATAGTGTCCAACCAGAGAGTAGTTAAGAGTAGTATCATGAAGATAATATATTTATATGAGAGTGTTCAGTAGTGAAAGTATGACCCCTATGCCTTGTTTCTAAGCATTGATACACCATTTGCAATTAGATCTGTTACATGTTTGCTTGCTTCCATCTTTATTTCAGTTTGGCTTTAGTTTCTTCCACGCCATCAAGCTATTTTCTATCACCGTTACCAGTTATAATTATCCATACCACTTGTATTTCACTATCTCTTCGCCGAACTAGTGCACCTATACACCTGACAAGTGTATTAGGTGTGTTGGGGACACAAGAGACTTCTTGTATCTTGATTGCAGGGTTGCTTGAGAGGGAATACCTTTGACCACTTCCTCCCTGAGTTCGATAAACCTTGGGTGATCCACTTAAGGGAAAACTTGCTGCTGTTCTACAAACCTCTGCACTTGGAGGCCCAACAAATATCTACAAGAATAGAAGTGCGTAGACATCACATGTCAACTCAAAAATTATTCTTTCTTTTTATCACTTACCTACTCGAGGACGAGCAGGAGTTTAGCTTGGGGATGTTGATACATTGCAAATGTATCTATAATTTTTGATGTTCCATGCTTGGTTTTATCTACTTTCTTGTGTTTTGTCCACACTTTGGAGTACTTTTACACATTTTATGGAACTAACCTATTAACAAGATGCCATAGTGCCAGTTGCCTGTTTTCTGCTATTTTTGGTTCCAGGAAAGTCAGAAAATCAATATTCTCAGAATTGGACTGGACAAAAGCCAAAGTTGATATTTTACCGGAAGACTCACGAAGCCAGAAGGCGAGACGGAGAGGGGCCATAGGGTGGCCACTCCATGTGGTGGCGCGGGCTAGCCCTGGCCGCGCCACCAGGTGGTCTGGGCCCCCAGCCCACCCATTGACCTTGCCTCTTCGCCTATAAGAAACCTCCTAATGCATAAACCCTAAATAATCAAGCCTCCAGCCACAAAAAGTTCCGCAGCGCCGCCGCCACAAAGGGGAGATTTGGGGGACAGAAAGTCTCTCTTCCGGCACCCTGCCGGGACGGGGAAGTGCCCCTGGAGCCATATCAATCGATCTCCACCGCCATCTCCATCACCATTGTTGATTCCCATGATGAGGAGGGAGTAGTTATCTCTCGAGGCTAAGGGTTCTAGCGGTAGCTATGTGTTCATCTCTCTCTCTATGCATGATCATATTGTGATCATGAGCTTGTAATCTATAGATTTACCTTGCTACTCAAGTGCTTTAATAGATCTTTGCTCTCTGCATGTGTGTGAAAGTCACAGCGTGCACACCATGGTGGCACTTAGGCTAGAGATTACAAATACTTGTTATGAGTTATATTTGGAGTTGGATGTCTTTATGAAATTGTGGTGTTTGTTGGACTCATCTAGTACTCAAGGTGACAGTGTGGGGTTATCTAGATGGGAAAGATGAACTTTGAGGTGTGCTGTTATAGCCCTACCAACGATTAGAGTGTCCAACCGGAGAGTAGTTCAGAGTAGTATCATAAAGAGAAGATAATTATATGAGAGTGTTCACTAGTGAAAGTATGATCCCTAGGCCTTGTTTGTAAACATTGAAACACAGTTTGCAATTAGATCTGTTACATGTTTGCTTGCTTCCATCTTTATTTCAGTTTTGCTTTAGTCTTTTCCACGCCATCAAGCTATTTTCTATCACCGTTATCACTTATAATTATCCATACCACTTGTATTTCACTATCTCTTTGCCGAACTAGTGCACCTATACACCTGACAAGTGTATTGGGTGTGTTGGGGACACAAGAGACTTCTTGTATCTTGATTGCAGGATTGCTTGAGAGGGAATACCTTTGACCACTTCCTCCCTGAGTTCGATAAACCTTGGGTGATCCACTTAAGGGAAAACTTGCTGCTATTCTACAAACCTCTGCACTTGGAGGCCCAACAAATGTCTACAAGAATAGAAGTGCGTAGACATCAATAACCCCCACTGTCACCTTGAGCACTAGATGGTTGCAACAAACACCACAATTTCATAAAGACATCCAACTCCAAATATAACTCATAACAAGTATCGGTAATCCCTAGCCTAAGTGCCACCATGGTGTGCATGCTGTCACTTTCACACACATGGGGAGAGTAGAGATCTAATAAAGCACTTGAGTAGCAAGGTAGATCTACTTGATTACAAAGCTCATGATCTCAATAAGATCACGCATAGAGAGAGATATGAACACATAGCTACCGGTAGAACCCTTAGCCTCGAGGAAGAACTACTCCCTCCTCATCATGGGAGTCAGCAATGGCGATGGAGATGGCGTTGGAGTTGAGGGAGATGGCTCCGGTGGCACTTCCTCGTCCCGGCATGGTGTTAGAATAGAGACTTTCTGTCCCCCAAATCTCCCCTTCGGTGGCGGCGGCGCTGCGAAACTTTTCGTGGCTGGAGGCTGGACGATTTAGGGTTTTTGCATCGCGAGGCATCTTATAGGTGAAGAGGCCAGGTCAGTGGGCGGCCAGGGGGCCCACACCACCTGGTGGCGCGGCCAGGGAGACCCGCGCCACCCTATGGTGTGGCTTGCCCCTGGCCCCTCTCCATCTCGTCTTCTGGCTCTGTGTTCCCCTCGATCAAATATTGACTTTCTCTTTTGTCCCGTCCAATTCCAAGAATATTCATTTTCCGACTTTCTGGAACCAAAAACAGCAGAAAACTGGCAACTGGCAATGTGGCATCTTGTTAATAGGTTAGTTCTAGAAAATGCATAGAAGTATCTCCAAATATAGACAAAACATAAGAAAGTAGATACTAAACAAGCATGGAACATCAAAACCTATAGATACGTTTGCAACGTATCAGGAGTTACCACCACATGAATGAGGGAGGTGAAGGGGCAACCCCTCCTCCTATAAAAGGCCCACATCTCCTCACTTCTCACTCACACCTCCTCGTGAAGGATCTCTGTCCCCCTCTCGAATTATTCCCCCATGGTCTCGGATTAGCGAGATACATGTTCCCGATGGAATTTCATCTGAAAGGAGTTGCTGCTTCTGCTGCATTGCTGGAGCGAGTAAGTGGAGGTTGTTCAGTGACCTGAAAGTGTGTGCGAGGACGGATGCACTGCTGATTTGCGACGCTAGGACTTCCACATGATCTTCAGATTGGCAAGCGTTTGACTACATCATCCACGAGTTCCATCTTGTTAACAAAGCTTTGTTGTTCTTCGAGGGTATGTTTTCTATGGATGTATATCCACCCGTTGCTTGTATCTAGTAGATAGATGTTGGTGTATAATAGTTCCCATCATAGGAATTTTTTGCTTTCTATGCTACGAACCCAACAGTGGTATCAGAGCCGGATCTATGCGTAGATACTTTGCATGGGTAGAACACATATGAGTATGTGGGCACTGATGATCATTTTATTCCATCTTCTATGTATTTTGGATATTGGTGGCATAGTGGGATGAAGCGGCCCGGACTAACTTTACATGTCCTCGCACATGAGACCTGTTCCACGCTTGACATGCAATTAGTTTTGCATAAGTGGCTAGCGGATGTCTGTCTCTCCTACTATAGTCAATATCTGATTTACAACGAGATGCTAATAATTTGGTTATCATCGTTGTGGTTCCATGTTGATACGTCCAAAACGTATCGACTTTCCCGAACACTTTTGCTATTGTTTCTCCTCTATACTTGTGTGATTTGGATGCAACTAATGCGAACTGACGCTATTTTCTGCAGAATTGCCTGGGTGTCTACTTTTTGTGCAGAAAATCAACTATCAGGAAAAATCCCGGAAAATATGCCAAAAATCCTATTTCACCCGAAGACTCCAGGAGCTAGAATACGAGACGGAGAAGGGCCTTGGGGTGGCCACACCACCTGGTGGCGCGGGCCAGGCCAGGCCATGCCAGGGGGTGGTGTGGGCCCCCCAAGCACCCCCTCGGCCTCTCTCTTCGCCTCTCCCCTCTTCGCCTTTAAACTCTAATACCATTACGTCCCTTGTGCAATGGTTTCCTAACGGGGGTTCAGGTTTCTGTCACTCTGGCAACACCTACGATTAGTAGCCATATACACAATGCATTCCCCTAGGACCATATAGGTGAAGTGTCATGTAGTCGACGTTCACATGACACCACTAGAAGAAGTACACCACAACTTAAATAACAATCTATTGAATCTTTCTCAACATAACTCCACTACTAACAACAAGACTTCTCCCATGTCCTCAAGAACAAAACGAACTACTCACAAGACATCATATGGATCATGATCAGAGATGGAATAATGATGTATAACAATCTGAACATAAACAATAATTCAATGGTTCACTCAATAGCATCAACTACAAAGAGTAATCAACACCGGGAAAGTTTCCCCTATGAACTATGCAAGATTAACACAATTGTTACAGCAATATGGAGATGGTGATGAGGGTGCTGATGGTGATGATGGTGGTGATGATGATGATGATCCCGATGAAGTCCAGCTTGATGGTGGTGTTGATGGAGACGATCTCCCCTCTCCGGGAAGGAATTCCCCCGGCAGAAATCTGTCTGCCGGAGAGATCTTTCTCTCTCGGTGTTTTCCGCCCCGCAAAGGCGGCGGAATCTTTCTGTGGTCGCTCCCCGAGTCTTAGGGTTTCGGAAGGTCTATATACGCCAGAGGGGAGAGGCTGGAGTGGGCTAGGGTGGCCACAGCACCTCCTGGCGCGGCCTAGGGCTGCCCGCACCATGGGGTGGTGTGGGCCCCCTGTGGCCCATCTCCACTCCGTCTTCTACCATCCCGAGTCTTCTAGAAAAATAGGATTTTCCGTATATTTTCCCGGATTTTCTGATCTTCGTGAATTTTGCCTCCAAACAGCACCTTTTCCATCAGAATCCTGACTGCAGCGGTCCATGCTCCAAAAGTCATCAACCATGTGATACGTCCAAAACGTATCTACTTTCCCGAACACTTTTGTTGTTGTTTCTCCTCTATCCTTGTGTGATTTGGATGCAACTAATGCGAACTAATGCTATTTTCAGCAGAATTGCCTTGGTGTCTATGTTTTGTGCAGAAAATCAACTATCAGGAAAAGCCTGGAAAATATGCCAAAAATCCTATTTCACCCGAAGATTCCAGGAGCCAGAATACGAGACGGAGAGGAGCCCTAGGGTGGCCACACCACCTGGTGGCGCGGGCCAGGCCAGGCCACGCCAGGGGGTGGTGTGGGCCCCCAGGCACCCCTCGGCCTGTCTCTTCGCCTATAAGGAGCCTTCTGACCTAAAAACTTCGGGGGGTTCGACATTTTTCCAGAAGGAGTTCCGCTCCGCCGCCACCACCAGATTCCACGAAACAGCACCAGAAACCCCGGTTCTGGCACCCTGCCGAGACAGGGAATTGGAGGAGATCATCGCCATCATCATCACCATCGCTTCTCCATCGACCATCCATGTTTCCCCCATCTATGAGTGAGTAATCCCCCTCTGTAGGCTATGGGGATGGTAGGGATTGGATGAGATCGTTCATGTTATGGCATCAGATTGTTAGAGCATGGTGCCTAGTATCTTTTATTAGTGCTTTATGACTTTGTTGCGACTTGTTGTGCTTAATGCTTGTCACTAGGGCCCGAGTGCCATGATTTCAGATCTGAACATGTTATTGATTCATTATGATAGTATTGTTTCTCGTCTTATCTACAAGTTGTATACAGACGTTGTTGTCCGGAACCTATGGCCCCGAAGTGATAGAAATCGGGATAACCGGAAGGGAAAGGCTTTTATGTGAGGATCACATGTCTTCACGGAGTGTTAATGCTTTGCTCCGGTGCTCTATTAAAAGGAGCACCTTAATTGCCAGTAGTTCCCTAGAGGCCCCGCTGCAAACGGGCTGGCAGGACAAAAGATGTTGTGCAAGTTTTCATTGCGAGCACGTATGACTATATATGGAATACATGCCTAGGATTGTCTAGTACTTGGGTGCTTTATCTTATTTATCTGCAATTGCCCTATGTTCTGACTGCTATGTGAATTGTCTTGTCCATGCAACGCCCGTCCATCCATCCCTATGCCTACCGCACTCGAATCCCACTGTTTACTGCTTTAGTTACTACTGTCTTTGTTTTGCTACTACTATTACTTTACTATTCCTACTACAAAACTATTGCTACTGATAAATTGCTGTGAGCAAGATTGTTTCCGGGTGCAGCTGAATTGACAACTCAGTTGTTAAGACTGATAAGTATTCTTTGGCTCCCCTTGTGTCGAATCAATAAATTGGGTTTCACTTCCCTCGAAAATACTGCGATACACCCCCTATACTTGTGGGTCATCAAGACTATTTTCTAGCGCCGTTGCCGGGGAGCATAACTTTATTTATCAAGTTCACTTGGATTCTCTATTGTTCACTGCTTTCCATCTATCATGGGTAAGTCTCGTGATGGCAAGGTTCCTATTTTACCTTCCACTACAAGAAGAGGTACGGTTCTAAACACCTCTACTGCTCTTGATTCATCGTCTGTTTTGAGTAAGTTCCTTACACCACCACATACACATGCTACACACACTGCTACTACTGCTGAATCTGAAACTTCTGATGCTTACGATGCTACTTCTACTGTGCTTGATAAGAGTGGTTCATTAGGTCCTTTCCTAGATGCTACGATTGCTAGAACTATAGCTGGAAATACCTAAACTCCTAATGAAAACACTACCATACCCGTTAGCTCACCTGAGTCTAGTGAGAGTTATGATGCTGAAGAAGATTATGTTGAGATGACTGATGAGTTTATTGAAGAATGTAGGAACACCCATGATAGGAGCGCTGCTAAGAGTCTCCTTGAGAGGCGTACTATTAGACCCAAATTATCTCTTGATGCTGAGTTTGCTGCTTCTCCCATAAATATTATAGATGAAGATTATGATTTCTCTCTCGATCTATCTTACATAGCTGTTGTCGAGAAAGAACCTTTTTATGGGACTAAGAATGAAAGTGCGGTAGCTCATATGAATGAACTTTCTACCATGAGTGGCTTGTTTTCTGATGATATTAAGATGCGTACTTATTTTGTTTCTAAGATTTTCCCTTTTTCACTGAAAGGAGAAGCTAAAACTTGGTTTGGTAATTTACCTCCGGGATCTATTGATAGCCCTGAGTGATTGATTAGTACTTTCCTGCAGAAATATTTTGCTCCTAGTGCTAGACATGCTATTTTGCATGAACTTTTTGATTTTAAACAAGGAGAAAAAGAGGTATTGCCTGAATCTTTGGCAAGGTTTTGTACTTTGATTCATAGACAGGCTGGAAGTCCATTACCTAAGAGTGAGCTACTTGATATATTTTATAATGGACTAACCGAAGAATCTAGGACATACCTAGATAGTTGTGCTGATTGTGTTTTCAGGAATCGGACTCCCAAGGAAGCTGAGGAATTAATGGCTAAAATAAGCAAGAATTATGAAGATTGGACTCCTTCTAAACAAGTTTCGCCTGAAGTAATTGTACCTGAACCATCTATTCCTGTGCCTATTCCAACATCAAAGAAGAGAGGAGTTATTGACTTAAATGATGAAGTGATGAAGGAAGCTAAGAAATGTCTTAAGGAGAAGGGAATTAAAGCTGCGGATGTCAAGAGTTTACCTCTAGAAGAATTATGTAAGCCTATTCCCTACTCACCCACTATTGAGGTACACTCCCTCCAACACTTTGATGAAGGTGATATCGCTTACTTGAAACCTCCTGATCAATGCTTAGAAGAATTTGATATCTTTATTATTAAGCAAGATAACTTTAATAAAAGGGTGCAAAATCATCTAATGGAAAACACTAGAGCTATTGTTGAGTTGAAAGATATTGTGGAAAGAACCTCTAATGATGTTAAAATGATTTTTAAACACTTTCAAATGGTTCAAACTCAAATAGATCAACTAGTTAAAGTACAAAACGACTTGCTAGTTAATGCTGCTAAAGAAAAACATGCTTATGAAATTAGAACTAGAAGTGGAGCTGCTACCCAGGATCCTCTATATCCTGAGGGGCATCCCAAAAGGATTGAGCAGGATTCTCAACAAGCTGAAAATTGTGGTTCTACTCGTAAGAAAAGGAAAAAGAAACATAAAACTGTTGTAGAACACTCTAAACTTGCTTTAGATCCTAATAGTATATCCATCTCTGATGCTGAAACTGAAAGTGGTAATGAAGAAAATGTTGTTCCTAATGAAGAAAAAGTTGAAGAAGAACCTGAAAACCACACTAAGACTACTAAATACACCAAAGAATATTTTATTGCTAAGAAACATGGTAGTGAAAGAGAACCTTGGGTCCAAAAACCTATGCCTTTCCCTGATAAGAAACACAAGTCAAAGGAAGATAAACACTATAATAAGTTTTGTGAGTGGATGAAGCCTTTATTGTTGCAAATTCCTTTGACTGATGCTATTAAATTGCCGCCTTACTCAAAGTATATGAAGGACATTGTCTCGAATAAAAGGAAGATCCCTAATAAAGAAATTTCTACTTTGCTTGCTAATTATTCCTTCAATGGTAAGGTTCCTAAGAAACTTGGAGACCCAGGGATTCCAACTATCCCTTTCTCTATTAAGAACAATTATGTTAGAACTACTTTGTGTGATTTCGGAGCTGGAGTTAGTGTTATGCCTTTTTCTCTCTTTAAGAGGCTTCAGCTTGAAAAATTAATACCAACTGATATATCTTTGCAAATGGCTGATAAGTCCACCACTATTCATGTGGGTGTATGTGAGGATGTACCTGTTCAGGTGGCTCATAATTGCTTGATATTAACTAATTTTTTTGTGCTTGAAATGCCTGAAGATGATAATATGTCTATTATTCTTGGGAGACCTTTTCTTAATACTGCAGGAGCTGTTATTAATTGTAATCAAGGAAAGGTGACCTTCAATGTTAATGACAAGGAACATACTGTCTATTTCCCCAAGAAAATTGAAAGGACTTATGGTTTAAATTCAATTGAACATGTTGAAGGCATTCAAGTTGGACAAATATATTGTCCCATACCAAAAGAAAATTTTGAAACTATTATGATTGGGACAATTGCTATCAAGGTTGAGGTAACATAATCATTTATGGAATACAAAGTTTTGTCTCATATGCAATTGTTTTGGTAGCAAGACTTGATCAACCTTGCTAACAAAAGGATTCAATTGAACGAAACAATGTTTTCATTATGATTATCCTTTGCATTTTAGTTTTTGCTTTCGTTTAGTTTCCTTTGTGTTGCTAGTTTGCTTGCATGCTAGAACTTCTGTAGTTCTAGCCTTTTTTTTGTCTTTGCATCATGTTTCAAAAAAAAAATCTGTCTGTCAGAAAAATCATTTTTCTATTTCTGAAAAGTGCCCAAAAATAAAGTGTCTCGAAAAATTCCAGAAATTTCATATTAAATTTTTACGTGAAAAAGGGGTAGAGGAGTACCTGGTAGGTACCAGGGGGGCTACCAGGCAGGCACACCATGTGGTGGCGCGGCCAGCCCTGGGTGGCGCCATTCCCTGGTATGGGCCACCCCTGGCCCCCCACCACCTCTCTCTCCTGCCACTTTCTTCGCTCTCCCGAGTAAGCTCCAGTTCATAGCTCAAAATCGCGTTCTCTCTGTGCTTGCTCTCAATTTCTTCGATCTCTTTGCTCAGCCCATCTTTCTTGCTGAAATTTGGAGCAATTGTTCCTTGGTATGTGACTCCTCCCCTTATCCAAGTAGATTTGTGTTTGGTAGATTGTATGTTGAGTATTTTGCTGCTATAGGTGACTAGTTATGAGAGCTTGTAAGCTTGTTTGATGCTTAGAGATATAGTTTTGATGCATGTTTTAGGCCTCTTGCAAGTCCCTATGAGTAGAATCCTTCTTTATATTTACTTTGCAATCACTTGTTTAATAGGTGTTTAATTTTCAGAATACCAAGCATGAACAACCACACTTTTGGAGAGATATTTGAGAGTGATGCACCTAGGAGGTCGAGGCCCTCAAGAAAAGCCTCTCAAGCTAGGCCATCATACAACGAAGACCTCATTGCAACATGCATTGGCAGTGAAAGGGATGATGGGGATGCTCACCCATCTACTTTTCCTTGTTTTACTTTCTTGCAAGCTACAGGTATTCTGGATGTTTTTTTGCTACTGGTTGAGAGGGTTGGCTTGACCTCTTATATGCAAGATGAGAGTGCACAATACGCTATGCTCACCAAAATGTTTGTTGAGAACTTCTCATTTACTAACACATCCTATCATTCCACTATCTCTTTCAAAATCTACGATATGCCCTTCACCATGCCTTTGGAGAGATTTTGCAGTATTGTAGGTGTGCGTATGACAGGGACCGTGAAGAAAATTCAAGGGAGGCCCGCTGATTTGTTGGAGCTTTATCGAGGGGTGACCAATGATGATGACTGCGTGGCGCAGCGCGGAAAGATAAGAAATATCCAACTCCCTGCTCTTAGATACTTTGGATACTACCTTTCCACTAGTGCTTTGGGTAGGGAGAACACTAGTAATATCTCCAACTATCACTTAGCTTTCCTTGCTGCTGCGCTCAACAATGATACTCGGTACAATCTTGGCTCGCTTATTGCTCGCCGCCTAGCTGCTAGGGGGTCTATCTATGGGGGCATCATTGCCTCACGTGTAGTCGATGATTAGATATTTCAGTGGCTCCTGATGATGTTATGCTAGCACCACAGAGGCCCAAACTTGTTGCCATGAAAACTTATCACTTTGTCACTGCTACCTCTGATTTGAACAATCTAGTATATAGGATGCTTTTCACTGATGGGGATGAAAGGGAGATCCTTTTTCCACAGCCTTCTTTGTTCAGTGTTGACAGGAGACCGTGGTCGCGCTCCAAGGAGGAGGTGGACGAGCAGCTTCGCTTGTTGGGTTTCCACGAGCAGCACCAGGAGGATGTGCCCTCCTATGATTGCTCCGCACATTATGGAGGGACGTACTCGGGCTCGCACCAGGACGAGGGTACCTCCTCGCCGTACCCCGGTGACACTTCATCTTGGCCAGCATGGGAATGATATCCACTTAGGCCAAAAGCCTAAGCTTGGGGGGAGCCACGCCGACACCGCACTCATCTCCATATCATGATACGTCAGTTCTCTGTATATTCATGTTTTTTCTTTTTTTTTTAGTTTTCGTTTGTCTTTGCTTTGCTTTCTAAAAACACAAAAAGACCAAAAGTATTTCTGTTGTTTCTCTTTGGTTTGCTTCTTCTTTTTGCCTTGGTTTTCTTTTCCCTTTTTGCCTTGTTTGAACTATTCGAAAAACCCAAAAAGACATGGCTTTGCTTGTTTTTCTCTTTTTGTTCTTGTTTAAAAATTGAAAACACCAAAAATATTTGTCGTTCTTCTTTGGTTTTTGCGAGTTGGCTATGGGGTTCGGCAGTTCTCAGTGGATTATTGATTTCATATTATTATTCAAGCCACACAAGTGAAGAGCAATAATGAGGATTAATGACAACTTGAGGTGTGGTAAGAGGCTGGTAATGAACTCTATTTGTTTTCATTTTTTGTACATATACTCATCATTGTGAGCTTGCTTAGTCCGTTCATGTAGAGTGTATGTTTTCTTCGGATGCTTAGTAGTTCTTGCTTTCTTGTGACTAGCTCCAGCTCGCTAATAGTTTGTAGCATGTTCCATGAATGTTTGCTTGCATTACTCTATTCATAAATTGGTACGACACCGTGGTATCCTCCTCTGAATGTTTCATTTGATTGACTCGGCACATGCTCATGCATGCACATGACTGTGATAATCAGTTAAGTCTTGATGAATTGTTTTGCCTTGAGGATCTTGAATCATTTTCATGCCATGAGTAGTCTTGTTTTGTTGCAAGCATGATAATGACAGCTATTGCTCTCTCGTTTGTCGCTCCCTTACTATTGCTAGCCTTCATTTCCACTGAGTGTTTTACTCATGTTTCCAACTCCCTAAACCCAATATTTCCAAAGTGTCCACCATACCTACCCATTAGCATCATTTACTACTTTCATGCATATTCAATATGCCTTGTTTTCTTCCGAATAAAATGTTTGCTTGTTGTGAGAAAGTTAGTTAGTAAAGCTCTCATGAACTTGATGTCACACTTTATTTTCTTGCTCTGAATAAACCTGAACCATTGTGTCCTTCTTTGTTGCGCATATGCTTGCGCTTTATGAGTTGAAGTTAGCAGAACCATGTATCATGGGGACCGCTTTCAACGCTTCATAGGTACTTTGTACTTAGTTGATATCATGTTCTTTTGCTTATGGATCCCGGCGGTGTGAAATAAAAGTGGAACTTGTAAGATCATGGAGTTTGTATGTATGTTAGAGAAACGCCTGGGCCGCTAGCGTAAGCCATGCCTAATCATGGTGGAAACTTGTAGCATAACCATAATGAGCATTCTATGAAGCATCCTCAATAAAAATCTATGCACATAGTAAATAAAAAGACCGCTGAGATGCTCATTGTCTGCTTGCCTTATCATTTTGATCATCGGATAGCTCCCGTGTCATGTGCAAGGGGTACCCTGTTGGAGGTTCTCTATGATACGTATATACTTACAATGACAAGAGCTTACTTGTGACTGAAGTTGAGTAGCATGAGGATCGGTCTTCGTAAGTAAGGGGCATGATACTTCTATTTATAACTTGTCAAGCATATCCTCTTAGTTGAGTCACTATCACCTTAACCACATTAAAGATGCTTATGATAGGGGCAATGAGAGCTCAAAGCTAACAAGTACCATACTTTCAGCATTTGGAAGCCTTTCAAATTATTCAAAACCTTTTCGTCTACCTGTTGAATCTCCACTTATTCTTTGAGCACCTTCTTGAGAGCATAGTTCTCATCATTTGTGTTTGTTTCATTACTTGATTATTCGTGTTATGACTTTGATGCTTGTATCTTTGATATCTTTACTTGTAGTCATCACTTGAACTTCAGAGGTGCCTTGGCATTCATAATCAAAGGCAAGCGAGCTACCACTCTATCATACCTTTTTATGAGCATGATAATGTTGCTTATGTTTGTGCCTCATGCTACTTATTATTCTTGAGTTGGAATCTCTTCATAGCTTGAAATGACTATTAAGTAGACTTGGTTGGATACTCTTTATTATGAATTGTCTAAGTAGTTGAACACATTGCTAAGAATATTTACATCATATGAAGAAAATGTGTTCGTGAAAGTTCTTTTATCGCACTTAGTTTTCAACTGAATTGCTTGAGGACAAGCAATAAGCTAAGCTTGGGGGAAGTTGATACATCCAAAACGTGTCTACTTTCCCGAACACTTTTGCTATTGTTTTCCTCTATACTTGTGTGATTTGGATGCAACTAATGCGAAATGACGCTTTTTTCAGCAGAATTGCCTTGGTGTCTACTTTTTGTGCAGAAAATCAACTATCAGGAAAAATCCCGGAAAATATGCCAAAAATCCTATTTCACCCGAAGACTCCAGGAGCTAGAATATGAGACGGAGAAGAGCCCTGGGGTGGCCACACCACCTGGTGGCGCGGGCCAGTCCAGGCCACGCCAGGGGGTGGTGTGGGCCCCCAGGAACCCCCTCGGCCTCTCTCTTCGCCTATAAGGAGCCTTCTGACCTAAAAACTTCGGGGGGTTCGACGTTTTTCCAGAAAGAGTTCCGCTCCGCTGCCACCACCAGATTCCACGAAACAGCACTAGAAACTCTGTTCTGGCACCCTGTCGGGACGGGGAATTGGAGATCATCACCATCATCATCACCATCGCTTCTCCATCGACCATCCATGTTTCCCCCATCTATGAGTGAGTAATCCCCCGCTGTAGGCTATGGGGATGGTAGGGATTGTATGAGATCGTTCATGTAATGGCATCAGATTGTTAGGGCATGGTGCCTAGTATCTTTTATTAGTGATTTATGACTTTGTTGCGACTTGTTATGCTTAATGCTTGTCACTAGGGCCCGAGTGCCATGATATCAGATCTGAACATGTTATTGATTCATTATGATAGTATTGTTTCTCGTCTTATCTACAAGTTGTATATAGACGTTGTTGTCTGGAACCTATGGCCCCGAAGTGACAGAAATCGGGATAACCGGAAGGGAAATGCTTTGATGTGAGGATCACATGTGTTCACGGAGTGTTAATGCTTTGCTCCGGTGCTTTATTAAAAGGAGCACCTTAATTGCTAGTAGTTCCCTAGAGGCCTCGCTGCAAACGGGCTGGCAGGACAAAAGATGTTGTGCAAGTTCTCATTGCAAGCACGTATGACTATATATGGAACGCATGCCTAGGATTGTCTAGTACTTGGGTGCTTTATCTTATTTATCTCTAATTGCCCTATGTTTTGACTGCTATGTGAAGCACGATCCATCCCTATGCCTACCGCACTCGAATCCCACTGTTTACTGCTTTAGTTACTACTGTCTTTGTTTTGCTACTACTGTTACTTTACTATTCCTACTACAAAACTATTGCTACTGATAAACTGCTGTGAGCAAGATTGTTTCCAGGTGCAGCTGAATTGACAACTCAGTTGCTAAGACTGATAAGTATTCTTTGGCTCCCCTTGTGTCGAATCAATAAATTGGTTTTCACTTCGCTCGAAAATACTGCGATACACCCCTATACTTGTGGGTCATCACATGTTCGTAGGTAAGACCGGTTCTATCTTCGAAAGCCTTAAGCCATGTAAAAGTTGCAACTGATAAATTAGTGGCATCTAGTTTAAATCGTTGCTGGACTAGTGTCATGACATGGTAATGTTGTAAGTTGATGTACAGTTGATACTCTTGCAACACACCTAACGTGTAAGTTCCATAGACCTTGGCCATACACACAAATGAATGATAAAGATCATACCACGATGCACATGATAGTGATCAAGTGCAAGAAACCATATCATTTCATTTTACACATTGGATGTTTGCATCTTATATTGCTTGTTTGGCGCTTTAGTAGCATTATAAGATGATCCCTCTTTTAGATATCAAGATAAAAATGTTCTCTTCCTTAAGTATGCACCGTTCTATGGATCATGTTTCGAGACATCACGAGATGATTGTGTGTACTTGACTCTGCGCTTTCATATAATGGTGTAAGACAATTTTACACACGCAAGTACTAACGTTCTTACTTGGCGAGCCTAGCATGTACATACATGGCCTCAGAACACGGACTGAAAGGTTAAGCATGAGTCATATGGTAGATATGACCATATAGATGCTCGCCTTTGAAACTACATCGACTCACATGATGATCAGACTTGGTGTAGTGGATTTGGTTCATGTAAGCACCAAAAAGACACGAGGGGTGTTGTTTTTGAGTGGGAGTTCATGTAGTAATATGATTAGAGTTGAACTCAATTTATCGTAAACTGAATCAAAGTGAATTTTCATAGTTTGTTGTAGTCATTGGCATCAGTTTACTACCTTGTACTTAGTTATAATTGAGATAATAGAACTATAGAATTCTAGATATTTACTTTACGAACTGGTATCGTATTTTTTTGAGTGTCATTCTAAAGTTTAGAAGTCCTATTGGAAACTTTCAGAAAACACAATTTACTCCGTGAAATTCAATAAATAGTATTGAATAAAGAGTAACAATTCCAGTGTTAGTATCTTAAGTATCATGCTTGCCTCCATGATTCTTGATATTCAAATATTGTTTTAATATCGAGGTTATCTAGGAGCTAAAAGAATTGTTTCAGAAACCATCATGTGTGTAAGATATTGTGATATCTGAAACAATGTTTTTGGTTGCAATATTATAGAGTATAATTTAGCAATATACATGTTCTCATATTGTATGCAAATTTGAAGGATGGAGATGCTAGGCATCCGGATCTCCTAAAAAGGTGTCGGGAACTAACATTATACTCGTGATTCTTTCTTATAGGCTATAGTAGCTTGATCATGAAAGTTTTCATGATAAGGATGAATAGAAGATGTAGGTAAAATGTTTAATGCACTAAAAGATTACTAAAGAATGGATTTTTGAAAGAACGCCAAAGATTTGATGACGGTGATCCACTTCAAAGTGCAAGTCCAAAAGTATTAGTATTTGAATATACACGCTTTGTACTATGTGTCATGTGTATGGCGCCACTATTGATGTTGATAGATTCTTTTAAAAGAAAAGGAAATGCTGAAAGAGAATCTATAAAATATTTGGTAGACAAGAAAAGACTGGAAATGTCCAGCTTAGGTATATAGATGATATACATATTATGGCTATATTCTTTTCTTGTTAAACAATGTGGTTCTTAGGTATTGGATACCGAATTGGTTGGTGTGAAATGTCACACAAAGCAACACAATTCATGAACTACAATGGCCTAAGTAACTAGCAAAAGAATATGTGATGATGTTCATCAAAAACAAATAAAGTCTTATTGTGTTTCTCGTTGACATCAAAACTTGCCTTCAAGATTTGTTTAAATAATTGTTATTTTGTTCCGATATTATGAGAACAATGGTTGTTCAAATAATTACCATATTCCATATAAGATGGATGAGCTTCTACGAGTCTAGTTGGAGAAATCACGTCCATAAAACTAATGCTAAAATGTCGTAAGACAAATGATTGAAAGATCACTTATGAAGTGACATCACCGTTTAAATTATATTGGAAAGAAAATATGAAGAAACTCCATGTTGATGGATTTTTGGAGTCTTTGATTTTGATCAAATGATGCTTGTGAGACTTTCCTCGATATAATTGAAACTCCGTTCATAGGCCAAAAGGGAACGTGTGACTAACTTATTGGAAATTGTGCATATTGATGTATATAGTATATGTAGCCATGTGCGATGGATCTTTAAACTTCATATGCTTTCTCCGAAAATTTAAGTGGATATATCAGTATATTTACTTAATAAGGAAGAAGTATGAAACATTTGAAAATTATTCAAAGACTTTCAAGATAAAGTGGAAAATCATTGTAATGATAAAATGAAGAATTTATGATTCGACCATAAATGATGATATTTGAGTTACATGTTTAGCAAAACTCCTGATATTTGCGGACTTGTTCCATGGATTTGCATTTCCCGATAAACCATAGGTGTACAGTATGTTCGACAGATCCAATCGAACCTTGTTTGACATGGTAAGATCAAATGTGTCATTTATAAAACTGCCATTATGTTTTAAATATTAAAGCTTTACAGACTACCGCTTTTACACTGAAAATAGCACCATCGTGATTCGTTGAAATGACACCATATGAGTTATGGTTTGGGATAAAACCCGATTTGTCTTTTCTTCAATTTTGGTATGCTTGGCATAAGTAAAATGTTTAGCATCAAAGTCGGATAATCACGTGTTTGTAGGTTATCCCAAAGAAACAGTTGGGTATTCCTCCATAACACTGAAGACAAAAAAGTTTGTCACTTTGAATGTCAAATTTCTTGAGAAGGAATTTTTCGCAAAAGTTAAGTGGGAGGACAATAGAACTTTGCTTAGGTTGATGAACCTAAGCAATATGTGCTAAGTAGTAAAGCACTGAGAAGTGTCCTGGAGGTGGCCACAATGCTCATGGCTCTCATGACTACAAAGGTTGTAACACTACAAGAAAAGTTGGCTTTTACAACGGACGATTTTCCTGATTGAAGTCCCTTTTTCGTGGCTAAAAAGTCTTCTACGATGGATGCCCATCATGGTAAAAGCCCCCTCACAAAAGAATCTACCATGTTTTTTTCCTGACCATGGCGGATCGCACCCTTCAGCCACAAAAACTTGTTCCGTCGATCTATTCGCCAGCCGCATTGACTGCTGATGTCATGCAAAATGCCACCTGGAAAACACCATTAACACCCAGTTACCTCCATTAACAACCACATAAACCATGGTAGAAGCCAGGCCCAGCCAAGGCCTGCTAATAATTAAGTGGGTCGGCCCATTAGGGGAGCCCAATAAGATTATGGCCCATTACTGTTTCCTCCTGCACTGTTTGAAATGGGCCCAAAAGATGCGACCAGCAGCGGCCCGAGAATGTTAGGCCCATTACTATTTTGGCCTACAAAAGACCACATTGTTCGAATAATGTGCGGACCGTTAATAGCCTGCATTAATTAAGCTCGATACTGTTAAGGCCCACTGTCAGCCCATCACTGTTCGCACAGCTCGTCCTAGGGCGCCTACGAACGGCCCACTTTGAGAAGGTCCGATATTGTTATAGCCTTTTACTATTCTGGATCGTTACTGTTCTGGCCTTCTACTATTCATGCCTGTTACTGTTGCGGTCCTTTACTGCTCTAGCCCGTTACTGTGCTGGTTGCCGCTGTTCTGGTCTGCTACTGTTCAACCATGTTACTGTTCCCTGTTGCTTTTCTAGTCTGTTACAGTGCTGGGTACCACTATTCTGGTCTGCTGGTGTTTTGGCCTGCTACTGTTTTGGCCTGTTTCTATTTTAGCATGTTACTGTTTTGGCATGTTACTGTTTTGGCCTGGCCTGTTACTGATTTGTCCTGTTACTGCTCTACCTAGTTGATGTTATTGTTTCGGTAATTCTGAAGCCCATGCAAATATCATAAAAGGAGTATAATTGGCAAGAATCTTTTACTGTTCATGGAAGGCGCAATACAGCAAGGGCAAATAACAAAACCCTATACAGTTACCTGATCGACCTGGCTGGTGCAGTAATGGTACTGCCATGCATGGACGGTGTCAACTAAATGCCTACATGGCCTATGCGAGTTATCTAGATATTACATCAGCTGCAAACTTCTTAAAAATATTACAAAATATGAACAAAAGGGAAAGAAAATTCAGCATTTTTGTTGCGAATCAAGTTGATAGTAGAGTCCTCAATTTTCTTTCTCAATCCATCAACTGCATCTCCCTTTGAGTGTGATAGCTACATTGGAAAACCATCTTGAGACATGATCTTTCAGTCCCCTCTTTGGTGGAGATAACAATAATTGCAGTCTGAAACTAACTAATAACAAGTTAATACAGCAAAGAAGACAAACTACTCATAGCTAAGAATGAACCAGATAGGAATTATAACTGCATAATATGAACTTGTAGAGCAGGAATGCAAACCATGAATGAACTATATAGTAGAGGATAGTTATGTCGTTGCCTAGGACGAACCAAAGCCAGATACGAGATATAATGGTGTGGCTTATGAACCTGTAGAACAGGACAAACAAGCATTAGACAAGTATGGCAACAATGAAATGAGCAATCAAACAAAGTGTTTCTTTGAATTTTAGTATAAAATAGCTAGGTCATTTCAGCAAATATATATGGAAGCAGTGGTATCTCCTGGAATGCAAGAGACATTGGGTGACTCGGAATTTGCGGTGAGCTACACAATGGCATGCAGTTACTACCATAGCTAAGAATGAACCACATAGAAATTATAACCGCATCATACCAGAACTTGTCGAGCAGGAATGGAAAACACGAATGAACTATACAATAAACAATAATTATGCCGTTGATTAGGACGAACCAGCACCAGATACAGAAAATATATAATGGCATCGTTGGTGGACCTGCAGGCCGTGCAAACCAACATGTTCAATGTTGCCTTTTTGAGCTCTACGCACAGAAAACAAAAATAGTCAGTGTTGCAGCTTTTGAAGAACCATATGGAAACAACAAAATTATAATCGAACTAGTACGAAGAGTTTGAATGGGTACCACAGGATAGAAGAACGATGCCAGGGAGGAAATAATAGCAGGAACTTAGCTCAGGAATAACCAGATAGAGTCAATAACTATGTAGCAGGGAATCCACACCAATATTTTCCACTAACATTACATTTTGCAAGAACTACACAATATCAGGCATTTACTGGTGTATGGAGCAACTAAGATAAGAACATGTGCCTGACAAAATAACAGACATGTGCATGACTTGATATTTGTAGAGTAGTGAATGCAAACCAACATGTCTAATGACCTTGTATGTACTAGCACGAAGAATAGGCGTGCCTAGTGACTTTTATGTACATGCACGATTACAAAAATGCAGTTCACTGCGATAGGCTTGAACCTGCTATACCGCTGACAAAAGAAAAATGGATTGGAGATCTGATTACCTTGGTCGGAGAGGCGTCTAAGCATCGTCGGTAGCGTGCGAGTGATGTCCAGGTCACCGAGGGTGCTGCGGTTGCAGTGGCTGTTGGCATCGGGGAAACAGATCTTGGGCGGTTGACTCCGGTGCAGTCAATGGTGATGACCGTGTAGCTGGTCTGGAGAAGTGTACATGGAACTTGTTGAATTAGATATCGTCTGGTGGACAAGAGTGAACCTGCTCCAGTACGATTGGGTAGCTTTCGGCGGTAGGGAAGTAGAGCGTGGGCGGTTGACAATACCATAGGCGTGGTCAGTGAGACCACAACTCTGGTAGTGGCAGAGAGACCCGGTGAACTAGATCCGATGGGGTGGGCATCGATGAAGCGGCTCTAGCAGCTGTGGAATTGCTGCCATGCGGTGCGTGTGGTGGTCGTGGAGGTGAGGGCGTGGGAGAGAAGCCTAGGATTTTGGGAGGGCCAGCTAGAAAAACTGCGTGAATCGGGACTATGGAGGTGAACAGAAAAATAATTACGATCGTGCCCCCAAGCTACCGACTTTAGCGTGCCCATAGGGCGTCGAAACAATGGGTAGAAAAGGAATTTTAACATTAAAAGTTTTTGAAACAGAGGGGCACGAAATGCCTCAAAGTCAGTCTCTGGTTTTGCCGCTCGATTGAGATTTTGAATTTGGCTAATAATAGAAAAATGGTCAGGAATTGAAAGCCGATAGTCACATCAACTGACCATCCATTAAATAATTGCGCAGAACATTGGTAAATTTTGCCGCTCGACTGAGATTTTGAATTTTTCTAGAGTACAAGTAATAATTTGAAAAAATTCTACTCCCTGTGTTGAGGAATAAAAAAATATTCCTATAGAAAAAATAGTGTTGACTCCATCTACGAAATTGTTTGGGCTGTAGGTTTTTATGCTCAATTAAGATTTTGAATTTGGCTATAGTCCTAGTAACAAAAATTAGGAGCGAACCCCACCACCCAACCTAGCAATTTCACCATCGCCATTGGTCATCAGTACGATAGGTCAAACGGAATTTTGCAGTATATGAAAGATTAAACATGGGACCCAAATATTTCGTGTAGACGGGAGCTTTTGCCTCTCGATTTAGAATTTGAATTTGGTGACAGTCCAAGTAATATCTGCTAGTAGACCATACTTCCCTCTGTTCACGAATCCAAGGCCTGGTCACATCAACTGATCGTCCAGGACCTTGCTCAAAGTAGCCTTTTTCTGGACAGATGGGTAGAAAATTGGATACCATGATCTCGGATTCAAAAATATTACGGGAGACGGTGGGAGAATTTGCGGCTCCAGTACGGTTTTGACTGTGACTACTCCAAGTAATAGAACAGAAAAATTGTATAAGGTCTTTTTTTGCGGGCCGTACTCCATCTGTTCATTAGTCCATTCAGATGTGAAAGAAAATGTTGAGCTCCGATTCAAAAATCTAGTTCCATTTATGACATGATGTGTATAAATATGGTGTGCAACAAAGGGCTATGGCATTGTTTTCAGAACCTAAACCTTATGATCAATGATCTAGGACAAGAACACTTGTAACATAATGTACTTAATCACACTAGTACACATTGGCGCATCCACACATAACCAGTTTGTGGCATTTGTTGCACAAAACATAGAAACAATTTCTTTTTTGCATCTAGCACAGTTTCTTTTGTGTAACTAAAAGATTCATAGTTCATATATATAGTAATACTAGCATCATCCTAATATCAATAAATTAGTCATACATAGTAATAAACTCATCCTAATTTGCTAAAATCTCATGTCTGCTCATACTTAACAAGATGAATAAGAGAGAAGATCAATGTGCATACACCATTATTCATACATGCAAGCTCCATTTATTCATAGATTTCCCGTATTGGAGTAAATTATTAGCAAAGTCCACCTATTCATAATCGATACTAATGACCTTGCATCTCCACTAGTTATTCCATTGAAATTGGCATGTATTTCTTCCCAAAATTGTTGGAAAGGCTGGTCGACTCCAACAATTGTTTGATGATACCATGTAAAGTACAAATCATTGTCGTCATCCTCGGACCATGGAGCTTCTCTTTTCTTCACCTTGCTACAAAGAATCATCTAGATTAGAAAATTGACGAGCTTTAATCAAAAACTCTACAAACAACCCTAGAGCTTATCTCTTCCTCACCTTGTTCCGGCGGCGCCGATATGGGAAGGTGCCGGTGCGGGTCCAAGGGTTGGTGTCGGTGCGGCTGCTGGTGCCGGATCCAGAGCTAGTGGAAGCGCGGGTGCTCGGGGCGCCGCTCCTGCGAGCTCGGTCGGGGAGTTACAACGGTGTGTAGTCATGTCGAGGGTGCTTGGCCTCTGGGATCCGACTGTATCGCGGCAAATCCTAGCCACGGTGCGTCGAATCCAGTGAAGCTCGCTGGCGCATTTGTGGCCGGGGAAAATGGCTCGTGGCGGCCGATTCCGACGATGTAGGCTACCACAATAAGCATAGAGGGTAGCTTACCGTCGGCGGAGCACAGATCCGGCGATGGGCAGCGGGCCGATAGCGAACGTGTGGGTGGGGGATAAAAAATAAAGGAGTCGAGGTCGCGGTGGCAAGTGTTATATTTATTCTCCTCTAAACGGTGATTGGGGTTTGGTTCGGTGCGGCTTCGGCCGTTAGAGGAGTGAATTTACTCCTCCATTGCCATTTTGGGGATAGGTTAGAGATGCTCTAACCCACCCGATTAAGATATTTATTTGGGCCATGTGCAAAAAATTAAGCCACAAACCGTGCTAGTCACAAGAAAGGTCATGTTTGTGTGTTCTGTGCAACAAATACCACAAAGACTGGTGTTAGATGCAATTTTCTTCATCCACACATATTAGTACACACCAATCCAACCTTGCAGCATGTAAAGCACTAATATTAAGCAGGCTAGCAATCCAGATATCACGCATTGAGGAATCATACTACTTCCATATTGATGCATTCTGTTCCCCAATAGTACCTCCATTGATACTATAAGGATCTTTAGCAAGCTAAAACATCTTTGCTAAAAAGGGATATATTTTGAAATAGAGGAAGTACATTATAAGGTACAATAAAAATTAAAGACAAGTTGCAACAAGGAAACAACCCAAGTTCATAACAAGTACAGACTAGTGCACTAACAAATACTTTCAGCTTCAGGTTCCATTTCACGACAAAGGGACTGACCTCAGCTGTTAGTGATCAACCACAAATACTGAGCATCTTCATGAATTTATCCTTATTTTATATGGAGTGCTCTAGCCTAATTAAAATTTCGTCTAACTTTGCAATCAAACGTTCATTGTATACACTTAGGGCAGATGATAATGATTGTTCAGCTTGGATATGTTCCTCTAGAACTTGAATATGCAAAGAAATGGCCTTGGAGTTGGACTTGAACTTGAACTTGGATTTTGACGAGCTCACTGGGAACCCAACATTACACAACAACATATTCTTGGCTATATCACCGCGTTGTAGTACCTTGGAAAATAAATCCACACATTCTTTTGGAGTTTTTACTGAACAGTCTTTCCCAGGATTTGCCAGCTCCTCTTTCAATTCAGCCTGGAAAGTTTTCAGTTGATAGACATGTGTAAGAGAAGTGAAGTTACTACAGAGAAACATGAGACAGGTTTAACATGTGCATGAACTGCTATAATTGGCATTGCTGATAATGCATCTTATACACTTCAGTAAAAAAGATCATTTTGTTGTGTATCTTTTTTTGATGTCATTTAGTAACAATACTAAAAATGTGGCTTCCTGTGTAAACACTGTGAGGTGCATGATATGCCAACTGTTTGTACAATTCATAACTGAAACTGACTTTAGTTGCAAATTATGAAGGAAAATGAAAACTGACGATGGTTTAACTCGTCAATGCCCATTGTTATGGACTTGGGTTTTGGAGAAGGAGGGAGCGCTGGAGGCATCAATCGGCTAGTAAACAAGCACACAGGGACGCATGGTTTACCTAGGTTCATGCCTCGTGGAGGTCCCTACTCTTGCTTGTCTGCTCTTGGAATTATCGAAGGAATCGAAGATTACAGGGGGTGCGCAGATGCAATCTGGCGATGGTTGTGAAAACTAGGGTTGTGATTGTGTAGATCTATTATAGCGTAGCGTCTCCAACTCGTTGGACCCTCCTAGCCTTTATATATGGGGAGACTAGGTCTCAGGCACCAATACGAGTTGGTTACAAGTTAGATCAAACTCTAGTCTTGAGATTTCCTTGTCTTGCGTGTTTGGGAGTCTGTGTGTATATGGGCTTCATACCACTCGAACCGTCATGGGCGTCATGGACCTTGGCAAGTCATCGAGTGGGCCTTCCGTCGAGCCGCATCAGGTAGGTTGTAGTTGGGTGCCTGTTGGGCATACCCATGTCAGTAGCCCCCGAGTGTCCATACGAATCATAGATTCGGGTGGAGACTTAGAAGTCTTGATCTTTGCATTAGGATCTTAGAGTCGACAATTGTGTCGAGTGCGAAGCACTTCGCCCAAAAGTTCATCGGTCAGTCGAATTTATAGTATTTCATAGGAATGATGGTAAACATGCCTGGTGCACTCGACGGATCGGGACCAGTTAATTGCTCTTGGAAAAAAGCAACGTCACCTACTCAAACTCGAGTCCCCGGACTCGAATCCAGAAATTGCTGGCGTAGTTCAACTCATGCCGCGAAGGTCTTACTGAGCCGAACTCTAGTTTTAATGCATATGTACCCAACGCGTCTGTCGAGATTTTCTTCATGTCGTAGACATGGTATTTAACTGGTAGAGCGCAGCGGATGCGGTTGCTAGGCCATCAGATTTTATCCGTAGGTCTTATCTTTGCGTTGTAGACACAATATCCGAAGGTTTATCACCACAGAGGTGTTTCTGGTTGCCAAGGAGACGTTGTCTCTTAACTTGACATTGGAATGTAAGTGAGCGGAGTCGCCAATGAGTTCGATTGCTGTAAGTGATTCAACATTGTAGACACAGTCTATACAATGGACAATACTGTGAATCTTTTGTTTCTATAGGGCGCACGACTAGCGCTCCCTATGGGAGTAGCCTCCGAGTGTCTGTTCGAGTCGTAGATTCGAGCAGAGACTTATAGTCGTCAATTGCGTAGAAAGAACGATCCGGAAGTACTTCAGATGATCTTGTGGGTGCCATCAATGCCGACGCTTTTCCGAATGCGTGAAGCGCTCCCTATGGGAGTAGTCCCCGAGTTCTTAGTCGAATCGTAGATTCGAGTGAGGATTCGATGCATGCCACTCGAAGATCTTGTATATGCGCGTCCAATGCTCTAGTTTGCAGTAGCCCCCGAGTGTCTGGCGGAGTCATAGACTCGAGCAGAAACTTGAGTCTTGTATCTCGTAGAAGCAATCGACAATCACGCGAGGAGAAATCACTGACCTGGAAGTGCATCGAGTCAGCGTCTCACATATAAGGAGCCAAGAGTCAACAATGTAGTCGGAGTCGACATAGCGGACTCATGCGGCGATTAGCCGGGTGAGTCGACGATGCGGATGGAGTCAACGCAGTCACTTCTGTCGGGTGCGCGGCCAACGTCACGTGTGTGTAGCATCAAGCGATGCAACCATCCGAGGGACTCGACTCGGGTCTTGAGTATATGTCGTGGCCAGTTGTTTTGTTGACTCCTGTTGGAGGACCCAATATAATAGCTCGACGCAGACGACATCCTTGTAAACGGCAGAAAATGCAAAGAATTGTGACGTATCTATATTTCGTAAACAATATCGGCTTGTAATAATATTTTCTCGTGCCAGTCGCGTCACCACTTTTGCACTGTATGCTAGGCCTTTTCGTTAGCCTTATTACCTTTAGTCTCAGTACCTTGCCGAGGTACTCGGAGTTCAAAGATTCGACGATCAGCCAGGATCAGCTATTCGGGCTATCGCGTATGAGGTGCTCGAGTGCGTGGAGTCGACGGCACATTAGGTTACTCGAATAGGGCGTAGCCCCCGAGTGTTTCGACTGCGATTTAAAGTAAGAAAGAAATCAACTCTAAATAGAGAACTTATCTTTATTGGTAGTTGTCGACGTGGCGGATTGACTCGACACCAACGCACGACTCACCGCCAACCAAAGATTGTAGTGGGTAGCCGCAGTCGAAGACTGCAGCGGGTCGCTGGCCAATGGAGGTGAAGGGTCGCGGTCGCGGGAGTCGATGCAACCTGCGGGTCACCCTAGTCAAAAACCATGGTGGGTCACCGGAGGAGAAGACCGCATCGGGCCGCCTCATCCGAAGATCGCAGAAGGTTGCCGGAGTCAAAGGACATGGCGGGTCGCCATAGAGGAGGGAGCCCCCGAGTCACTGGAGCTGAAGATCGCAGCGGGTCTCTAGAGTCGAAGACCGCACCAGGTCGCCGATGCTGAGGGAGCCCCTGAGTGTATAGTCGATGTGGTCAATGTAATCGAGGTGGTGTGCGAGAGCCGATGTGGCGGACCGGAGTCGACGCGGTAGCGGGTCCCTGAAGCCGACGGTGGCAGCAATTTGCCGCAACCGAATTATCGTAGCAAGTCGCTGTAGCCGAGGGAGCCCCCAAGTTGCCGGATCTGAAGACCACAATAGTTGCATGGCGGATTCGAAGACCGTGGCGGGTCGTGCAGCAAATTCGACGCAGCCCCCGAGTGTAGCATCAACACAGTCGGACGGAGACAGCGTTGATTCCAAATCATAGAGGAGCTACCGGGAGATGGCGAGGAGGACGCCGCAGTAGCTGATGGTGATGTCGACTTCTTCGGAGTCGACAATACTATTGTTGACCGTGGTTGTTGTCGTCAATGGCCGCGATAAAGGTGAAGATGGTCGCGACGAAGTCGAAATATTTTTCGAGTTGTCCACGAAGCCTAGTGATGTGTGAGTGCAATATATTGCTGTCTTCGACTGATACATGCACGTACTTAATCAATCTTGTTTTTCTTTACTTGAGTTGATGTACCACTTGATCTTCACGTGGAGGCTTGAGTAACTTTTTGTCAGCTGAATCCTCACGAAGTGATAAATACGTAGTATATGTAGTATGTCTTTTGATGGACTCGTCTAGAAATCAATACTCCCTCCGATCTAAATTAATTGACTTGGATTTATCTAGATTCGAATGTATCTAGTATTAAAACATATCTAAATACATCCGAATATAAACAAATCCGAGTCAATTAATTTGGATCGGAAGGAGTACATGATTAAGAAGTCCTTTTTCCTTGGGATCGATTTGTCTTCGTGGCTAATACCACATGTGCGATCAACTTCCATACTTACATGCAGTAGATTCAACAATTCTTTTTTCCTTAGGCCTTTGACTTATCGGTGTTGAGTCATCCATCGGGCACGTGAGGTTGCAAAAACAAATCAGGTAACTACGATTTTTTGACGCACCGCATGTTTGCTGTTGGCAGATTATATCAGACCCATATAGCTGATTAAATAGACTTCCTCATGAGACTTAGTTGGATTTTTGCTGCGCGCGGGTGATGAACGGATCTAGATGGGTCGAAAGCCATCCGATCTGAAAAATTCTTCGCGTTCGGGCTGCTTTGGGTGTTGAGCCCCCGAGTTGGTGTTGATGTCGAGATATTCGGCCACAACGAAGATGTTGATGACAAAGCTGGGCACGTCGACACAGGTGAATAGATCAGACGTGATCCGATCGCCGTTGACGACGAGGGATCCAGTCTGGATGATGACGCATGGATCTAGAGTAGATCTGTTTTCCCGGAAGTCATCGAATCATAGATTGCCGGGGGGAGCCGTCGAAATCGCAATATCGGCGCTTCCGATCCAGACGAGTCGCCGGCACGTGGACGGTGAAATCGAAGGCGCCGAAGAGTTGGCGAATCTCCGCTGTTTCAGAGTTGTAAATCGTGGTTGACGGGCCAAAGAAGCGGCGACATCATCACTCTCAGTTCCTACAGACGACGCCAATTGATGAGGGTTTAACTCGTCAATGCCCATTGTTATGGACTTGGGTTTTGGAGAAGGAGGGAGCGCTGGAGACATCAATCGGCTAGCAAACAAGCACATAGGGACGCAAGGTTTACCTAGGTTCAGGCCTCGTAGAGGTCCCTAATCCTGCTTGTATGCTCTTGGAATTATCGAAGGAATCGAAGATTACAGGGGGTGCGCAGATGCAATCTGGCGATGGTTGTGGAAACTAGAGTTCTGATTTTGTAGATCTGTTGTAGCATAGCGTCTCCAACTCATTGGACTGTCCTAGCCTTTATATATGGGGAGACTAGGTCTCATGCACCAATACGAGTTGGTTACAAGTTAGATTCAAACTCTAGTCTTAAGATTTCCTTGCCTTGCGTGTTTGGGAGTCCGTGTCCATATAGGCTTCATACCAATCGAACCGTCGTGGGTGTCATGGACCTTGGCAAGTCATCGAGTGGGCCTTCCGTCGAGCCACACCAGGTAGGTTGTAGTTGGGTGTTTGTTGGACATACTCATGTCAAAAACAAAACTGAGAAGCAGTCCAAGCAAGATTGCATATCAAACTTATACGTACAAATCACTACAAGTGCAACATCAAAAAATGCAGAGAAGACTTATAACAACTTTCTTTACAATGACACCATATCTATTCGCCTGGCATCTCTCAAATTTCTCTAGCATAGTCAACTGTTTTTTGGATCCCCATTAGACTTCGTCTGCATTTGGATGGGCAAAAATAAATTGCATCACATGGTGGAAACAGAGGTTGAAAGATAAGATGCATAAAGATTCCACAACATCAATTACATAGTTATTTAAAATATACAATACAGAACAACAAGTCCTTACCAATTGGTAGAGGTGCCCAATTATGCTGCGGGATCCTGTATGACTTAGTACTTGTACTTTATTATGGCTGGAACACTTCCTTTGAGCGAAGGCCTACAAAACGAGACTTGTAAAACACATGCATAAATACGAATTGACAATGTGATCTAGTTTTAGTCTTCTCAAAGCACACCTCATTCTTTTGATCAAGCCAGTGGTGGAGAAGATCACCCTACTGATCGTCATTCATTTGATCTACAGGAGGCGTTCTTGTAACATCCTTAAAATACTTGAAAGAGAAGTGTTGCTTCTTTAGCCTATGGCGCTGCTGGCGCAAACATGTAGAGAATATGCTTTTGAGAACAATCTTTACTTCCTTACTATTCTCATCAAACATGAAAAATCTCTGTAGACAACAATGAGGAGCATATATGAAAAACGACAAGCTAAGAAGACAAGGTACAGAGCAATGGAGTATGTCCAAGAGACAGACGACTTACATGTAACTTCTTCAGTAAACCTTCAAAATGCTCGGGGGTATTTCGGTGGTGTTTCCATGAGGGCAAGATGGGAATATCATTTCTCACGAAAACGCTGTGATTGATGCAATATAAGCAGATTCATGTGGATCCAGTGGCCTTCTGAATCTTGCTATAGATGTGATCGGAAGTCTTGATTTAGTTATTTCAAGCATCTTCTCAAGATTTTTTTCCATCGTCGCCCCCCTTGTTAATCTTCGTCGTAGTGCAACTAAAAAAATTACATGAAAATATCAATGTATACATATTACATATAAAAGGGCATGCTACTACTAGTCTCTGAACATATAACAAATTTGATGTCAAGCATATTTGCAAAGGAGTATAACCAGTTCGTTGATGAGAACCTGCTATTGAAACTGGTTCTGCTGCCAATTCTTCTTGTGTAACCGGATGGGTTACTGGCGGCTGTGGGATGTGTATTTTTCTATTTGCATCCGCTAGTGCAACTGGACCAACTGGTGCGGGATTAGGACGGAACTTTGTATGCTGATGTTTTGCATTATTGTCTTTTTTGGCCTGGTTGTCATTTTTAACTAGATTAAGTAGAGTCTGAGACCTTGTTCTGACTTTGTTTCCTGCATTGGAAGCAAATAGTTTTTCAGATTTATCATGGAATCATGTGAAAAAAGAGGAAATTATTAGGAGTTCTTGCAGAGGGGTTGACGGCTCGAAAAGTAATGATTCCCATCACAACTCTAGTACAGAACTTCCACTATGAGTACTCTAACCATATGTCACCCTGAGTGAGAAGAAATTAAAACACATGAAGTTCCAATACAATCGACTAACCTGCAGGCTTGACTATAATACTGATAACATAACTAGCAGGGCCCGCCTAGTTATACTCTAAATAAGGAGCCATGACATACTAATTCGGCTTAAGACGTCAGCTAGAGTTGACGTATACCAATTGTGCTATCTATAAACATATACCCCCCAACTAGAATCATTTTAGGAGATATTCCACAGATGTCAGAGGAGCTTCATAATGATGGTAATGAAAGCTCTAGCAAACTTTAGTAACGATCGAGTATATGAGCAAGATCCAGTACACTACAACAAACGACAAAGTAATTTTGATAGTAATAAGGTGCATAACGAAAGGAAGCATAAAAGTGTGTAACAACCTTCGTATAGGTAGGAGACGAGTTTACGCTTCACGTTGGTGTGGTCGAATGGGGGGGGGGCATGTTGTTTGCCCATCTCTTTGGTGCTGGAGACCAGGGAGTCCGTGATGAAGATGGGACTTTGCAGCGACCATGCCGTGTTTGCCGGCGATGCTGTGCATGCTCTGGCGTGGTGGTTTTCAGTGTGGGGAAGCCACTACGTCTTGCTAAACAAGGGAGTGGTGCCTTCGGTCACAACGGTACCTGGTGAGGAGGCAGTGGTGGTGGGGAGGGACGGTGGTGCAAGTCCATATTCGTGGGCGATTCTCCGGCTCTGAGATCGAGTGAGAGATGTGGGATACAACGTGTTTTATATGTATCACAAGGGCGCCGATGGTAGGTTCGAAACTTTTGAATTGCGTCGCGCCGGGTAGTTCAAATAAAAACCCGCCAATGTCATTGAAATTTTGGTGATCTCACTTTAGGACAAGATGAACCCGGCAAAAAAATTGGCGATCTGTACTCTATGATTATTGCTACACTAGCTAGGAGCCGAGTTAGAGGAAGTGCATCGAATGCGATGGGAGGTATGAACGCACGAGTACCCTTTCCCAGGTGTAGACTCCGTGTAGTCCCTACTGCGAAAAGCTATGCGTAGTCACGAGCAGGGCCTCTGCTTCAAGTACTCCTACTCTAGGGTCCGTTTGATTCAAAGGATTTTCCTAGGAATTTCGTAGTATTAAATCCTATATGAAAATTTCCTATGATGGCTGTCTGATTTGTAGGATTGATTCCCATAGTACTAGTTTTCATAGGAAATTAAATATCCATCCATACCTCTTTTTCACATTGGGCATGTTTGATTCCTAGAAAAGGAAAATCGTAGGAGTAGGAAAAATGTAGGATTGCAATGTCATGTCCACTCCAATCCTATAGGAATTCATATGAACCAAAATGCTTTTGATTCCACCATAGGAATCTGAAAAATAGGTATGGGTGGATGTTTGATATCCTATGAAAACTAGTACGAAGGAATCCTTAGGAAAAAATCCTATGGGAATCAATCTTATAAATCAAATAGCCGTCGTAGGAAAATTTCCTATAAGATTTAATCCTATAAAATCCCTAGGGAAATCCTTTGAATAAAACGGACACCTATGGTGGAATGAAACACACTTTGGTTCATATGAATTCCTATAGGATTGGAGTGGGCATGACATTGAAATCCTACATTTTTTCTACTCCTACGATTTTCCTATCGTACGAATCAAACATGTACACTCCCCTTTTAGGGATAAAACTCCTATGTAGTATACTACCTCCATTCCGGTTCATTAGACAAATACGTACGCGAAGAAAATAATTTGACCATAAATTTGGTCACCAATTAATGAATTGTATGTCAAAAAAATGTACCATTCGAATCGTCTTTCGAATATAAATAAATTGGTTAAAAATTATTAAATATAATTATATATTATTGACCAGATTTATAGTCAAACTATGGTCTTGAAGTAAGTATTTGCATAATAATTTGCATGTGAGATGTGTGCGTTCTCTTGTGTGACCTTTAGCTTTGTTCACATGGTTGGTGTTTGTATCAACCTTACCTGATCCGTAAACTGTACTCGGTACTTGGTTTTTAATAAAAGGGATTTGTGCATCCTTTGAGTACAGAGGCTGCGGTATCCCCATTTCGAAAAAATAAACGTGAGAGTCAAATAAATGACTATCATGCCATCTCTAGTTATGAGATAGAAAGTAAGACATGTCATCACTTATAAAATTATAATAGGTAAAGCTCAAAAGACTATTAAAGAATTTTGAGCCACATCGTATCCATAAATTATTAGGTCTATACTTGGTTCTTGGTACATAATAATGCTCAAAAAAATTTCTAACATGCTTAGAGAAAAGACAGAGAAGATTCTAGAATGGCGGAGATTTGTGTTTTGAAGTTTTAGCATATTGTTCATTGTGCTAAAGACTATCCATTGAATCTTCTAGATGCTAGAATGGTAAAGATCAGAGGTTAGATATGTTGCGATTTGCCAGTCTTCATCCAGCGGTCAACCGTCAAAGTTATTCGTACACTATATAGTAGTAAGATAAGATAAGAAAGTTTGACCTAGTTTCACGACATCGTTTTCTTTTTCTATAGTTTCCTTTTTCTTTTTGCGACGGACTCACTACAGTTGAGTCGGTCCAAGAAATTCCAGATATTTTTTAGGTGTGTGCCAGGGCACAAGGGGCACAATCATTGTCACATAAAAACTAATACACATGTATTTTTTCATTTTTCATGGATTTGTTGCATTTTTCTGTTACAGGGTAACAAATTGTCGGTAAGACCATTGATAGAATATTCATTCATCATCTTATTCTGGCAACTCTCATTTTTTTACTCATATATGTACCTCTCTCCCCTCTTTATTAGATCCTATGTACTCCCTCTATTCCAAAATATAAGATGTTTTAGCTTTTGTGAAATAAATATATCTAGACATCTTTTAATGTGTAGGCCTCTCGCCTTAGGAGAGAATTATCCTACTAGGTTGACACTATGCAGAATAAAGGCCATGTCTGTAGCAAACACATAATCGTACTCCCTTCGTATCAAAATAGATGTCACAAGATAGTCGAAAATTGGAAGAATCTATATACTACTACTAAATAACTAAATAGTGTTTTCTAATTGTCGACCAAATAGCACAGATCAAGTTAAATGTTGAATTAATTTGACAAAATCACCCAAAACTCTTTTATATGGCTATAAAAGTGGTTATCCCTTCAATGTATAAATTGTGGAGAGTGTACATATGTTCAGGAAGGATCCCCGGAAGTTACCTCTTCCTTCCCCTGTAAGCATTGGCACAATGATTATACTACACTGCAGCTGTACAAAGACAAAGTTGGGGTCCTGATCTAAAGTCACCATCAATGGGATACCGCTGCCGCTGCCATCAGCATGACCAAAACCGAAGATGGCGGAAAAATGGAGGCTCTTTTTTTGGAGTAAAGAAGAATGGAGGCTTTGAGCAAGTGAAGTTGGTGAGATGCAGCATGACAACGACAGAAAGGTAGCTATAGCTCTACACGAAAGCGATAATAACTAATTACAACTATAGTATAGTAGGAAAGATAATCACGCCCAAAATTGGCTCTAGCAACATTGTGGCTGGTGATGCTGATGCATATCACATTCACCAAATAACCAAATATTTTACCAGCAAGTACACGATCATACATTCATACTACTAATAAAGGCTTTTCAGTTTACTGGGGCAATATTGCAATCTATATATCCGATCATCAACTAGTCCCTCCGTTCCATAATATATAAGCCTTTTTTGTAAGTTGTTTTAGCTCTGTAAATAGGCTTATATTGTGAAAACAAATGGAGTATTAACTAAGATCTTCCACGTGCAGGCTCATTGATGGAGATCAACGATAGTTTCATGCTTCAGCTTTGCCAGCTCGGCCAGGAGTTTGTCCTTCCGGTCTTCGAGGTCCTGGATCTGTTCGAAGCTTATGCCTAGCATCTCCATCATGCCAATGTTTCGCCGCTTCAGCTCGTCATGCTGATACGTCCATTTTGCATCACTATTCTATATCATATTTCACTGTTATACATTGATATATTTCATATTAAGAGATGATACTTATGTTATTTCATCTGTTTTTGCATGGTTGATGACTTTTGGAGCATGCACCACTGCAGTCAGGATTCTGATGGAAAAGGGGCTGTTTGGAGGCGAAATTCGTGAAGATCAGAAAATCCGAGAAAATACATGGAAAATCCTATTTTTCCAGAAGACGAAGGAAGCCAGAAGGGGGGCTGGAGATGGGCCATAGGGGGCCCACACCACCCCTTGGCGCGGTCCACCCTAGGCCGCGCCACCAGGTGGTGTGGTCGCCCTGGTCCACCACTAGCCCTCCCCTCTGGTGTATAAAATCCTCCTGAAACCCTAAGACTCGGGGAGTGACCACAGAAAGATCCCGCCGCCTCTGCGGGGCGGAAAACACAAAGAGAGAAAGATCTCTCCGGCAGACAGATTTCTGCCAGAGGAATTCCTTCTCGGAGAGGGGAGATCGTCGCCATCAACACCACCATCAAGCTGGACTTCATCGGGATCATCATCATGATCATCATCACCACCATCATCACCATCAGCACCCTCATCACCATCTCCATATTGCTGTAACAATTAGGTTGAATCTTGCATAGTTCATAGGGGAAACTTTTCCGGTGTTGATTACTCTATGTAGTTGATGCTATTGAGTGAACCATTGAATTATTATTTATGTTCAGATTGTTATACGTCATTATTCCATCTCTGATCATGATCCATATGATGTCTTGTGAGTAGTTCGTTTTGTTCTTGAGGACATGGGAGAAGTCATGTTGTTAGTAGTGGAGTTGTGTTGAGAAAGATTCAATAGTTTGATATTTAAGTTGTGGTGTACTTCTTCTAGTGGTGTCATGTGAACGTCAACTACATGACACTTCACCTATATGGGCCTAGGGGAATGCATTGTGTACTTGGCTACTAATCGTAGGGGTTGCCAGAGTGACAGAAACCTGAACCCCCGTTAGGAAACCATTGCACAAGGGACGTAAGGGTCTTAGAGTTTAAAGTTGTGGTTAGGTTTCTACCTTAATTACTTTCTTGTACTTACGGATGTTTGCAAGGGGTATAATTACAAGTATGTATTAGTCCTAGGAAGGTCGGTACATTAGAACAGGTTCACACACACAACACTTAGGAAGCTAAAGTAGATTAATCAACTATATGAAGCGAAAGCACTTGACAATCTTCCCATGTGTCCTCGAGAACGTTTGGTCATCTTAAGTAATACAACCGGCTTGTCCTTTGCTGCGTAAAGGATTGGGCCACTTGCTGCATTTATTCCTACTGTCTTTTGTTTACTCGTACTTTGTTTGTTTGCTTTATCAAAAACCCCGAAAAATTTGTTTGCTAAGTATTTGGAGAGAATTCCTGATCCATACCACTAGCCAGCACCTTCTGCTCCTCGTTGGGCTCGACACTCTTAGTTATCGAAAATACTGCGATACACCTCCTATACTTGTGGGTCATCACACACTCAATCAAGTATTCCATGGCGAGATTCCTAAGAAGGCTAAGCCCGACCTTGTCAGCAACGAGTTTGGAGTAAAGTCTAGTGCACTCATTGACGAGGGCGCTTTTCTCCGCCGTCTTGACGCACAAATCACCCATCACCTTTTTCACCATAAAAACTCGAAGCCAATATTTTGTTAGATGAACAGGGAGCGTAAATTCAGAAGTGTACCTAGAGAACTATCAAGGAAGAGATACACGGAATCACAATTCTAATGATTTCTTACCTTGCGGCTATACCGATCGGCCTCCATCGGCGATGGTGAAAATGATTCTGCAGGAAGGAGTGCCGCGGGAATGCGAAGTCCGCCCGGCCTAAAACAACATCGAGAAAAAAATGTACTAATAGGGAAATGAGCGAATCAAGAAATGGTCAAAGACATGGAAAGTTGCCCAAGCACGGAGATTTACCTGAAGGTATCAATCTCCATCAGCGACGGTGAAGATGATTCTGCAGGCAGGAGTGCTGATGGAATTCGAAAACCGCCCGAGCTAAAAATAGCATTGAGGAAGAATGTGATTTTTGTTAGGTAAATGTGAAATCAAGAAATGGTCAAAGAAATGGAAAATTGTGCAAGAACGGATATTTACCTAAAGGTATATATCCCTGGTTGCGGCGGCTTCAAAGAACCTTGAGTTGAAAACCTCTCGCCTACAGCCGAGGGATTCGACTGGGACCCTTTGATGATCGCATCGCTAGGTACTGATAGCAACATAATGGTAGAATGGCAAGCCGACTTCTTCTCTTCCGCCAGCTTCGTCATCGCGGCACGAGCCTTTCTGTGGTGGGACTTGTTCCTGGTCATGTGGGTGAAATAGCACATCAAAAAGGAATGAAAACGGGCAAAGCAATCTGGGAGAGAAGAGCTACAGTCGTGAAGAGGAGGAGGAAGAAGGTCGAGTCCGTGAGAGGTGGCCTCCTGGTCTCCACGTGAGTAAAAAAACCATTTCCATTTGGATATAGTACTTGACGTAGAAATTGAAGAGACAACTATAAGCAGTTGTCACCCCCAGCATGGTCTGGACATCCACTATAAAGTTGAACGTGCCTTGCACGGGACTATAAAATTATATTATAATAGGTGAAGCTCAAAAAAAAAATTTTAATTTCGAGCCACGTCCATAAAGTATCGGGTGTATATTTGGTTATTCTACTTTGTACTGTATCATGTAGAAATCAACCTATCTACTCCTACCTAATACTCCACGTGCTCTAGAGAAGATTCTAGAATTATTGAAAAGTGTGTTTTGAGATTTGTGCATAGCGTTCATTGTGTTGAAGACTAACAATATAATCTTCTAGATGCTACTCCCTCGTTCACAAATATAAGACATTTTACCTTTGTGAAACGAATGTATTTAGATGTCGACCTATAGACTAAAAGACATCTAGATACATTCATTTCACAAAGCTAATATTTCTTATATTTCTAGACGGAGGGAGTAGAATGGATAGAAGATCCAAAGGTTAATTAGCAATGTTGGGATTCACGAGTCTAGATCCAACCGTGAAAGTTCAAAGTTATTTGTATCGTACACTATATAGTGTTATCTTCTTTTCTTCTACCACTATAATAGAGCAGTTTTGAATTGGATCCATATAATAGCACAAATCCTGACTGTTGGGATGTTAGATCCAATAGTTCAGAACAGCTAGATTCGTGTTGAACAGCTAGTACGTGCCTAGAGCAAACTCCACCATGTTCTAGAACCATCATGTCAACACCCCACCCCCTCTCCTAAATTTCATAGAAGAGTAGGCTATATTCTGAATATGTGTAGATAATTATTATTAATAGTACCAATCCTGACGATTGGGCTGTTAGATCCAATGGTTCAGAGCAGTTGGATTCATGTTGAACAGTACCCATAGAGCATACTGCACCATGTAATCTCCCCCCACACACAAAATCATAGCACAATAGGTTGTATTCTCAATGTGTGTAGATAGTTATTATTAATAGAATTAATGTATGCCTTTTTCTCTAATAGGACTATTGGTTAATAATAACAACTTAATATTTGTTAAATCACATTTCATACAGCATATAAGTGTGCGACTCATGTATTTTACTAGTAGACTTAATGTATGGCTTTTCTTCTCTAACAAAACTATTGGTTAATAATAACAACTTGATGTTTGCTAAATCATATTTCATATAGTATATACGTGTGTGACTCATGCCTTTTACTAGTAGACTTAATGTATGCCCTTTTTTCTCTAATAAGACTATTGGTTAATAATAACAACTTAATGTTTGCTAAATCACATTTCATACAATATATACGTGTGTGGCACGTGCCTTTTTATTAGTCCATTCTAGCTAGCATCTAAATAGAAGATACACTATAGATAGTACATTATTTTACCCACTATAGTGTACGGATAACTTAAGATTTGACCATTGGATCAAGACTCGCGATTCCCAACATTGCCAACCGGTTGGATCTTTTTTCCATTCTAGCATCTAGTAGATACAATTGATAGTCTTTCTTATCGTATCTTACCGCTATATTTTTGAGAATAACTTTTAATATTGATCGGTTGGATCAAAACTCACGAATCCCAACATTGCTAGCCGTTGGATCTACTGTTCCATTGTAGCATCATCTCTAGAAAATACTATTGTTTATCTTATCTTATCTTAGCACTATACAGTGTAGGGATAACTTTGAATATATTGATCGTTGGATCAAGACTCGTGAATCCCAACATTGCTAGTCGTTGGATCTTCTTTTCCTTTCTACTAGCTAGCATATCTACTAGAATATATTATGGATAGTATGTCTTTAGCATAATGAACGCAATGCACAAACCTCAAAAACACTACTCCATCATTCTACTCCCTTCGATCCAAATTATTGTTCTCAGATATGTCTAGATTCAGTTGTATCTAGCACTAAAACATGACTAGATACAACCAAATCTAGACAAATCTGAGAATAATAATTTTGATTGGAGGGAGTAGAATAATCTTCTTAGGTGTATATTTCGTTCTTGTACTTTGCATATCATGTAGAGTCAATGATTATTAGCTATCAAAAATTTAAAATTTTGTTAACATGGTCTAGAGAAACGAGGGATACGATTCTAGAATGATGGAGAAGTATGTTTTGAGTTTTGTGCATAGCATTCATTGTGTAATCTTCTAGATGCTAGAATGGAAAAGAAGATCCAACGGCTGGAAATGTTGGGATTCGCTAGTCTTGATCCAACGGTCAATATTCAAAGTTGTCCGTACACTATATAGTGGTAAGAACATGTAGAAGTCAATGATTATTAGCTATCTACTAAAACATGAATTTTTTTGTAACACATGGTCTAGAGAAATGAGCTAGGGAGAAGACTCTAAAATGATGGAGAAGTGTGTTTTGAGTTTTGTGCATAGCATTCATTGTGATGAAGACTATCAATAGAATATTCTAGACTGTTCAAAAAATAGAATCTTCTAGATGCTAGAATGGAAAAGAAGATCCAATGGCTAGAAATGTTGGGATTTGCAAGTCTTGATCCAAAAATCAATATTCAAAGTTATTCGTACACTATATGGTGGTAATATAAGATAAGATAAGAATAGAGCAGTTTTGAATTGGATCCATAGCACCAATCCTGACCGTTGGGCTATTAGATTCAATGGTTCGCTCGATTCGTGTTGAATAGTACCTAGAGAAAACTCCAGCATGTTCTAGAACCACCATGTCACCACCCCAAAATTTCATAGCACGGTAAGTTGTATTCTCTCTACTACTATAATGGAGCAGTTTTGAATGAATTGGATCCATAGCACCAATCCTGACCGTTGGTGCTGTTAGATCCAATTGTTCAGAGCAACTTGATTTGTATTGAATAGTACCGGCCTAGAGCAAACTCCACCATGTTCTAGAACCATCATGTCACCATCCCCAAAATTTCATAGCACAGTAGGTTGTATTCTCATTATGTGTAGATAGTTATTATTAATAGATTAAAGTAGCATTTTTCTCTAACAAAACTATTGGTTAGTAACAACTTAATGTTTGTTAAATCACATTTCATATAGAACATTGGGATGTTAGATCCAATGGTTCAGAGAAGCTAGATTCATGTTGAATAGTACCTATAGAGCAAACTCCACCATGTTCTAGAACCATCAGCATGTCACCACCCCCAAAATTTCATAACATACTAGGTTGTATTCTCAATATGTGTAGATAGTTATTATTAATATACTTAATGTATGCATTTTTCTCTCACAAGACTATTGGTTAATAAGAAATTAATGTTTGTTAAATCACATTTCATACATTAGAGAAAAAATGCATAATTTTTGTCTATTAATAATAATTATATACACATATTGAGAATACAACCTGCTATTCTATGAAATTTTGGGGGTGATGACATGATGGTTCTAGAGAACATGGTGGAGTTTGATCTAGGTACTATTCAACACGAATCCAGCTGCTCTGAACCATTGGATGTAATAGCCCAACGGTCAGTATTGGTGCTATGGATCCAATCTAAACTGCTCCATTATAGTAGTGGAGATCTAAAACATGAAATTTTTGGTAGCATGGTCTAGAGAAACGAGGGAGAAGATTTTTGAATGATGGAGAATTGTGTTTTGAGTTTTGTGCATAGCATTCATTGTGATGAAGACTATCAATAGAATCTTCTAGGTGCTAGAATGAAAAAGAAGATCCAATGGCTGGAAATGTTTGATTTGGATCCATAGCACCAATCTTGACCGTTGGGCTATTAGATCCAATGATCACAACAGCTAGATTCGTGTTGAATAGTACCTATAGCAAACTCCTCCATGTTCTAGAACCACATGTCACCACCCCCAAAATTTCATAGCACAGTAGGTTGTATTCTCAATATGTGTAGATAGTTATTATTAATATACATAATTTATGCATTTTGGGGGTGGTGACATGATGGTTCTAGAACATGGTGGAGTTCGCTCTAGGTCTATACTATTCAACACACGAATCCAGATGCTTTGAACCATTGGATCTAACAGCCCAATGGTCATGATTGGTGCTATGGATCCAATTCAAAAATGCTCCACTATAGTAGTAGAGAGAATACAACCTACTGTGCTAAGAAAGTTTGGGGATGGTGGCATGATTGTTCAAGAACATGCATGGTGGAGTTTGCTCTAGGTACTGTTCAACATGAATCCAGCTTCTCTGAACCATTGGATCTAACAGCCCAACAATTAGGATTGGTGCTATGGATCCAATTCAAAACTGGTCCATTATAGTAGTAGATATTGAGATATCGTATATTACCCCTTACCACTATATAGTGTATGAATAACTTTGAATATTGACCGTTGGATAAAGACTCGTGAATCCAAACATTTCTAGCCGTTGGATCTTCTTTTCCATTCTAGCATCTAGAAGATTCTATTGATAGTCTTCAGCATAATGAATGCGACGCACAAACCACAAAACACACTTCTACATCATAATAGAATCTTCTCCCTCATATCTACTACTATAATGGAGCAGTTTTGAATTGGATCCATAGCACCAATCCTAACCGTTGGGCTGTTAGATCTAATGATTTAGAGAAGCTAGATTCATGTTGAATAGTACATAGAGCAAACTCCACCATGCATGATCTAGAACCATCATGCCACCACCGCCAAAATTTCATAGCACAGTAGGCTCTATTCTCTCTACTACTGTAGTGGAGCAGTTTTGAATTGGATCCATAGCACCTATCCTGACCGTTGGGCTATTAGATCCAATGGTTCAAAGCAACTGGTTTCATGTTGAATACTATAGACCTAGAGAAAACTCCACCATGTCACCACCCCCAAAATGCATAACTTAAGTCTATTGATAATAACTATCTACACATATTGAGAATACAACCTACTGTGCTATGAAATTGTCGGGGTGGTGAAATGATGGTTCTAGAACCTGGTGGAGTTTGCTCTAGGTAATATTTAACACGATTCTAGCTACTCTAAAACATTGGATCTAACAGCCTAATGGTCAGGATTGGTGCTATGGATCCAATTCAAAACTGCTCAATTATAGTAGTAGAGATAATTTTATGTAGTGATGATATGTTAGGCGTCTATTATGTGAGTCTCACGTGCATGGCATGTCCAATTTACTAATAGTGGTAAGATATAGATAACTTTGAATTCTGACCGTTGGATCAATACTCGTGAATCCCAATATTTCCAACAGTTGGATCTTCGTTTCCATTCCAGCATTCAGAAGATTCTATGGACAGTCTTCAGCATAATGAATGCTATGCACAAACCTCAAAACACACTTCTCCATCATATTCCTAGAATCGTCTCCCTCGTTTCTCTAGACCATGTCACCCAAAATTTCAAGTGTTAGGTGGCTAATAATCTTTGACTTTACATGATGATACAAAGTACAAGAACCAAATACACACCCATATTTTATATATGTTGATCAAATTTATAATTTTTTGTGCTTTACCTATTATAATTTTATATAATGATGATATGTCATATGTCTATTATCTGAGTCTCACGTGTATGGCATGTGCAATTTACTAGTACCTAATAATCATTGACTTCTACATGATCTTATCTTATCTTATCTTATCTTACCACTATATAGTGTACGAATAACTTTGAATGTTGACCGTTGGATAAAGATTCACAAATCCCAGCATTTCTAGCCGTTGGATCTTCTTTTCCATTCTAGCATCTAGAAGATTCTATTGATGGTCTTAGGCATAATGAATGCTATGCACAAACCTCAAAACACACTTCTCCATCATACTAGAATCTTCTCCCTTGTTTCTCTAGACCATGTTATCAAAAAATTCATGTGCTAGGTAGCTAATAATGTTTGACTTCTACATGGCATGCAAAGTACAAGGACCAAATATACACCCACACTTTATAGATGTTGTTCAAATTTATAATTTATTGTGCTTTACCAATTATAATTTTATATAGTGATGATATGTCATACGTCTACTATCCGAGTCTCACTTGCAAGGAACATGCAACTTACTAGTAATAGGTAAAGCAGAAAAAATATAAATGTGATCAACTTCTATAAAGTATGGGTCTATGTATTTGGTTCTTGTACTTTGTATATCATATAGAAGTCAACGATTATTAGCTATCAAAACTTTAAAATTTTGGTAACATGGTCTACAGAAACTAGGGAGAAGATTGTAGCATGATGGAGAAGTGTGTTTTGAGTTTTCTTCATAACATTCATTGTGATGAAGACTATCAATAGAATCTTCGAGATTCTAGAATGGAAAAGAAGATAGTTATTATTAATAGACTTAATGTATGCATTTTTCTCTAACAAGACTTAAAGTATGATAGTTCTAGAACATGGTGGAGTTTTCTCTAGGTACTGTTCAACACAAATCCAGCTTCTCTGAACCATTGGATCTTATAGCCCAACGGTCAGGATTGGTGCTATGTATCCAATTCAAAACACGCTAGAGACTCTTGTCAAGAAAAAAAGGAAAAAACAGGCCACACACACAACGCGGCCGTACCAAGGCACACGTGTGCAACGCCATGCAGTGGGACAAGGGAGAGATCGGCCAGCCGGTGCGTGTGGGGCGCTGGACAGAAGGGGGGAAGAGAGGATGGATGGTGAGAGACAGCAAAGGAGAGAGAAAACATAGTAGTACTAATAGTAGTAGGTACCTATACCTCATGTCAAAAACCCATCAAACTAGCTTTACTCTGACATCGCACCGCCTTCAACTCCTTCGCTGCTCTCGCGCTGCCTCCCATTAATAATCTCTTCTTGTTCTTCGTTTTTTCTTCTGTTTTTTTCTTTGGAATCTTTGGGGTTAATTTTATGGTGCCCCTGGTTTAGTAGAAGTACGGACTACTCAAGTTTTGCACGATACTCCTTTTTTTCTAAATATTGGGTCTGGGGCATTCAAATGCAAAATATTCGTGCGCAAAATAATTCCGGTCACTGGGAACTTTTTCTTTTTTTCTAACGAGGAATCTGCCCCGAAGTACCAAGAACGTGCATGTTAAAATCCAATGGTGGGCATAAAAATTACATAGTGGTTCAAAGAGAAAACCAAAATACATCTGGGACCTATACTTTTACAACACGGACCCTAAAGATACAACTTGGAAATTTGAATATGTTTTTCCTAATACTAGTTCGAAACTACCACCCAAACATTATTGTATACCATGGCAAGACATTCCCATCTACCTAATATGGGAACATTATCATGATCTATGATGTAGATATGGCCATGACCTAATCTGTCGTTCGGCTCGAGAAACCCTTGAGTGTTCAGGCCATATCTAATGTGACTACCGCTTTTTCGAATGTTTCAACTCTCCTGTTTACCATTTTTTCATGGCTGGTACTACAAACGAGAGGATGTCATGCAGAACCTTTTCGTTTACTCATTTTCCTTTATATTCTTTGTTTTTTAATCTGTGTAAAAAGGTTGCCAGCATGAAAATTCATATATATCAAGATATTGAGTCGTTCAGAAATGTCAGCGATTTTCAAGATATTCACCCACAATGTACACCTTCAAAATAGTTTCATAGTATAATTCAAGAGCAATCTTTGTAAGTCTCTCTGTGTGTATGTGTGTGTGCTTCTTCTTCTCGGGGTGTGACATGGAGCAACAAGAGTAGTATATCTTACCACCATCTCATCTTTCCATTATCTTACCACTTTTTGTATATAGTGTACGAATAACTTTGAATGTTGACCATTGGATCAAGACTCACGAATCCCAACATTTCCAGCCGTTGGATCTTCTTTTCCATTCTAGGCCATCATGTTTGATTCAAAGGATTTACATGGGAAATTTATAGGATTAAATCCCATCCAATTTTTTTCTATAATGGTTGTTTCATTTGTATGATTATTGATTCCAATAGGAAATTTTCCTAGGGAATCCTTTGCACTAGATTGCATAGGAAATATAACATCGATCCACGCCCAAACCTCTTTCCTCGAATCCTTTTTTCCTTCGATGGAATCAAACAAACTTTCTTGCATATATATGGGTTCCTATAGGATTAAAGTGGGCATGACATTGTAATCCTATGTTTTTCCTATTCCTATGCTTTTCCTATCCTATGAATCAAACAAGCCCCTAGCATCTAGAAGATTCTATTGATAGTCTTCAGCATAACGAATGCTATGCACAAACCTCAAAACACACTTCTCCATCATACTAGAATCTTCTCCCTCGTCTCTCTTGACCATGTTACCAATTATACTTTACAAAGTACAAGAACCAAATATACACCCATACTTTATGGATGTTGATCAAGTTTATAGTTTTTCTACTTTACCTGTATTATAATTTTATATAGTGATGATATGTGTGAGATGTCTATTATCCGAGTCTCACGTGCAGGGTATGTGCAATTTACTAGTTATATATATATGTTGATCAAATTTATAAATTTTCGTGCTTTACCTATTATAATTAAGACCTAAGTCCATAAAGTACCAAGTTTTTATTTGGTTCTTTGTATTTTGTTTCATGTAGAAATCAACCTACTATTAGTTACCTAGTACTCAACATGCTCTAGAGAAATGACGAAGATGATTCTAGAATTATCGAGAAGTCTATTTTGAAGTTTGTGCATAACATTCAGTGCGCTAAAGAACATCAATAGAATCTTCTAGATGCTAGAATGGATTGAAGATCCAACTTAATTTTATTTAGCAGTGTTGGGATTTGCCAGTCTTGATCCAACGGTCAAAGTTAAAAGTTATTTGTACACTCTATTGTGGTAAGATATGATTGTATAATAGGTTAAGCTCAAAAAGTTTTAAATTTGATGGACATCTATAAAGTATGGGTGTATATTTGGTTCTTGTACTTTGTATCATGTTGAAGTCAACATAGAAGTCAATGTTTGTTAGGTATACCTAATACTTCAAATTTTTCTAGCATGGTCTATAGAAATGTATGAAAGATTCTAGAATGACAGAGAAGTGTTTTGAGGCTTGTGCACATAGCATTCATTGTGCTAAAGACTATCAATAGAATCTTCTTCTAGATGCTAGAATGGATTGAAGACCAACGGTTTGCAATGTTCAGATTTGTCAGTCTTGATCCAACAATCAAAGTTCAAAGTTATTCATTCATATAATATATAGTTGTAAGATTATATAATATGATGAAGACTATCAATAGAATCTTTTAGAGTCTTGATCCAACGGTCAATATTCAAAGTTATTCGTACACTATATAGTGGTAAGATAATATAAGATAAGATAAGAAATATGTGGACTTGGATGTAATGTACTTTTTTAGGTCCCTGGTGTAACATGCAGTTCCACGAACCATGTTAAGTTGTGAACTAAAGTATCTGGCTCCTTCTAGGCCCACCCTACTTGAAAAAATTCAACCACCCCACATTTCTTACCACTATATAGTGTACGAATAACTTTGAATATTGACCATTGGACCGAGAATTATAAAGAAACCACATGGTCCACTGTCCACTCTATGTGATAATTGGGATGGTGGCATTTTATTTTAACTTTGTTAGAGCATTTCTAGCAGATATCGCATATCACCGCGTACCGGAAAATAACCGCCTGTTTGTGGTACGAGGCGGGAAAAATTGGTCATTCGAGATACCCTAAACCATACCGCATCTAAAGAAAAATTACGGTTTCCCGCAAACCGACACTTTCGTGCTGCATATAGACCGCACCGAGGGTTTGTACCGCATCCTGGCGTGTCTATTGATGGGAGGGAAGTTTCCCCATCCCTGCTTCCTGCTCACAGCTGCCACCATCCCCGACTATTTCCACCCTTCAATATCCCTCTCCTCTTTCCCATCACTCTTTGCCACCGTCGCCGTAGCCATGGCCATACCCAATCTGAATTACTACGAGGCATCGATGTTTGCCCACCACGGTATCCTCGCACTGCCTCGGTCGAGGATTTCGGCAGGCTTCGAGCTCAACCACTTCGGGGTGCTAGTGGAGCCTCTTCTGCGCGGCACCGAGCTGTATCGCCGGATCAAAGATTGTCGCCTCGAACTGTCGGACTGGAAGCGAGCAATGCCCCGATACGCGGCTGCGAGATCGTATTGGTATAGGCTATTCAAGATGGAGCGCAGGGCAGCGCTTGCTAGCTGCTTCGAACACCAACACGAGGTCAACCCTGATGACCGCAACGCCGAAGCTAGGGCGCAATTTTGGGCGGTACCTGGGCGCACAATCAGCACCGCCATCAACGATGTGCTCCGGATGATTTCATGAGGTAGGCGAACCGTGCCGGAATCATCAAGATCTCCGATAGTGGCAACGACGAGGAGGGGGTAGAGGACGGCAGCGCGGAGGACATCAGAAGCAAGATAGCCGATTAGGGTTCCCATTTAATCATTCCCTATGTCGCTTTGTTCACATTTAATCGTTTTCTATGTCGATTGAAAAACTAGAATCAATGGTGTTTGCTAGTTCATACACCGATGAATTCAGTGCTTTAGGGTACAAATTACTTTGCGGTACAGGTGACGGGGCGCTGCAAAACTGAATCGTAAAATCGAATATTTTGTTTTGCGGTAGGATGTCATGGCAAAGCTGCGATGGGTTCCTGACACGAGGTACAGAATACGGGGAGTAGTAAAATGCAATGCGATGGGGGGGAGTAATTTCTAGAGCCCTAGTTATTACAGCCCCTAATTTCTGGCATCTACCTTTTCTCTCTGCATGCGGTAGAGGGCGAAGGAAAAAATAAACCAATGGGGAGAGAATTATGGTGTAGTTAAGAGGCTAGCTCTAATAACGTTCTCAAGATTTTCTCACCGATTTTTAAGGCCACATCTTGGTACCAACAAAACAGTACTACTATCTAGTACTCCCTCTGTTCCAAAATATAAGATGTTTTAGGTTTGTGAAAAGAGTGCATCTAGACCGCTTTTGGTGTATATGTTCATTTAGATTGAACATATACACTAAAAGCGGTCTAGATACACTCTTTTTACAAAACTAAAACATCTTATATTTTGAAATGGAGGGAGTACATGTTTTTTTGAACAGGTAGTACTAGTACTCCATGTTAAGGCTAGTCATAGTAGGAGTAACTTGGGTAGTAACCTAGTCCTACTTATATTGCCAACTAAGCATTTAGATGATATGGCATGCAATTAAATGATGAGAGAGAGGCTTGTGGTAACTAACTATGTTACCATAACACCACACATTTCAAGACAAAATGAGTCTACATTGCAATAAATGAGATTATGCATGGTACCACAGCTATGTTATTTTCCACTATGGAGGTAGTAACTTAGACTAGTAACATATGCATGTTACTACTACTCTAAGTTACTTCCCACTATGACCAGCCTAAGTGGGGATTTGGCTATGCGAGAGGCTACACAATTACCAAGATAAGCATGTAGGGTTGGTTAGGTAGGCACTTAATACTTGAAGGTCAACTATATCGGTGGTAGTAGCTTTCTACCATTGATTTCTTGTACGAGTACTACTACTAGTACTCTGTAGTATATATGTGTACTACACTTCCAAAAGCAAGAGTACAAAAGTACCTAGATTGAGCAGCGATGGATTCTACCGCAGAGTGATATCCAGAGAGAGAGAGAGAGAGAAGTAAAGATGGAGGTTGTGTGGATGAGCGCCATTCGTCTGATAGAGAAAGCCAGGGATGCCCACCCCTAGGTCGACTATTTGCAGTCCCTCCATGTCGTGCTAGCACGCGTCATGGCATGCACCATTCTGACACCATGTTCGCAGCCTAGCTCAAGAAGATAGTGGACTCTTTCCTCACCAGCTTCAGCATCGTCACATGCATGGTGGATGACCTCACTGCCCGCCTTCAGGCCATGCACCATGACGCATAGCCAACATGTACGTTTGCCACAATGCATGCTACCTGTAGCAATATCGTTTTCTTCTATGGACTTCATTCATATAGCTATCTATAACTGACTTTTAGCCCCAAATTTTGGTCCAGGTGTTCCTCCCGAGGTTGTTGTCGCGCTCACCACTTCCCTGGCTAGTCTCTCTAGAGACGATCTGTTTCGCGCACTGATGGCCCTGCAGCTTTCCGAGGCTTTGCCCGCCGCACCGATGGACGTCTACATGGAGGTAGTTGCTATCGCACAGCGTCTTGCTCAGCATGACGAGCTGGACCTCTTCATCAGCCTCCTTGAGCAGTGTGTATTTAGGGCACGTCGGGCATGAACAACGCCCACACGGCCGCCATCCACCTTCATAGGGATATCCTCGACAACTTTGCAAAAAAACATGTCAATCTCGCAGGTACCATTGCTCCTCGTGGCGTGGGCAACTGAGGTTGAAGACGAAGGGCATCTCAAGGATTTCGATGTAATTTTAGTTTTTGTTGAGGTGCTTTGTACTGTTCGATGTTTCCTTTAATGCCAGGATCCTTTTCGCACAAAAAGGAGAAGGGAAGACTTATGATGATTCTCCATGGTTACTATCACTGTGTCATTTATATGGACAAATCACATATGGGTTTAACAAACATTATGTTTTTATTAACCAATAGTCTTCATAGATAAAAAAGGCATACATTAAGTCTATTAATAATAACTATATACACATATTGAGAATATAGCCTACGGTACTATGGATTTTTTGGGGGAGGGGTGTGACATGATGGTTCTAAGCATGGTGGAATTCGCTTTGGCTACTGTTCAACACCAACACATGGAGCAGGACTCGTGAAATCTGTGATGTCCTCTTCCTATCTAGTAGTATATATATACCACTATATAGTACGCGAGTTTTTCAATTTGTATTTACCACTCAGCTTTAGGGTCTTTTCCCGCCGATGCACCTTTGGTGTAATCCAAACCGTTGATTTAAACGCTGGAGCTGCTATGTGCCACACATCAAGCTAGAACTCAACAAATCTAATGGCTATGAGGGCTTGGATTCGTCACCTTGCTTTCCCAGGCACTACTCGTGCTGATGAAGGTGCCAGACTTTTCGAGATTACTCCACGGTGGCAGCTAAAAGGTGCCCCCTTTGTCATTGTGTAGTCAGAGTTGAGGGCCCCATGTGGCATACAACCACTTAAATCATATCTGTATTGTGGCTTCATTCATTGTCTGGAAGCAAACGAAAAGACTACTACCATTACATGTGAGCATTTTATCAGCTCGACTGCCTCTATGCACTAATCGTCCATCCATCTAATCACTCGCTGTATAATTTAAAGTGTTCGATTCTCCCTATCTGACAAATGATTCTTTAAACTGACAACATAGAAAAATTATCTAGAAAGAGAGAAAGAGAAATTACTTATGATGTTAATTGAGTGTGTAGTATTACCTCTGTATGTAAATACAAATTAGCAGAAGTACGTAATCACTATACTAAAAATATTTCAGTACAAACAAATAAAACTGTGACGGAAGAAAAAAAGTGGTTTGATTTATGGAGTATAGCAAGTATCATTATTTATCATGACAACATTGCAAATTTATAATATTGCCGTACTCCCTCAAAACAAAACTTAGATTTGTCTAGATTCACGAGTATATATATCGAGTATATAGATCATATTAACGAGTATATAGAGGTATTTTAGTGATACATACGAATCTAGATAAATTCCAAGTCACTTATTTCGGAACTAATCGTTTTATCACAAGTCTCCTAAGACAAGAGGTCAATTGTCTTTGTGAGTGTCCACAAGAATGTAGTACATTTATTAAATTAAAAATTTGCACCTAGCCACCACAAATGAATCTAGCATGCTCCCTCCTTGACACTTCTAATTACAAATTAGATGGTCACTAAGGTTTATACACATCAGGTCATTGCATATGGTTATTGTGTTTGAATTCATTTCTTGTGCTATATATTCATGGTGATGAAGACATTATTTTGTCATGTAATGGAAACATTTCCCCTGATGGTGAAAACATTGTTTCGTTTTATGGATTGCTCTGTAAAATGGTAAAAATTAATTATTAACAATGAAAATATTTTTAGATACTAAAAAAGGTCACAACTCTTTTTTGGTCGTTTCATGCATCATTGGAAATGATGGTAGTTTAATGTAACATTTAGAAAGTAGGGGAAAATGATGAAACTTACATGTAACATTGAATGTAGACTCAAATCATTGTTCATGGAGAGGTATATGTATATTGTCTGCCTAGACGTCAAATGTGAACAATGCAAAACCAAAATTGTGCATATCGACAGTCATGCAAAACCATCCATAGTACTACATCCATTAAAAAATATACGATATCTTGGTAAGCTAGAAACATGTTTGGGAGTACTTTTAAAATACCCAAGAGATGTTTAGTTCTAAGTCGACCAAGTATTGCACCAAAGTTCTAAATTATGTAGGATATTATTATGCTTTAATAAGGTAAGTTATTGGAGTGCACGCAATAAAATAGTCGTGCGAAGCACGTACAGTTTACTAGTATACACAAAGGCAGCTGACCAACATGCTAGAGACTCTTGACAAGAAAAAAAGGAAAAAACAGGCCACACACACAACGCAGCCGTACCAAGGCACACGTGTGCGGCACCACGCAGTGGGACGAGGGAGAGATTAGCTGGCCAGTGCGCACGGGGCGCTGCACAGGAGGGGGGAGAGAGGATGGATGGTGAGAGAGCGTGAAGGAGAGAGAAAACATAGTAGTACTACTAGTAGTACTGTGCTACTAGTAGTAGGTACATGTACCTTATGTCAGAAACCCATCAAACTAGCTTTACTCTGACATCGCACCGCCTTCAACTCCTTTGTTGCTCTCACGCTGCCTCCCGTTAATAATCTCTTCTTGCTCTTTGTTTTTTTCTTCCGTTTTTTCTTTGGCATCTTTGGGGTTAATTTTCTGGTGCCCCTGGTTCAGTAGAAGTACGGACTACTCAAGTTTTGCACAAGAGTCCTTTTTTATGAATATTGGGTCTAGGGCATTCAGATCCAAAATATTCGTGCGTAAAATAATTCTATTCACTTGGAACTTTTTCTTTTTCTTTCTAACGAATCTACCTTGAAATAATGTGACTATGACTTTTTCAAATGTTTCAAATCTCATGTTTACCAATTTTCATTCTTCGTACTACAAATGAGAGGATGTCATGCGAACCCTTTTCGTTTACTTTGTTTTTTTAATCTGTGTAAAAAAGTTGCCAGCATGCAAATTCATATATATCAAGATATTGAGTCATTTAGAAATATCGGCGATTTTCAAGATATTGACCCACATTGTACACCTTAAAAATAGTTTCATAGTATAACTTCAAGAGCAATCTCTGTGAGTCTCTCTGTGTGTGTATGTGTGTGTGTGCTTCTTGCTCTCGGGGTGTGACATGGAGCAACAAGAGTAGTATATCTTACCACTATCTCAGCTTTCCATTATCTTACGACTTTTTTATATAGTGTACGAATAACTTTGAATGTTGACCGTTGGATCAAGACTCGCGAATCCCAATATTTCCAGTCGTTGGATGTTCTTTTAAATTCTAGGCCATCATGTTTGATTCAAAGGATTTACATGGAAAATTTATAGGATTAAATCCCATAAGAATTTTATCTATAATGGTTGTTTGATTTGCATGATTATTGATTCCTATAGGAAATTTTCCTAGGGAATCCTTTGCAATAGATTGCATAGTAAATCTAACATCGATCCACACTCATACCTCTTTCTTAGAATCCTTTTTTTCCTTCGATGAAATCAAACAAACTTTCTTGCATATATATGGGTTCCTATAGGATTAAAGTGGGCATGACATTGTAATCCTATGTTTTTCCTATTCATATGCTTTTCCTATCCTACGAATCAAACAAACCCCTAACATCTAGAAGATTCTATTGATAGTCTTCAGCATAATGAATGCTATGCACAAACCTCAAAGAACACTTCTTTATCATACTAGAAGCTTCTCCCTTGTTTCTCTTGACCATGTTACCAAAAATTTCAAGTGTTAGGTAGCTAATAATATTTGACTTCTACGTGATGATACAAAGTACAAAAACCAAATATACACCCATACTTCTCATCTTATCTTACCACTATATAATGTACGAATAACTTTGAATATTGACCGTTATATCAAAACTCGCGAATCCCAACATTTCCAGCCGTTGGATCTTCTTTTCCATTCTAGCATCTAGAAGATTCTATTGATATATAGTCTTCATCATAATGAATGCTATGCACAAAACTCAAAACACACTTCTCCAACATTCTAGAATCTTCTCCCTCGTTTCTTTGGACCATGTTACCAAAATTTTCAAGTTTTAGATAGATAATAATCGCTGACTTCTACATGATATATATATACTGTATAAAGTACAAGAACCAAATATACACCCATACTTTATAGATGTTGATCAAATTTATATTTTTTCTGCTTTACCTTGTATTATAATTTTATATAGTGATGATATGTGTCAGACGTCTATTATCTGAGTGTCGTATGCAGAGCACGTGCAATTTACTAGTTATATATATATATATGTTAATCAAATTTATAAATTTTTGTGCTTTACCTATTATAATTAAGAGCTACGTCCATAAAGTACCAGTACCAGGCGTGTATTTGGTTCTTTGTACTTTGTATCATGTAGAAATCAACCTACTATTAGTTACCTAGTACTCGACATGCTCTAGATAAATGACAAAGATGATTCTAGAATTACTAAGAAGTGTGTTTTGAAGTTTGTGCAAAACATTCAGTGCACTAAAGAATATCAATAGAATATTCTAGATGCTAGACTGGATTGAATATCCAACTTAATTATATCTAGCAGTGTTGGGATTTGCCAGTCTTGATCCAACGTTCAAAGTTCAAAGTTATTTGTACACTATATATAGTGGTAAGATATGATTATATAATAGGTTAAGCTCAAAAAGTTTTAAATTTGATGGACATGTATAAAGTATGGGTGTATATTTGGTTCTTTTACTTTGTATCATGTTGAAGTCAACGTAGAAGTCAATGTTTGTTAGCTATACCTAATACTTCCAATTTTGGTAACATGGTCTATAGAAAAATCTGAAATATTCTAGAATGATAGAGAAGTGTTTTAAGATAAGAAGTATGGGTGTATATTTTGTCCTTGTACTTTATATGTCACGTAGAAGTCAAAGATTATTAGCTACCTAACACATTCAATTTTTGATAACATGGTCTAGAGAAATAAGGGAGAAGATTCTAGTATGATGGAGAAGTGTGTTTTAAGGTTTGTGCATCGCATTCATTATGCCGAAGACTATATATCAATAGAATCTTCTAGATGCTAGAATGGAAAAGAAGATCCAACGGATAGAAATGTTGGATTCACGAATCTTGATCCAATGGGGAACATTGAAAGTTATTCGTACACTATATAGTGGTAAGATAAGATAAGATAAGATAAGATCATGCAGAAGTCAACGATTATTAGCTACGAGGGAGAAGATTCTAGTATGATGGAGAAGTGTGTTTTGAGGTTTGTGCATAGCATTCATTATGCTGAAGACTATCTATAGAATCTTCTAGATGCTAGAATGGAAAAGAAGATCCAACGGTTGGAAATATTGGGATTCACGAATCTTGATCCAATGGTCGATATTCAAAGTTATTCGTACACTATATAGTGGTAAGATAAGATAAGATAAGATCATGCAGAAGTCAACGATTATTAGCTACGAGGGACAAGATTCTAGTATGATGGAGAAGTGTGTTTTGAGATTTGTGCATAGCATTCATTATGTTGAAGACTATCAATGGAATCTTCTAGATGCTAGAATGGAAAAGAGGATCCAACGGCTGAAAATGTTGGGATCCATGAGTCTTGATCTAATGGTCAATATTCAAAGTTATTAGTACATTATATAGTAGTAAGATGGTAAGATAGGATAAGATAAGATAAGATAAAATAAGATATAGCAATCGTAATGTTTTTTTGTGTGTGTGCTAACGGGTGGGGCGAGTATGTCATACATACAACACAATAGCACATACTCTAGATATATACGGATATATCTAGCACTAAAACTTGTCTAGATAAATCCGTATCTAGATGAATCTAAACCAACAAATATGGGTCAGAGGGATTATATGTTTGTAGCACAACTCGCCCTCATACATATACTCATACTAAAACAAGTCATGTATATGGAAATGTATATGTACACGCCTGCAGACACTTGGCCACTCACACGTCACACACACGCGCAAAAATCTACACGTATACATGTACATGGTCGCACACCACACACACGTACAAATACATGTACACATGGCCACACATGTACATATGGCAAGACACATGTACAAAAATATAAGCCTTAATTAATAAGCTCTAGGATGGAGGTAGTACAAATTAATTTTACGATATTTATGCCTTAATATTGTATTATTTGGAAGAAGGAAAGTTAGGATCCTACGACTTCTCTAGCTTTTCTTATACAGTATAAGTTAGAGGATCTTTATAAATTTTTTCTTGCCAAAGATCGTGGTAAATATAGTTTTAGTCCCACTTCTCGCACCCGGGGTACAAATTAGTCCCATATCTTGCAGAGTTGACAAAATCAATCCCAAAGCATGCATCCCTGGTGCAAATCAGTCCATTTCAAACAAATTTGAGCGTATTTGACCAAATTTGTACACGTTTAGCTGTCCTAAACGTGCCTTTTTGCAATTAAGACAGTAAAATAGTATCGGCCTACAAGTGGTGTCCTTCCCGACTTATATTGCTTTTGAAAGTTCATGTAGAATTTTTGCGTAGATTGATGTCGTTTTAGCTTGGCTGAACAGTATCCTTTGCAAATGCTCAAGTTAGCTAAAACTGCACATGTGTGCATTTCACTCAATATTTCATCGTTAGTTTCAAGTTAGCTAAAATATAACCAAATTTCATTCTTTTCTTATACACTTCACAATCCATATGCATCAATTGTTTTATATGTAGCGATTCAACTTGAGCATTGCGAAGTACGTTGGATGAGCACATGGACATATGCTGTTCGCATATCATGTCAAATTCCCAAGATTTTAGCTTCAGCACATGGGCTTTTCTATAAACAACGATACCTTGCGTGGTCCCATTAATTACCCTCGCCTCGCTTTTCTTATCTTACATCTTACAACTATATGGTGTATGAAGAACTTTGAACACTGGTCGTTGAATCAAGATTGTAAAATCCCAACATTGCTAGCAGTTGTATCTTCTTTTCTATTATGGGATCTAGAAGATTCTATTGATAGTGTTTAGCACAATGTAATTTATGCACAAACCTCAAATACATGTTACAAAAGTAGCTAATAAAGGTTGAAATCTACATTATATAAAGCACAAGAACCAGATATACACCCAATACTTTATGGATCTGGCTAAGAAGTATAATTATTTTTTTGAGCTTTACATACTCCCTTCGGCCCATATTAATGTTCTCAACTTTGTCTAGATTCAGATAAATATAGTCAAAATTATTAACTAGGTACATCCGAATCTAGATAAAGTTGAGGACAATAATATGGGCCGGAGGGAGTATTATAATTTTATAGTGATGATATGTCATACTTCTATTATCTGAGTCTGACATGCAAGGGAGGTGCAACTTACTAGTATGGACTAACCCGCAAAACTGCCCGGTAAGGACAACTCAACACGGTCAAATTCGCTTAGTTCATTCAAATTCTATTCAATCCATTTGAAATAAACTAAACTGCGCCCGTGATGCAAGGTGTGGGACTAGTTTTGCCCATTTACAAGATGTGAGACTAATTTGCACCCTGAATGTAAGAAGCGGGACTAAAAGTGTAGCTCCTTGCCAAACTAGCTTTCCATGGGCATAGAATTGACAAAGTGAATACATAGCTCGTTCTTACAGGGACTGTACCGTGTTTCGACGAATCCTTGCATGGTGCTTGTTGTAATTTTGTGGGACCTAGTTGTGTCTCCTTGTTTTCTTCTAGTCCTTTCTGTAAAATGTACCTACAACTTCATTACCACTATGTATGAAAACACACACCATAAGCCAAAAAGTACACCTTAAGAGCTATCCATATGCATAGGGGAGCTTGTCCACAAGCCCAAAAAGCTTAAGGGTGACCCATAAGCTTAGGGCATCACCTCACCTATGTATAAGGTGAACTTTTGCCATAAGGTGGATCCCACACAGATTGTGGAAGTATCTAGAATGTATAAAGTTAACTTATCTATAAGCTGGGACCCATATGTCTTCAAAAGGTACACACATGCAAGAGAGAGAGAGGAGAGAGTAAATAATGTTATATTGCTTACACCCACAATGTGTAGCCAAAAGTGGTTCCATATTTTCTTTTTAGATTTTGGAACTAGTTCCCTACACTTTGTAGGTGGTTCCAATGAGAGAAAACTAGGAATCGGAGCAAGTATAGTTGCTCCAATGCCAAATTTGCTTTTTGACTTTTGGAACTAGTTCCCTACACTGTGAGGGTAGTTTCATACTTGCTTCATGTGTTGTTTTAGCTAGATGGTGGGACCCACGTTATAAATATTTGGAACTAGTACATTGTGGAGCTCTTGCTATATTTTATATCAAAGCCAAATTTACCTTTACGTCAGGTTTGGCAATGGCAACATTGTGGGTGCCCTTGGACAATCCACAAGCTTATGGATCACCCTTAAGAAAATTTCCTTAAGGTGAAGCTCTACTATGTATGTGGTCATCCATAAGGACTACTTTTTGCTTGTGGACACCCTTATGGACAACATATTGGATGCCCTACACAGCTTGTGGAAGTAGCTATAATAAAGTCAACTTATCTATAAGTTGGGACCCATATGTCTGCAAAAAGTATACACATGCAAGAGAGAGATGAGAGAGTAAATAATTTTATATTACTTATGGACAAGCCACAAGCTTAGGTGAAGCTCTACTATGTATGTGGTCATCCATAAGGACTACTTTTTTCTTATGGACAACATAGTGGATGCCCTAATACAGAGCTCATTCCGTGAAAAAAGAAAAACAGAGCTCATCCATGCAAGTAAAATAAAAATACAGAGCTCAGATTTTCGAATTAGTACTCTAGTACAACCCGTACCCTAGGCATCTAGTAGAGTCAGGCCGGTCACAGTCTCCTACAAATTAACTACTCCAACCGTCTAGACGTCTACTGGTACTAGGGAGTAGGGAGTCGGCGGGTCACTGTCTCCTCGAAATGCAGCTGAGGAGCGCATGCTCGTGTTGATTAATCCAGCTTCCCCCCTTGCCTATTCCCACGCCCCCTCCAGGGTGTCTTCCCCTTCCACACCACGCGCCGCCGTTGCCGCCATATGCCGCTTTCAAATTATCTTCCTCGTCTCGCTCAGGCAGTTGCCACCGTCGATTCCCCCTCTCTATAGAAATCCCAAACAATGAAATACAGACGCTACCTTGCGATGGCGTCAGCGAGCGAGAACAGTGAGCATGATTCTGAGCTTTTTCACGACGTGTTTACCGAAGGCCCCTTTGAAGAACTCATACCCCCATGCGACGTCATCACCACCGCCAGCCTAATCGGTTCGTCCAAACTTTTTCTTGAATCTGCAAAAGCTAGTGCAACTCCGGATGCTTCAATGCCATTTGGCCTCCCATGTGTTCTTCATTCCCTCCTGACGAAGGGACCGCTAGATTTCTTGCATTACTTCAAAATTGATAGCCTCCCGTGCAAGCTGTCGCTGCTAGACAGGTTCTCCTCCCATGCTATGATACCATGCTATACTTCTGGGCAGTCGGTAGGCTCTAATGGAGATTGGATTGCCACGGCTAGCTTCAGACGCAAGTTGGAGATTAGCAATGTGTACACTCGTCGCAAGATTCCTCTCCCAGCATTGTCGTTCCAAGCAACCAACCAACCAACCACGTTCTTGTTGGATAATGATCTTCGAGCTATAATGCAGAAGATTGCTATTTTCGAAGTTCCCAAGCTGCTGGGAGATATAAAGATTTCTCGCTTGTTGCAGTCTTCAATGTCAGAATTTCCATCCTTTAGGGCGGTGATGATGGATGGATAGTTCTTCCACTTCCTCTTAACCACACCCGGAGGCCTTACAGTTACAATGATGGAGTTACCCACGACGGACTGGTGTTCGCCACAGCTCTGTATGGCAACGTTCATGTTTGGGATCCTCTGCATCCTGGTAGTTATTCCTTCATATGTAGTGTACTGGCTTAATTGTGCCCAAGCTATTGCACTGAATTGACATAGGGAGTGTTTCGTTTAAGTGAAAATACGAGTAGTATTTTAGACTCTATGAACTGTACGAATCATAGTTTTTCCGTAGGATTTTTTCTTATAGCAGTCGTTTGATTCATCGGATTGAATTATGCATAGTAGATTTTTCCGGATGTCTTTTAATTCATTTGGTAGGAATTTAAGATATACTTGAAGCTCTTGAAAAGAATCAGTTCAATGGTTTTTCCGAGCAATGTAATCCAACACACCGCAATCCTGCAGGAGTATAAATGGACATGCAAATGTAAAATCCTGTGTCTTTCCCATCCTATGTTTTCTGCGTTTGCACGGGTTTTCGGCAAGTTCCCCTGCAAATGAACCAGTCAATTCTCTTTGCCTTTTTAGACAAAACGAGCCAAAAAATGCCTGTCTTGTTCAAAAAAAAGATGAGTCCGTTCTCTAGGAAATTTCCCTATTATATAATGCTTTGTTTCCTTTGTATGATTCTAGGCCGTAGTTGTTTTTCCTATGTTCGAGATACTTTGCATGTAGTTCAATTGGAAGGAAAATTTTCAGTAGGATTCACTATATCATGCTAACGCAATCATAAGTTAACGCATTCTGCTACGTTTTTAAGGCCATGTGCCGGTCTTGGCGTGACCAGCTCCCGCGGATGAGTTGGTGGATTCATTTCTTGATGCTAATGGAGACAAGCACGACTACTTTTTTGGTTTTTGGTGGTTAGCAAGATCTGCAGATGGTTCTAGACTTCTTCATATATATACGCTTGGCGCTTCTTATGGTCCTAGCCATCTTACTTGTCATTGCTGCCATCGTACTGGTGCTGCTCATCCTCTTGTTGTACACTGCGGTCGCACTATCTCCACTTATACTTCTGGGTTTGGCTGCTTGGTGTTCTTAATGAACACTGGTCAGGTTGATCAAGATAATCCATGGGAAAGGATTGCTGACCTTGGATCATATTCTCTTTTCGTTGGTGTGAACTATCCGATTATCATGCGTGTAGGCGGTGCAGATCTTACCTCAGGTTATCTGATGAGAAGCAACTATGTCTACATCTTATCAACTACAACATGGCTTTCCAAAGAGGCGCAACCTGAATTATGCCTCTTCAGTTTTAGTGGTAAAGACTGTGGTGTTACTTTTGAAATCAATATCCTTGAGGGAATTAGTAACCCTCGCTTCTAGACAGGAACGGTGAAGCATCCTCTTTGGTTCGTACCAACCTTCGCGAACGCCGTTGATTGGAACCGGCCTCATGCTTAACTAAGAAACAAGACATGTTGCCATAGTACATACTGATGCAATCCATATGTAATAGTTGGTACTATAATTAGAGAAATAGTTCTGGACCATGTTGAACTATTTATTTTGTTTGGTTGTCTGAAGTCATCGGCTTTCCACTTGTTGGTCTCCTCTCTTTTGAAACATGTCCTTGTATCGGTACTATCTTTATTTACTCATATGAACTTGACTATATTTTTTTTGGACCTTTTGCATAATGCACTTTAGTCCACCGATTGTAGAGTTCTTTTAGAAAGTATGGAAATTTTAGCATCAATAGGATGTTACGGACCACATGCCATAAACTTGAACAATCACCTCAATGCTTGTGTAAGGGTCGTACTCTATGAAAAAAACCTTGGCTTCAATGATTATAGCCTCATGCAGTATTCTTTGGTTAAGCTGATATGACGAGACTATATTTATTAGAGATTTATCTTATCTTATCTTACCACTATATAGCGTATGGTTAACTTTCCACATTAACCATTGTATCAAGACTAGCAAATTCCAACATTGCTAACTCTCAAATCTTATTTTCTATTCTAGCATCTACTCACTCCGTTCCATAATATAAGAGGTTTTAACTTCTGCGAAGCAAATGTATCTAGACGACTTTTAGTGTGTGGTTCACTCCGAACCTACACACTACTTTTAGTGTGTAGTAAAAGATGTTTAGATACATTCGTTTCACAAAAGCTAAACCATCTTATATTTTGAAACGGAGGAAGTAGGAGATTTTATTGATACTATACTTTAGCACAATGAACGCTATGCACAAGTACAGTACAAGAACCAAATATACACCCGATACTTTATGAAAGCGGCTCGAAAATATAATTATTTTCTCAGGTTTACCTATTACTACTTTATGGAGTAGTACAAATTTATATTGTGATGATATGGCATTCTACTAGACAGCGTTGGCATGCTACACTAGCTAGCTAATAATTAAAGTCTCCTCGATGCAGCTGCGCCCTGCAGCAGAAGACCGACGAAGGAACACACAAAAAACTCCTTGTTCAAAGAGCCATACTGTATTCCCCATCTCCGTAGTATTTGGTATCGTATCCAACGCACGCTTCACTCATTTTCCTCGCCATCTCGCCCGCAGCATCGACCCTTCCAGGCTGCCCCCTCTCCTCCAAAACCGCCCAACAATCATAGATTGATCCGCCTCGCCCCCAAACCATCGGGACACGATGGAGGATCCGGGGACCAACCAGTGGTACGGCGGATGGAGCAACGTTGGCGCCGACGTGTTCAACGGGATTGCTATGCGTATGGACACTACCAGTGCCGTTCGGCTGGCCGCATGCTCCAAGGAGTTGAACCTACGAGTCACCAGCGGAAAAGGTAGCAGATGCCCCAACGATGGTTGCAGGACATTGGTCATCTACCGTGAGGTCCATAACCACAAGATTGCATGCGCGCACGACCCTTGCAACTACATGGAGGATGGCTGCATTTTCACCGCCTCGCCGGTGGCGCTCCTTGCTGATACGTTGCTAACGTATCTATAATTTTTGATGTTCCATGCTTGGTTTATATCTACTTTCTTATGTTTTGTCCATACTTTGGAGTATTTCTATAGACTTTCTGGGTCTAACCTATTAACAAGATGCCACAGTGCCAGTTGCCTGTTTTCTGCTGTTTTTGGATCCAGGAAAGTCAGAAAATGAATATTCTCGGAATAGGACGGGACAAAAGCCAAAGTCAATATTTTACCAGAATACACATGGAGTCCGAAGGAGAGACGAAGGGGGGCCACTGGGCGGCCACACCCCCCTTGGCGCGGGAAGCCCTAGGCTGCGCCAGGGCATGGTGTGGGCCCCATGGCCGGCCACCGACCACGCCCCTTCGCCTATAAGATCCCTATGATGCAGAAACCCTAAATCGAACAACCTCCAGCCACGAAAAGTTCCAAAGCGCCGCCGCCACCAAAGAGGAGATTCGGGGGATAGAAGTCTTTGTTCCGGCACCCTGCCAGGATGGGGAAGTGCCCCTGGATCCATCTCCATCGATCTCCACCACCATCTCCATCATCGTTGCTGATTCCCATGATGATGAGGGAGTAGTTCTCTCACGAGGCTAAGGGTTCTACTAGTATCTATGTGTTCATCTCTCTCTCTATGCGTGATCATATTGTGATCATGAGCTTTGTAATCAAGTAGATCTACTTTGCTACTCAAGTGCTTTAATAAATCTCTGCTCTCCCCAAATGTGTGAAAGTGACAGCGTGCACACCATGGTGGTACTTAGGCTAGAGTACAATTACTTGTTATGAGTTATATTTGGAGTTGGATGTTTTTATGAAATTGTGGTGTTTGTTGGAACCATCTAGAGCTCAAGGTGATAGTGTGGGGTTATCTAGATGGGGAAAGCAAACTTTGAGGTGTGCTGTTATAGCCCTACCATGGATTAGAGTGTCCAACTGAGAGTAGTTCAGAGTAGTATCATAAAGAGAAGCTATTTATATGAGAGTGTTCACTAGTGAAAGTATGATCCCTAGGCCTTGTTTCTAAGCATTGAAACACCGTTTTCAACTAGATCTGTTACATGTTTGCTTGCTGCTATCTTTATTTCAGTTTGCCTTTAGTCTCTTCCACGCCATTAAGCTATTTTCTAGCACCGTTACCACTTATAATTATCCATACCACTTGTATTTCACTACCTCTTCGCCGAACTAGTGCACCTATACACCTGACAAGTGTATTGGGTGTGTTGGGCTCACAAGAGACTTCTTGTATCTTGATTGCAGGGTTGCTTGAGAGGGGATACCTTTGACCACTTCCTCCCTGAGTTCGATAAACCTTGGGTGATCCACTTAAGGGAAACTTGCTACTGTTCTACAAACCTCTACACTTGGAGGCCCAACAACTGTCTACAAGAATAGAAGTGCGTAGACATCAAGCTATTTTCTGGCGCCGTTGCCGGGGAGCTAAGGTAAAAGGTACTCACATCCTCCGGTGTGAGTGCTCGAAGTTATTTCCTTTAGATTCTGCAATTTTATCTGTTTGTTTCTTGTTTTCACTAGTTAGGCTTAATCGAAAACAACCAAAAAAATTAGAGAGCTTTTTAGTATTTTTCCTAAGGTAGAACATGAATTGTCTGAAAAGAAAATTAAAAAACCCATGGAACTTTCTTTGCATGCTAATAGCAATGTTATTAGTATGAATCTTTTGACCACCTTTTTTACTAATGATATGGAAAGGTCTAAGATTGGGGAAGTTAGTTTTTATGAAAAAGATCTTTTTAGTTCCCCAGCTTTAAAGAAGAAAATTTGCTCTAATGATACTTTATCTCCCATATGTGGTAATTCTAATGATACTTGTGATATTTTAAATCCACATACTGAAAGCATCCCTTTTAAAATACCTATAAAAATTGTTGAACGTGTTATGTATAACTGTTATTTTGGAGATGGAACTGTCCATCCTTGTGATCATTTACTCTTTATACACAAATTATGCGAGTTGTTCAAGTGTGCAGGTATTTCGATGAACCAAGTTAAGAGGAAACTATTCCCTTTTTCACTTAAGGGCAAAGCAAGGGAGTGGTATGAGCTACTAGATGATCCTCATCAATTGGAGTGGAAGGAACTTGAATCTCTCTTTTACTCTAAATTTTATCCTCCTCATGAAATTCATAAAGATAGGAATTATATTTATAATTTTCATCCACATCATGGAGAAAGTATTGCCAAAGCATGGGTGAGATTGAAGTCACTGATGCTCAAATGTCCCATTCATGAGATCCCTAGTAATATTGTTATTAATAATTTCTATGCAAGGTTTTCAGGATATTACAAGGACTATCTAGATACTTGTTTAGAGGGATCCTTCACAAGTGAGGAGGTCAAAGCTAAGTGGGATCTTCATGAAACAATTCAAAGCAATACCGAAGATTGGTATAACAACAAAGGTATAGAACCAGGTATAAACTATGAGTATGATTGCATTAAGTCTTTCGCTGAAACAACTGATTTTCAAGAGCTTAGTGCTAAATATGGTCTTGATCCTCAAATTCTTATTGATTGTTTTAGAGCCTTTGCTTCTCATAGTAATGCTCCTAAATAAAAATGGGACATGTATCGTGAGCCTTCTAAAGACACTTGTATGGAAAATGAAATTGTTATTAATGATAGCAATAAACATGATCAAACCTCTGAAAGTACTATTGCTTATAAGCATGTTAATTTTTGTGGAATACATAGACCTTGTGAGAATAATCAAATTGAACAAGAATATTGTATCGCCCACAGGAATAAAAAAACTAGAACGTGGTATAGGGCTCTAAATGATCTTGGTAAAAAAGTTTGTGCCCTCTATCCTTTTATTTGTGAACTTTGCTTTGATGTGGGTCATTTCAATTTTCAATGCTCAGGCCATAATAATAGCCCTTCTAATCCAATGAGTACTGCAAGTTTGTATTGTGATGACATGATCACTCCTAATCAGCATGATGAACTTACATTATTTTTGGGGTGTGAAGAGTTATCAAGAAAAACCTCTTTGGTAGATATGGGTGCTTTTGATATGAATAGTGTCCTGCATGGTTGTCATCTTTATTGTGTTGATAATTTCCACACAAATACTTACATACAAAATATCATAAATGATGAGATTTTACCAAAATATGACAGGACTAATATGTGTTTTGGTCTTATTAATGAAAAGGAGGAATCCTCCAAAGTTTCTTCTATTTTCTCTAGCAATGAACCAGGGTATATGGAGAAGCTTCCTTTCAAGCCTCTCCCTCCTAAAGAGAAGAAGAAAAGGAGGACTAAAAGGAGAGAGGAAACGGTATTTTCCCCTAAGCAAGTTGTTCCTATTATAGTTTTTGATGAGTCTGAACTCGATGATGTTCCTATGGCTATTACCTATAGTAGTGATCATGATTGGGAAAAGCACACTATAACATCCCAAAACTTTAATCCAAGTTAATCAAGATCCAAATCACCCAATTTAGGGTTAACAAAAACTTTTTATTATTAAAGGATTTAAGCATGCATATGAGTGTTGCATTAAATAGGAGTTGTTTTGAATTTCCATCATTGAGTGATATATTGGTTGTAAAATGACTCTAAGTTGAATTACACATCATCTAGATCATCCCCAAGAAAATCCCAAATAAAAAGAAATAAAAAGAATTAAATAAGGCAAATGGTCACTTTTTCCATTTTAATCAACTAGGACACTTTGGGTGTTCCTAGGACTCAATTTCCAACAGAGAAAATTATGGATCTTTGCACCCCTTGCTAGTACAAGTAGTGATGTGCCAAGGCCCACTTTATGATCTTCCAAAAACATTCAAACACTAATTTAAATGGCATTTGAAAATTGAATCTAGTGTAGGTATCAAGATCACATTATTTCAAAAACCATCCAAATGAATTCCATTTGGCAAATCCTAGCAACCAGAGATGCTTAAGCATGTGCCAAACAACTCGACCAAATTTCAGCTAAAAATTCAAAAGTTCTCTTCTTGTGGCCATTTGGTCGAACAGCTGGCATGCACAAATTTTCTGCCTAACAAACACTATTGATTGATCAATGCCTTGTCGAGTATTTGGCCTCCATTTGGTCCCCTTGCCTCCCCTAACTCTAACCAGCACATAACTAAGCTACTAACCAGCCTAGAGCAGCAGTGTCGCGCCGCTCGTTTTTGGCCACCGCCGGCCGAACATGGGCAACGCTCCCCAGACCGCGTCGTGCCATTCCAGCACCGCCACTAGCTCTGCCCAACCCTACCGCACTCCCCTGTCCACCCCACGATCACTGCCAGCCCCTGGACCACCCCCGAGTAGCGCCACACTATCCTCTCTACGCTGCGCTAGAGCACGGCAGAGCGCCATCACCGCCAGCACGCCACAGAACGCGTCGACCATAGACCCGCGCTCGCCGCTCTGCCTTGACCGCCTCACCCCGCCAGACACGGCCGTGCACCGCCGCGCGACCCACAGTCGCCAGGAACCCCGTCGAGCACCGCCCTTGTCTCCCGAGCACGTGACGCTCCCGACCATTAGCCACCGCCCCTAGCATCGCCATAAAGCCATAGAGGACCGCTAGGAGGCAAGCCACCGTCCGCCTATGCCGCCCATGCCGATAGCACTCTGTATCATCGTCACAGATGAACTCGCTGTCGCCCCCTCGGTCCCCTCCTCGAGCCTATATAAGGAGGCCTTCCCCAGCCTCAATCTCCACACCATCCCACACCCCTCTCTTTAACAATACTTCCCCACCTCTCGCCAGAGGAGCGAGCAGTAGGCCACCGGAATTTCACCGGAGGCAGCCGCAGCAGAGGAGGAGACGCTACTGTCGATTCCGTCCACCCCAGCCTCTGTCGCGACTTCGCCTGAGCTCGTCGTCGATGACTCGTTCGTTTGCCCGCCTCGCCGCACTCGCTGGAACCCTGGTACGCCCCCGCTGCACCCCTGCCGCATAGCTAGGTCACCGTCTCGCCGGTGACGTGTTCGACGTCGACGACGACCGTGCACCGTTGATCTTGTTCTAATCGTGCGGTCCATATCGCCCCGTACCACTTAGCATGAGATGTACCACTGACATGTGGACCCCTCCTGTCAGCTGTCCTCTGCCCCGCGGAGTGTACACGGGCCGGCCCAATTAGTTTCCCGCGCGACCCATTTGATTCAAATAAATCCTTTTCTATTTTAGCTGCAACTTAATTTTGTCCCTTAGTTTAAAAATCAATTTAGAGAGTTTTACAAATCCAAATTGGATGATTCCAATTTTTTTGGAAAGCTAGTTAAAATATTTATCCCCGTTGGATTTAAATCATTTAGAGTTAGAGATCTCTCCTAGTAAAAATAACAAGACAGAAGCTTTTTCACATTCAAACATTTTTCAAAAATCAACCATAATAGCTTTTGAGTTGATTCAAACTCTCAAAAATCACATTTAACCATACTTATCTAAATATTTAATAATATTAAGGTTTGCATGCAGTGACTTTGGACTAGTACCAAAATAATGCTATATAGGCATTTCTAGTCACTTTAAATCATTAAATATTAAACTTAAACTTATTAAAATATGACCCAACCTTTAAATCACATTCCCATATATTATAACATGTGGTGATGACATGTGCCCACATGATCCCATATTTTAATTGGAGAATATTAAACCTTAGTTATTTTCAATGAGTAGAAATTACTTTTCTCACATAAAAAGAATGAAACTAGTTCATTAAACTTGTGATGTTTGTGATGATGCTAGATCATCCAATGTGTGTCTCAGTGTGCTAAATAGGCTAGTTTATTATTGTTTGGTGATTGTGTTTTTCGTATGTATTTATAGACGGTATTACCGACCAAGCTTAGGAGGAGGAGGAGTTCTACCAAGAGGAGGAGGAAGAGAATTTCAACCACTGCACTACCCAAGGCAAGCCTAGCACTTCAAGTAAACTGAGCAAGCTATTGTTAGCAAGCTAGCACTTGCAAGTATTATAACTATGCAAGACATCATTAATAATGCAAGCTATTGTTAGCAAGCTAGAATTAATCTAGATAACCTAAGCAAGATGCTTTAGGCATGCTTGGTTATCCATTTTGACTTATACCTACCCCAAGTTTTCTTACAAGCTTTACTTTCCTTTACTTTACTAAAGTTCTTTACTTTGTTTATAGGTAGCATAAAAAGTATAATACTTGGCCTATCAAGTTAGATTTAGATGTCATTTTATGGCATGCGATTGAAGATTAGTATCCCACCTTACTGAACACTCTTAACTTAGTAGTTTAGAGCTAATCCAAAACTTGATCACTTTAGATGGGAATACCTGGTGAAAATGACTTGTGAAAACCTTGGAATGATGAGTCATTCTATTGAGATGTTTTGACATGAGTTGAAAAACAGAAATGGGTTTTGGACGATGACATTGTTGAGGCATGAGCCTTAGCCCCTTTATAAAAAAACTGATGGTTGGGTTCAGATGCGATATCATTCCAATTTTTACCGTACAACCATAATACCTGAATTGGGTAAGGCTTAGCCAGAAGTTTATATGCATTAGTATTAGTTCCCTCGCGGGAGAGGTTTGAGCTGAGGCTACCTCTCAACGTTGTCCACCTATGTAGTGCCAGGATGACAGATGGGCATGGCTGGGAGGCCAAGCTCATAGGAGAGGTGCTTATACTAGAGTGTGTAATTGAAAGGTTATGTTTGATTATCTGCATACTAAGTATGATGATTCAAGGTTATCCCTGACAAATGTATCAAATCTTGTGGTGAAAGTGTACCACCTCTGCAGAGTGTCAAACTATTCGAATAGCCGCGTCCGTCGTTATGGACAGTTGGAGTGGCCATACTGTTCCATTGTTAGATGTTTTCAAAATGACTTATGAAATGAATGATGAATCTTGACTTGACCACAACAAGGTTGTGACTATGAAACTAGCTTCCCAACTTAAGTGATTCTAGAACTTTACTTTATCTTTCTTTGTCTCTAAACTTAGCTTAGGTTTCAAACTTAACTTTACAAATAAACTTAGAGTTAACATTCCTACTAGAACTACCTTACTTGTTAGTGATAGTTTGCGAGTACTTAAGGAGTACTCATGACTTTTGTCCTTGGCTATTCCCGTGGCCAGACTATGAAGAGGACTACCAAGATGAAGGACAACAGGATGGCTATGATAACTAGGATCATCTTCCATCGTCAGCATTGCCTGTGACACTAAAGATGGACCCCACCGCTACGCTTATTATTTATTCCGCTGCTTGTTGTATTAAGACTGGATCATGAGATCCTTTATTCATATAAGACCTTATTATGATTTGTAATGGATGATGTACTGTGATATCAAATCTGTTATGTCTCGCAAAAATGGTAATCCTGGGATTGCGATGTATGGCATAACAGGCATCTGGGATTAAAAATCCGGGTGTTGATACACACTTCTTTTGATATTGAAAATCTCTTTGGTACCAATTCTGAAAATGAAGATATTAATAATTTATGTACTATTAGTGCTATCCATGTTCCTTCCAATAATGATACGTTTACAAATGAACACACTTTGGAATATAACTATTATATTGCTTATGATGATACTATACCTCCAATATATGATGATTGCAATGACGAATATGATATTTTCAGTCCACCAACTATTGAGGAGGAAATTATTTATGACTATAGTATGCCTCCTATATTTTATTATTATGGTGATGAGAATAATAATGATAGCTATTTTGTTGAATTTTCTCCCACTACAATCAATAAGAATGACTATGTTATGTGGGGAGTATTAATTCTTTTATGCATGTGGCTCATGATAAGAATGTTTCATGTGATAGTTATATTGTTAATTTTATTCATGATGCTACTGAAAGTTATTATGAGAGAGGGAAACATGGTTTTATACATCTAATTAATATTAAGTTTCCCCTCTTTATGTTGAAAGTCTTGAACTTGCACTTGTTTTGCTTTCCTATGCTTGTTGCTTTGTGCTTTCATGACTTTTTTCTTTACAAGGTTCCTATGCATAGGAAGTGGGTTAGACTTAAATGTGCTTTGAATCTGCTTCTTGATACTCTCTTTTACTTCAATTCATATTTCTTATGTGAGCATCTTCTCAAACTATCATGCCTAACTTAAAGGCGTTAAAGAAAAGTACTTATTGGGAGATAACTCAAAAGTTTTAGATGAGTCTTGGAAGTTATTACCTCTGTAATAACCGCTCCTTATTCTTTTTATTTGCTCTTTGTGCCAAGAGTAACCTCTAATGAGAGAGAAGTAATGCGTGGGAAAGTTGTTGTCTCGAAACAGATTTTTGTTCTTCATCGTAAAAATTAGTGTAAAATATATGTATGTCGTTTTGAGGCATGAATTTTTGTGCTTCTGCCCCAGGTTGTTATCTAACTTTTGTTAGTTCAACACTTTTCGATTTTAGCAAGAGAAGATCTTCGAAAAAATTGGTTTCTACCTGCTGGTCTGTATTGACAGATTTCTGCCATTATTTGCATTTGCTTCTTGTTGATTCCTTTTTGAGTTCTTTTTGGGGAATTGAACTTTTTGAGGGAAGTAATACAGTAGCTTGTGTTTTTATGGAAGTTTTATTGGTGTTGAAACTGAACCTAAAGACTAATTATCTTGAGTGCACTAATGTTGCTAATAAAGATTGTGTGAAGTTTTGTATGAAGGAAGAATTTCAGGTATATAGAGAGAATGATGTAATGAGATGAAGAATGGACAAAAGCTCAAGCTTGGGTATGCCACCCCGTGTCACCCCAAGAAATATTTAAGAGGTACAAGCATCAAAGCTTGGGGATGCCCAAGGCATCCCCTTCTTCTTCAATAAAAATCTTAGGTCTTTCTAGACACTTCATTTTTATTGTTTCATGCACTGTTGTGTTGTTCTTGGAGTATCTTTGTTTTTATTTTTCTTTTTCTTGGTTTACTGCAATAAGTTGGTTAGATCCCAGCACTTCTTTTGGAGAGATACACACTCTGCTTTCATTGTTTAGAACACTCTAGTTTTCATTTTTATTGTTTTGTGAGTGTTCTCTTTTGCTAGCACTGGGTTTAGCCTTAGTTTTCTTGTGCTTTCATCTTAGAAATTTTTAGTTCTTCTCTGTGGATTTGTGAGACAAGCCCACTGATATTTTTTTATTATTATCTTTGTGAGTTGTTTCAAATAAGTTGGTTTGGATTGGAGAAGAGTAGCAAAGTTCATGCTTAAGTGGTAAAAAGGAGCTTGTTTTCGACTATGGCCTATGCTTTTTCATGTCATTCTTGATATTGTGTTGGCTTTATGCTTAGTGATTTTTCTGTATCATGACATGTTATAAACAATTGAGATTGCTTAATGTGCCTTGAAAGAATCATGCGTTGTTTTAGCATATTAAAGCATAGTATTGTGGTATTCTCCTTTGATGCTTTATTTGGGTTGACTTGGCGCATGCTCACACCATGTTATGACTATCCCAAGTCACCATAGCCTCTATGATCCTTTAGTTTTTGACTTGTAATATCACTTTATGCTTTAATTAATGATGTTTTGTCACTTTGCATGATTATGGCCATTATTGCTCGCTTAGATGGTCGCTCCCAGTCTTTTGCTATCCTCCATAACCAAGTATGAGTTCCACTCATGCATCCAACTCCAAATAAAACCAAGTTATTCCAAAGAGTCCACCATACCTACCTATTAGCATTTGATATTCCAAGTATATTCACGTTTTTATCTAGCTTCCGAATTAAACTTGTTATGTGAAAATTAGTGATTAAAGATATCTGACCCGATGCGTCCTACTCTATTTTATAACCGATTGCTCCATCCTTTCATCCTGATGATCGATTCCATAGAAATATTCATGATGAAAATACATCTATTTAGAGGCACTCTGGATCCTTCCACATGAGAACTTCTCCTAGTGACTACAACTCCCTTCCTAGCAGGCCTATTCACACCCTTTGGGAACATGAAACAGAGAACTTGTTGCTTTCTTCTTTTTTGCTCAAACTTGATTTTGCAGATCTCCTTTGCTTGTCGATAGAGATTTCCAATCCACCGATACAGAACCAGGCAGGTCTTCTCAACTTTCTATTTCGAAGCAACTTCTTTCACGTGTGAATCGTACCCTAAGGACATAGAATAGGTGCAAGAAGATGAAACGCATTGATGTTAATGAACTTGAGGTACCTATGCTTAAGCATAGGTTTAGGTGCACAAGTGGTATACCAAAATACTCGTTCCACTACTCTGCAATGGGACACCCTTCTCAAGGTGGCTCCCCTTTCGTAGTAATTGTCGTAATGAAAACGCAATTTCTGTTTACTTGAAGACGAATACGATATTGCTCCTTTTTACCAGAATGGAATTTTTTTAGATTACTTCCGGATTTAGGTGTTTTTCTAGTGAGTCTTGGTAAAGCTCCTAGACGGCGTATTTTTTTAAATGAGGTCCTCGATAACGGGACATGAAGACTCCTTTTTTATTTTATTGAAATTTGGAACACTTTACTTTTCTTGCACGTAATAAACTTGAACCATTGTGTCATCTATGTTGTATATGCTTGCACCTATATGTTGGGGATTAGAAGAACCATGCTGTCATGGGGAACGCTTTCAACATTGCACTTGTACATTGTACCTAGTTGATATCATGCTCTTTTGTCTATGAATGTCGTCAGGGTGAAATGAAAGGGGAGCTTGTAAGTCCATGGAGTTATGTATGTGTGTTAGGGAAACGCCTAGGACGCCGGTCTAATCCATGCCTAATCATGGTGGAAACCTGCAGCGTAACCATAATGAGATGTCTATGAATCATTCTTCTTATAAAAAAGAGATAGAGATTGAGAAAAATATAAAAAAATGATATATGAGAAAAGAGGAAAGAGAGAAAAAGCACCATTTTCCCATGGTAAATAAGAAGATTGCTGAGATGCTCGTTGTTTGAATTCCTTGTCATTTTGATATGGGGATTCTTCCGTATCATCGGGCAAGGGGTACCCCGTTGGTGGTTCTCTATGATACACATGTACTTACTATGACAAGAACTTACCGGTGACTAAACTTGAGTAGCATGAAGAGCGGCCCTCATATTCAAGGGACATGAGATTTCCAACTTATACTTTTTCAAGCATATACTCCATGGTTTGTTCACTTTAACCTTAATCACCTAAAGATGCTTATGATAGGGGCAATGAGAGCTGAAAGCTAATAAGTACCATAATTTTTGGAAGCTCTTTATGAAACTTGAATCCCTGCTTCCTTCTTTGAAGGGCCTTTCTTTTACTTTTATGTTGAGTCTCCATCTTCTATGCACCTATTGAGAGAGCATAGTGGCCATTCTTAGTTCTATGTGCATTGTCCCAAGACTTGGTGATTGATGCATAACTTTGATATTGCTTTTCCTAAACTATTTGTATCTAGTCACCCTTATGAACTTTGAACGTGTCCTATATGTTTTGCTACTCTATGAGGGACAAGATGAATGCCACTATGCTATGTTTTCTTTATGTGAAACAAACAAATGTCTTACAAAGCATTGTTATTCATGGATCTTTTGTTAGTGCCTTTTCATGTTACAACATAGTCACTGATGACCCACAAGTATAGGGGGTGTATCGCAGTATTTTTGAGGGATGTGAAACCCAATTTATTGATTGAACACAAGGGGAGCCAAATAATATTTATAAGCCTTAACAACTGAGTTGTCAATTCAGCTACACCTGGAAACAATCTTGCTCATGGCAGTTTATCAGTAGCAACAGTTTTGTATTAGTAATATAAGTAGTAAAAGTAAAATAGTAGTAACAGTAGAAGTAAACAGTAGGATTAAGGCGTGGTAGGCATAGGGATGGATGGACAGGCGTTGCATGGACAATAATATTCAAATGGCAATCGAGACATAGGGAAATTACAGATAAATAACATAAAGCATCCAAGTACTAGATAATCATAGGCATGTGTTCCATATATATTCATACATGCTCGCAATGAGAACTTGCACAACATCTTTTGTCCTGCCACCCCGTTTGCAGCGGGGCCTCAAGGGAACTACTAGCAATTAAAGTGCTCCTTTTAATAGAGCACCGCAACAAAGCATTAACAGTCCATGAACACATGTAATCCTCACATCAAAGCCATTCCCTTCCGGTTATCCCGATATACTATTAGGATCTATAGCGGGTTCAGAGGGTTCTACAACAGTTTTATGTTTCTTTTTCCTTTTCTTACGAGTAGAACCACTATTTTCGGCTTGTTGAGAATCCTGCTGAATTATTTTGGGATGCCCTTCAGGATATAGAGGATCCTGAGTAGCCATTCCCTCTGGTTATCCCGATTGCTGTCACTTCAGGGCCATTGGTTTCGTACAACAACGTGTGTATACAACTTGAAGGTAAGACCATAAACAATACTATCATAATGAATCAATAACATGTTCATATCTGAAATCATGGCACTCGGGACCTAGTGACAAGCATTAAGCATAACAAGTTGCAACAAAGTCAAAAAGCACTAATAATAGATACTAGGCACCATGCCCTAACAATCCGATGCCATTACATGAACAATATCATCAAATCCCTACCATCCCCATAGCCTACAGGAGGGGATTACTCACTCATAGAGGGGGAAACATGGATGGTCGATGGAGAAGCGATGGTGATGATGATGGCGATGATCTCCTCCAATTCCCCGTCCCGATAGGGTGCAAGAATGGAGTTTTTGGTGCTGTTTCATAGAATCTGGTGGTGGCAGCGGAGCGGAACTCTTTCTGGAAAAACATCGAACCCCCTTGGTTTTTAGGTAAAGAGGCAACTTATAGGCGAAGAGGGAGGCCGAGGGGGTGACCTAGGCGGCCACACCACGCCCAGGCGCGACCGGGCCTAGCCCGCATGGCAGGTGGTGTGGGCCCCTCGTGGCCCTACTCCGTCTCGTCTTCTGGCTCCGTGAGTCTTCTGGTGAAATAGGATTTTTGGCATATTTTCTGGGATTTTTCCTGATAGTTGATTTTCTGTACAAAAACTAGATACCAAGTTAATTCTGCTGAAAACACCATTAGTCCATGTTAGTTGTAGCCAAATCACACAAGTTTAGAGGAGAAACAATAGAAAAAGTGTTCGGGAAAGTAGATACGTTTTGGACATATCAACTCCCCCCAAGCTTAGCTTATTGCTTGTCCTCAAGCAATTCAGTTGAAAACTGATTGCAATAAAAGAAACTTTCACAAACACATTTGCTTCATAAGATGTATATATTCTCAGCATGTGATCAACTACTTAGACAATTCATAATAAATAGTATGCAAATAAGGTCACTCAATAGTCATTGCAAGCTATGAAGAGAATCCAAATCAAAAATAATAAGTAGCATGAAACATAAACATAAACAACATTGCAATGCTCATAAAAATGTATGATAGAGTGGTATCTCGCTTGCCTTTGATTGTAGAGCAAACATAAATGCCAAGGCACCTCTGAAGTTCAAGCGAAGACTAGAAATAAAGATATCAAAGGTACAAGCATCAAGGTTATAACACAATTAATCAAGTTTTGAGACAAGCACATTATACTAAGAATGACAACTATGCTCTCAAGAAAGTGCTCATAGAATGTGTGGAGACTCAACAAGGAAAACGAAAGGTTTTGAAAAGTTGGAAAGGCTTCCAAATGCTGAAAGTATGGTACTCATTAGCTTTGAGCTCTCATTGCCCTATCATAAGGATCTTTAAGTGGTTAAGGTTAAAGTGACACAACTAAGAGGATATGCTTGACAAGTTATAAATCGAAGTCTCATGCCCCTTACTTACGAAGACCGAACCTCATGCTACTCAACTTCAGTCACAAGTAAGCTCTTGTCATTGTAAGTACATATGTATCATAGAGAACCGCCAACGGGGTACCCCTTGCACATGATACATGAGCTATCCCATAATCAAAATGACAAGGCAAGCAGACAATGATCATTTTGATAATCTTTTTATTTTCTATTTGCATAGGTTTTTATTGAGGATGCTTCATATAATGCTCATTATAGTTTTGCTGCAAGTTTCCACCATGATTAGGCATGGCTTAGGCTAGTGGCCCAGGCATTTCTCTCACACACATACAAACTCCATGATCTTACAAGTTCAACTTTTATTTCACACCGCCGAGATCCAGTGCAATGTTGAAAGCGTTCCCCATGATACATGGTTCTGCTAACTTCAACTTATAAAGCGCAAACATATACGCAACAAAGAAGGACGCAATGGTTTAGGTTTATTAAGTGCACGAAAATAAAGTGTGCCATCAAGTTCGTGAGAGCTATACAAACTAACTTTCTCATAACAAGCAAACATTTTATTCGGAAGAAAACAAGGCATACTTAATATGCACGAAATAGCAAATGATGCTAATAGGTAGGTATGGTGGACACTTTTGGCAATATTGGTTTTGGGGAGTCGGATGCACAAGTAAAGGTTATAATCAGCACAAGTGAAGGCTAGCAATAGAAAGGGAGCGACAAACGAGAGAGCAATAACTGTCATAATCATGCTTGCAATAAAACATGACTAATTATGGCATGAAAGTGATTCAAGACCCCTGAGGCAATTCATCGAGGCTTAACTGATTACTTCAGTCATATGCATCCATGAGCATGTGCGAAGTCAATTCAAGTGAAATATTCAGAGGAGGATACCACAATGTCATACCAATTTATGAATAGAGCAATGCTAGCAAACATTTATATGGCATGCTACAAACTATTAGTGAGATGAAGCTAATCATAAGAAAGCAAGAACTACTAAGCATCCATAAATAACATACACCCTACATGAACAGACTAAGCATGCACACAATGATGAGTATATGTACAAAAATGAAAACAAATATAGTTCGTTACCATGCTCTGACCACACCTCAAGTTGTCATTAATCCTCATTATTGCCCTTCACTTGTGTGGCTTGAATAATAACATGCAAACCAAACTCCACTGAGTACTGCTGAACCCTACAACGAACTTCACAAAACCAACGAAGAACAAGAAATATTTTTGGTGTTTTTTAACTTTAAAGGCAAGATCAGAAAGGAAGAACAAGCAAAGAAAAAATATTTTTGGGTTTTTTGAATAACCAAACCAAAACCAAACAGAAGAAGCAAACCAAGGAAAAAAGAAGAAGAAACAAACAAAGAGAAACAACCGAAATATTTTTGGTCTTTTCATGTTTTAGAAAGCTAAAACAAAGCAAGAACGAAAACTAAAAAGTGAACGAAGCGTGGATATACAAAGTACCGATGAAACATGATATGGAGATGAGTGTGATGTTGGTGTACCTCCCACCAAGCTTAGGCTTTTGGCCTAAGTGGGTATCAATACAAATGCGAGTAAGGGTTCCAAGCAGGCGGGTCATTGTAAGAATGATCGTGGTAAGGCCCTTGCAAAGAAGAAGAAGCTCCCCAATCATAGGTAGGCTGCTGATATGAAGACTCCCCCTCATTTGAGGGCTGGATCGAATCATCTGTAACATCCCTTCTAGTATCCTGCTCTTGTTGGGAGAGCTCTCCCAAGTATGCATCGAGTTCCTCTTTAGTGAGTGACCATCCTACCCTGGTATCAAGGTTAAACAAAGCAGGTGCAGGCAAAAGAACAACTCGCTCGGACTTACTCCTCCTCCAACCAGCCTTGAGAAAGGTTATTTCATAAGACAAATCACTCAAATTAGCCCAAGAAGAAACAAATTTATGTTGTATCATGGAATTAAGGTCAAGTCTTTCTATGGGAAACTGTAGGTCTAAATGATGAGGCACCAAACCATGCAAAGCTAATAAACGAGAGGCAATGAGACCTCCACAAATTCCACCTTTCTCGCGGTTAGCAGCAAGATGGAAAGCTATCAAGGAACCCAAATTATAAGTCCTATCTCGTTTTAAAGCAGCTGAGATGAATGCTACATCATACGAGGATAACTTATTAGCAGTTTTCCTAGCGACCACACACTTGGCAATAAACTAAGCAAAGTAGCGAATAGATGGGAGATGAATGTTACGGATTTTCCCGCTCTCCTTCGAGAAGCTGCTCCCTTGGCAAATCGCTGCGTACAAGTCCATGAGTGGTGCAGGTCGCTCTTTAATCTTTCCACATGATCCCCACTGAGGCACTCTAATAGCTGCACAAAAATCATCAAAAGGGAGGTCGATAGCTATATTGTAAATTTTGTAGTGAAACATGGGGTTAGGCAAAGAGCAAATAAATCGAAAGTCCTGCACCATAGATATGGTTAGCTTCACAAATTGGTGAGGTTCTTCTCCCACAAAGTGCTCCAACCCTGCATTGGTGATTAGAGTATAGAAGACCTGGGAAATACCTGAAGCCCTCATGAATTTAGAGCATGGATAGATGGAAGGAAAAACTTCCTCCTCTCGGTGAACCTTCACAAACTCAGGCACTCTCAGTTCATGTTGGTTGATTTGGTGCTCATTCATCTTCTATTGTGAAATTTAAACATCCATTAAACAAGTGATTGCAAAGTGAATATATAATGAAGGGCACTACTCATAGGGACTTGTAAGAGGCCTAAATATGCATCAAAACAATATCTCTAAGCATTGAACAAGCTTACAAGCTCTCATAACCTGTCACCTACAGCAGCAAAATACTCAAGATATAATCCACTAAACACAAATCTACTTGGAAAAGTGGAGGAGTCACATACCGGAGAACAGTTGCTCCAAATTTCAGCAGCAAAGATGGGCTGAGCAAGGAGATTGAAAAATCATGGGCAAGAACAGCAAGAATGCGATTTCGAGCAAAGAACTGATGTTTTCTCGGGAGGGAGAAAGCAGTGGCAAGTGAGAGAGTGAGTGGGGGGGCATGGGTGGCCCACACCATGGCCAGGCGTGCCCCTGGGCTGGCTGCGCCACCAGGTGGTGTGCCTGCCTGGTGGGCCCCCTGGTACTCCCCAGGCACTTCTGTGCCCCTTTTTTCACGTAAAAATTTAATATGAATTTTTTGGAATTTTTCAAGACACTTTATTTTTGAGCAATTTTCAGGTATAGATGAATGATTTTTCTGCAGAAAAGTGATTTTGAAATGATGCAATGACAAAATAAAACTAAGACTTCAAAAGTTCTAAGACATTCTAATATCCAAGCAACTAACAACTGAAAAGAAAACTAAGCAAAATCAAAAAACTAAAATGGATAAAGTAAAAGTAAGCGGGGATGATCAGAGTGAAAACATTGTTTTGTTCATTGAAATCCTTTTGTTAACAAGGTTCATCAGGTCTTGTTACCAAAACAATTTTATATGAAACAAAACTTTGTATTCCACTAATGATTATGTTACCTCAACATTGATAGCAATGGTCCCAATCATAATAGTTTCATATTTTTGTCTTGGTATGGGACAATATATTTCTCCGACTTGAATGCCCTCAACATGTTCAATTGAATTCAAACCATAAGTCCTATCAATCTTCTTGGGGAAATAGACAATATGCTCCTTGTCAATAACATTAAAAGTCACCTTTCCTTGATTACAATTAATAACAGCTCCTGCAGTGTTAAGAAAAGGTCTCCCAAGAATAATAGACATATTATCATCTTCAGGCATTTCAAGCACAACAAAATTAGTTAATATCAAGCAATTATGAGCCACTTGAACAGGTACATCCTAACATATACCAATAGGGATAGTACTAGATTTATCAGCCATTTGCAAAGATATATCAGTTGGTATTAGTTTTTCCAGTTGAAGTCTCTTATAGAGAGAAAAAGTCATAACACTAACTCCTGCTCCGAAATCACACAAAGCAGTTCTAACATAACTATGTTTAATAGAGGAAGGAATAGTTGGAATTCCTGGGTCTCCAAGTTTCTTTGGAACCTTACCATTAAAGGAATAATTAGCAAGCAAAGTAGAAATTTCTTCATTAGGGATCTTCCTTTTATTTGAGACAATATCCTTCATATACTTTGAATAAGGAGGCAATTTAATAGCATCAGTCAAAGGAATTTGCAAGAATAAAGGTTTCATCCACTCACAAAACTTATTATAGTGTTCATCTTCCTTTGACTTGTGTTTCTTATCAGGGAAAGGCAAAGGTTTTTGGACCCAAGGCTCTCTTTCACTACCATGTTTCTTAGCGACCAAATCTTCTTTAGTGTATTTAGTATTCTTAGTGTGCCTTTCAAGTTCTTCTTCAACTTTTCTTTATCAGGAGCATCATTTTCTTCATTACCACTTTCAGTTTCAGCATCAGAGACAGATATACTATTAGGATCTATAGCAGGTTCAGGAGATTCTTCAATAGTTTTATGTTTCTTCTTTGTTTTCTTAGGAGAAGTACCACTATTTTCCACTTGTTGAGAATCCTGCTCAATCCTTTTAGGATGCCCTTCAGGATATAGAGGATCCTGGGTAGCAGCACTACTTCTAGTTCTAATTTCATAAGCATGTTTTTCTTTAGAAGCATTAACTAGCAAGTCTTTTTGCACTTTAATAAGTTGATCTATTTGAGTTTGAACGATTTGAAAATGTTTAACAAGCATTTTAACATCATTAGAGGTTATTTCCACAATATCTTTTAACTCAACAATAGCTCTAGAGTCTTCCATTAAATGGTTTTGGACCTTTTTATTAAAATTATCTTGCTTAACAATAAAAATATCAAATTCTTCTAAGCATTGATCAGGAGGTTTAGAGTAAGGAATATCACCTTCATCAAAGTGTTGGAGGGAGTGTACCTCAATAGTGGATGAGTGGGGGATAGGCTTACATAATTCTTCTATAGGAGGTAAATTCTTCACATCTGCAGCTTTAATACCCTTCTCCTTAAGACATTTCTTAGCTTCCTTCATCACTTCATCATTTAGTTCAATAACTCCCCTCTTCTTTTATGTTGGTATAGGCATAGGAATAGTTGGTTCAGGTATAGTTGTTTCAGGTCTAGCTGGTTCAGTAGGAGTCCAATCTTCATAGTTATTGCTTATTTTAGCCATTAATTCCTAAGCGTCCTTGGGAGTCCTATTCCTGAAAACACAATCAGCACAACTATCCAGGTATGTCCTAGATTCTTCAGTTAGTCCATTATAAAATATATCAAGAAGTTCATTCTTAGGTAATGGACATCCGGCCTCTGCATGAATCAAAGGAAAAAAGTTTGCTGCATCACCCATAAACATTAAAGTATGCCTCTCAAGAAGAGTCTTAGCAGCACTCCTATCATGGGTGTTTTGACATTCTTTAATAAATTCATCGGTCATCTCAATATAGCCGTATTCAATATCATCGCTCTCTCTAGACTCAGGTGAACTAACAGGTGTAGTAGTGTCTTCATTAGGACTTTCAGCATTTCCAGCTATAGTTCTAGCAATCATAGCATCTAGGAAAGGACCTAATGCACCACTCTTATCAAGCACAGTAGAAAAAGCATCATAAGTATCAGAAGTTTCAGATTCAGCAGTAGTAGCAGTGTGTGTAGCATGTGTATGTGGTGGTGTAAGGAACTTACTCATAATAGATGGTGAATCAAGAGCAACAGAGGTGTTCAGAACCGTACCTCTTCTTGTAGTGGATGGTAAAATAGGAACCTTGCCATCACGAGACTTACCCATGATGGATGGATGGCAGCGAACAATAGTGATTCCAAGTGAACTTAATAAATAAAGCTGTGATCCCCGGCAACGGCACCAGAAAATAGTCTTGATGACCCACAAGTATAGGGGGTGTATCGAAGTATTTTCGAGGGAAGTGAAACCCAATTTATTGATTCGACACAAGGGGAGCCAAAGAATATTTATAAGTAGTATTTTCGAGTAGTAATTGCAAAGTAATAGCAGTAGTAAAAGTAAAACAGTAGTAACAGTAGAAGTAAACCGTAGGATTAAGGCGCGGTAGGCATAGGGATGGATGGACGGGCGTTGCATGGACAAGACAATTCACATGGCAATCGAGACATAGGGCAATTGCAGATAAATAAGATAAAGCATCCAAGTACTAGATAATCATAGGCATGTGTTCCATATATAATCATACGTTCTCGCAATGAGAACTTGCACAACATCTTTTGTCCTGCCCTCCCGTTTGCAGCGGGGCCTCAAGGGAACTACTGGCAATTAAGATGCTCCTTTTAATAGAGCACCGGACCAAAGCATTAACACTCCACGAACACATCTGATCCTCACATCAAAGCCATTCCCTTCGGTTATCCCGATTGCTGTCACTTCGGGGCCATTGGTTCCGGACAACAACGTGTGTATACAACTTGCAGGTAAGACCATAAACAATACTATCATAATGAATCAATAACATGTTTAGATCTGAAATCATGGCACTCGGGCCCTAGTGACAAGCATTAAGCATAACAAGTTGAAACAAAGTCAAAAAGCATTAATAATAGATACTAGGCACCATGCCCTAACAATCTGATGCCATTACATGAACAATCTCATCCAATCCCTACCATCCCCATAGCCTACAGCGAGGGATTACTCATTCATAGATGTGAGAAACATGGATGGTTGATGGAGAAGCAATGGTGATGATGATGGCGATGATCTCATCCAATTCCCTGCCCCGGTGATGTCTACACACTTCTATTCTTGTAGACAGTTGTTGAGCCTCCAAGTGCAGAGGTTTGTAGAACAACAACAAGTTTTCCCTTAAGTGGATCACCTAAGGTTTATCGAACTCAAGGAGGAAGTGGTCAAAGGTATTCCCTCTCAAGCAACCCTGTAATCAAGATACAAGAAGTTTCTTGTGTCCCCAACACACCCAATACACTTGTCAGGTGTATAGGTGCACTAGTTCGGCGAAGAGATAGTGAAATACAAGTGGGATGGATAATTATAAGTGGTAACGGTGATAGAAAATAACTTGGTGGCGTGGAAGAGACTAAAGCAAAACTAAAATAAAGATGGAAGCAAGGAAACATGTAACAGATCTAATAGCAAACGGTGTTTCAATGCTAAGAAACAAGGCCTAGGGATCATACTTTCACTAGTGAACACTCTCATATAAATATATTATCTTCATGATACTACGCTGAACTACTCTCCGGTTGGACACTCTAATCGTTGGTAGGGCTATAACAGCACACCTCGAAGCAAGCCTTTCCCATCTAGAAAATCCCACACTGTCACCTTGAGCACTAGATGGTTCCAACAAACACCACAATTTCATAGACATCCAACTCCAAATATAACTCATAACAAGTATTTGTAATCTCTAGCCTAAGTGCCACCATGGTGTGCACGCTATCACTTTCACACACATGGGGAGAGCAGAGATCTAATAAAGCACTTGAGTAGCAAGGTAGATCTACTTGATTACAAAGCTCATGATCACAATATGATCATGCATAGAGAGAGAGATGAACACATAGCTATCGGTAGAACCCTTAGACTCGAGAGAGAACTACTCCCTCCTAATCATGGGAATCAACAATGGTGATGGAGATGGCTGTGGAGATCGATGGATATGGCTCCGGGGCCACTTCCCCGTCCCAGCAGGGTGCCGGAACAGAGACTTTCTGTCCCCCGAATCTCCCCTTCGGTGGCGGCGGTGCAGTGGAACTTTTCGTGGATTTCTGATTGACGACTTAGGGTTTTGGCTTCGGGAGGCTTCTTATAGGCGAAGAAGCAAGGTCGTTGGGCGGCCAGGGGCCCACACCACCTGGTGGCGCGGCCAAGGCCAGCCCGTGCCACCACATGGTGTGGCCACCCTGTGGTCCCTCTCCGTCTCATCTTCTGGCTCCGTGAGTCTTTCGGTAAAATAGGCACTTTGGCTTTTGTCCCGTCCAATTCCGAGAATATTGATTTTCTGACTTTCTTGGAACCAAAAACAGCAGAAAACAGGCAACTGGCACTATGGCTCTTGTTAATAGGTTAGTCCAAGAAATCATATGAAAGGTACTCCAAAGTTGGAAAAAACACAAGAAAGTGGATAAAACCAAGCATGGAACATCAAAAATTATAGATACATTTGCAATGTATCACCCGGCAGGGTGCCAGAACGGAGTTTCTGGTGGTGGCGGCGGAGCGGAACTCAATCTGGAAAAACTTTGAACCCTCCCTTGGTTTTTAGGTCAAGAGGCAACTTATAGGCGAAGAGGGAGGCTGAGGGGGTGACCGAGGCGGCCACACCACCCCCAGGCATGGCCTGGCCTGGCCCGCGTGGCCAGGTGGTGTGGGCCCCTCGTGGCCCTACTCCGTCTCGTCGTCTGGCTCCGTGAGTCTTCTGGTGAAATAGGATTTTTGGCATATTTTCCGGGATTTTTCCTGATAGTTGATTTTCTGCAGAAAAACTAGACACCAAGGTAATTCTGCTGAAAACAGCGTCAGTCCGTGTTAGTTGTAGCCAAATCACACAAGTTTAGAGGAGAAACAATAGCAAAAGTGTTCAGGAAAGTAGATACGTTTTGGACGTATCAGTTACTATGTCTTATTCTTAGAACTTCATCTTTCATGCTCATGTTTAGAGTTCTTTGATCCCATCTTTCAATGCTTGCAAATGGTTTTATCATGATTATGATGGTGCATGTCACCTGAAAAATTATTCTTTTTATCACTTACCTACTCGAGGACGAGTAGGAGTTAAGCTTGGGGATGTTGATATGTTGCTAACTTATCTATAATTTTTTATTTTCCATGCTTGGTTTATATCTACTTTCTTATGTTTTTTCCATACTTTGGAGTATTTCTATACACTTTCTTTGACTAACCTATTAACAAGATGACATAGTGCCAGTTGCCTATTTTCTGCTGTTTTTGGTTCCAGGTAAGTCAGAAAATGAATATTCTCGGAATTGGACAGGACAAAAGCCAAAGTCAATATTTTACCAAAAGACACATGGAGTCCGAAGGAGAGACGAAGGGGGCCACAGGGAAGCCACACCCCCCCTTGGCACGGGCACCCTAGGCCACACCAGGGCATGGTGTGGGCCCCCTGGCCAGCCACCAACCTCGCCTCTTCGCCTATAAAATCCCTCTGATGTAGAAATCCTAAATCGAACAACCTCCAGCCACGAAAAGTTCCACAGTGTCGCTGCCACCAAAGAGGATATTTGGGGGACAGAAGTCTTTGTTCCGGCACCCTACCGGGACGGGGAAGTGCCCTCGGAGCCATCTCCATCGATCTCCACCACCATCTGGATCACCGTTGCTGATTCCCATGATGATGAGGGAGTAGTTCTCTCTCGAGGCTAAGGGTTCTACCGGTAGCTATGTGTTCATGCCTCTCTCTATGCATGATCATATTGTGATCATGAGCTTTGTAATCAAGTAGATCTACTTTGCTACTCAAGTGCTTTAATGAATCTCTGCTCTCCCCATGTGCGTGAAAGGGACAGCGTGCACACCATGGTGGCACCTAGGCTAGAGATTACAATTACTTATTATGAGTTATATTTGGACTTGGATGTTTCTATGAAATTGTGGTGTTTGTTGGAACCATCTAGAGCTCAAGGTGACAGCGTGGGGTTATCTAGATTGGGAAAGCGAACTTTGAGGTGTGTTGTTATAGCCCTACCGTGGATTAGAGTGTCCAATCAAAGAGTAGTTCAGAGTAGTATCATAAAGATAAGATATTTATATGAGAGTGTTCACTAGCGAAAGTATGATCCCCAGGCCTTGTTTCTAAGCATTGAAACACCATTTGCAACTAGATCTGTTACATGTTTGCTTGCTGCTATCTTTATTTCAGTTTGCCTTTAGTCTCTTCCACGCCATTAAGATATTTTCTGGCACCGTTACCACTTATAATTATTCATACCACTTGTATTCCACTATCTCTTCGCCGAACTAGTGCACCTATACACCTGACAAGTGTATTGGGTGTGTTGGGGAGATAAGAGACTTCTTGTATCTTGATTGCAGGGTTGCTTGAGAGGGGATACCTTTGACCACTTCCTCCGTGAGTTCGATAAACCTTGGGTGATCCACTTAAGGGAAACTTGTTGCTGTTCTACAAACCTCTGCACTTGGAGGCCCAAAAACTGTCTACAAGAATAGAAGTGCATAGACATCACTCACCCACCTCTGTGAAGCTCACTCGATGAGGGTGCACAGTTTCCGCTACGGCAAAACTCGCAGGTACTCCTCTAAGCCTCTGCCGGCAACAGGCATGCAGGCAGTAGATATCATTGGATCTGGGGACGATGGTACTGCGTTCACGGTGCGATTTGACACGTGCTAAACACGACACGTCATATCCGCCGTATGCGTCAGGTTGGCGGCGTGCTTGTCACCATGGTACATGGTGAAGTTTTGGTCATCGACTATGATTGAGGGGAGAAGGATAAAAAAATCCGGGCTATTCGTGCCGGAGAGCACCGTGTCGCCCGATGATATCCCGTTCGATGAGCTACAGTGGATCCTGCCGATGCCGATGTCGCACCTGGTCGCTCGTCAACCGTTAGTGTTCACCCTAGAATACTGTCTTCGGATTAATAGGATTCATGAGTGAGATGAACACATCTTACTGTTCATTGGAGTATTTGAACTGCTAGAAAGAATTACTACCTGTTCTTAGTAGTTGTTCTTAGGAGTATTTTATGGAGTTCAACTACTACTAATGTATTTTGTAGTAATACCTATTGTATGTATTGGTACTTATCATTTTAGGAGACATGGTTCCTAGCTTAAGGTAGTTCTAAGTATTTCCTATGGAGTTCTTCCTCTGCTAATCTATTTTGCAATAATAACTATGTATTGGTGCTTGCTCAGATCGATCGATGAAGTGTAGAATATGGTCTCGCTTTACTTTTGAATCAGACATAGCTACATCTATTGAATTTCAATGTGTGCATTGCTGAATCTGTCAATTATTGTCTGTGTACTACTAATTCGGTCACTTTGAAATGTTGATGAATCTATCAAGTGCTGTTGAATATGAACTGAGCATCTCTCAAGTGCTGCTAATATGAACTGGGAATTTGTCGATATTTTTTCAGTCTTATTCTGTACTGCTGAATCTTTTAAATGCTACTGAATTTATCAAATGTTCTATTGTTACTATTAGTACGTACAATAAAATATTTTGTAGAACTAACTGTGATGTACTTGTACTTGTTTAGATCAAGTGCAGCAGATTGTCTTACTTTTCTTTTGGAACTTGGCATTTTATAGTACTAATACTGATGTACTGCTACTTGTTTAGACCAAGTGCAGTACATGGTCTTTCTTTTCTTTTGGAACTTGGAAATTTATAGAACTAATACTGATGTACTGCTACTTTCTTAGATTAAGTGCAATAGATGGTTTTGCTTTTATTTTGTAACTTGGCCTTGTCATAAACTCATAATCTTGACGGGGCTTTGGATTGATGTGAGAAGGAGGCATGCACAGAAAAGCAGACTTGATCGCCAGTTTTGCTTGCTCCAATGATCGAGTGTATGGAGAAAAGGAAAAAATGAATCAGTGACTTTGAAATGCTGCTGAATATGTCCAAGTGACGCTGAATGTGAACTGTGAACCTGTTGATATTTTTCTTACTTATTATGTACTACTGCATCTTTCAAATGCTACTGAACCTATCAAAAGTTGGTACTTTTTCAGATCGACCGGTCGAGTGCAGAATATGGTCTCGCTTTCCTATTGAATCAGTCCTTGCTACATCTATTGAATTTCACAACTGGTACTGCCACAACTATCAATTATTTTGGTCACTGTCTGTGTACTGCCACAACTGGTCACTTAGAAATGATGTGCTGACTCTGTCAAGTGCTGCTGAATATGAACCGGGAATCTATCTGATATTTTTACGGTCTATTCTATACTGCTGAATCTTCCAAATGCTACCGAATCTGTCAAATGTTCTATCGTTACTATTAGTACAGTATTTTGTAGAACGAACTATGATGTACTAGTACTTGGTTAGATGAAGTGCATCAGATTGTCTTGCTTTTCTTTTGCAACTTAGCATTGTTACAATTATCTGGATGAGTCTTGGGCATTTTGGCTTGCTACGGGCGGTCACACGGTCATTGACGTAAGGAGGAGGTACCCACACAGAAGCAGACTTGATCGCCAGTTTTGCTTGCTCCAATGATTGAGTCTATTCGGAGAACAGGCGAAACTGATCGTGGCCAAGGTTTTTTTTAGCTAGAACAAGAACTAATTCTCTCTGTACTGCTATTGAATTTTAAGCAGGAAAGCTACTGAATCTCTCAAATGTTCTGCCGTTGCTATTACTAAAGCATTTGTTCAACTAATAGTGATGTACTGGTATTGTATTTCATTGTCTGTATTGCTGCATTGGTCACTTTTGAAATGCTGCTGAATTGGTCAAGTGCTCCCGAATATTAAGTTCAAATCTGTTGATAATTTTCTACCTTATTCAGTACTGCTGAACTTTAACATGAATATCTGCCAAAAAGAATTATGCCAAAAAGAATTATCGATGTTCCCCCACCCTCGCTGAGGTCTTTCTTTCGAATACGACAGAGCACATCACAATGCAATTTTTACTAACCAGGAGAAGAAATCTAGTACTCCCTCCGATCCAAATTAATAATCTCACATTTTTCTAGATTTTGACATATCTAGTCATGTTTTAGTGCTAGATACGTTCGAATCTAGCCAAATCCAAGAACATTAATTTAGATCAGAGGGAGTATCTCATTCGGCCCCTCTGTAGCCCAGAACATTTTAATTCAGTCTTTTTGGGGTTAGGTACTGCTGACCACAGCCCAATGAAATTTTGGAAAGGAGCCCATGGAGCATAGCCGAGAACATATAAGTTCGGCCTTTTACGGGTCAGCGGACTGCTGAGCGTAACCTAGTGAAATTTGATAATGAATCCCATGGAGTATAGCCTATGGAATATAACCCACGTAGAGCAATAGCCAAACTCTTTTTAATTCGGTCTTTTGGGCATTGCCCCCCACCTCTCATAATAAAAAAAACTCTGCCTACCCATATTTTTAAGAAAATACCCCATTATGTGGCATTTTATAAATTGAGATGCCAGGAACGTTGCCCTTTTATATTTTAAAAGAGATAAACATAGACACACAAAATATTTTAAGAAGACTAATAGAGAAGTTGTAGTACTAATAAAAGTTTAATGATATTTTTTCTATAAATATCATTGTTGTATGGAAACGCACTTAGTTTACATTTATTTGATTTGAAGGTCTTTTATTCGAATAGCTCTTTGTGTGTGTATCTTGGGTTCACATTTCTTCTTCTAGCAACATTGCATTACGGAGAGGCTGATATCACGGACCCACCAACATGTAGCGTCCCTGGAGTTTGTTTTGAAGGTGGGTTCGAAAAAATTTTAAATACTTGTACAAAGAGGCTCGCTTCGGGGACCCACCAGACAGAACATACAAGGCCGCATCGGGGACCCACATGCCAGAGAGGCTGACATAAGGGTCCCAGCAGTAAGACCATACACGACTGCCATGGTGAAAACAGCGGACGCGGCCAAAAAATAAGTCCATCATACACATGTTGCACTTACAGAGAAGCTGACATGTCGGACCTAGCAAGCCCAAGCATATCCCATGAAATTAGCCTATCAACCCCAAGTATAGCCCAATACCTTCTAATTCAGCCTTTTCATGGTGTTGTGGCCACCGACCATAGCCCATTCAATTTAGGAGTGAGCCCATGGAATATAAGCCATGACGAATAGGCCATCCGCCTCGAGTTAGCCTAGAATCTCTTTAATTCGACCTTTATGAGCATTTTTTGTACTTTGAGGCTGACATCTGGGACTCGAAAAAACAGTCCAACATACACACGTTTCCTTCAAATAGAGGCTGTCATCTGGACCCAGCATAGACACGTTTCCTGCATAGAGGTGGTTGACATCTGGGACCCAGCAAGTTGCCAAGGTCAAAACAGTGGACATGGCCAAAAAAAGTCCAGCATACGCATATTTCATTTACAGAGAGGCTGATATGTGGGACCCAACAGTGTGGCCTTATACAGATGCTGCATCGAGCAATGTAGCCAGTTCGAAACAGAGAGGCGTGAGCGAGATTTTTTTAACCATGTACACGTTTCTTGTAATGAGAGGCTGAAATGGGGACCCAGCAGCGTCAGCAAATGGCAGATTCGGAATAGGGTAGCGCTAGAGAAGAAAAAAAATTCCATCATACCCACGATTCTTCTAATGTGAGGCTGACATAGGGGACCCACCAGCCTGAATAAACGGCTAATGCAGCGATCAACGCTATCAAGTTCGGAACACGAAGGCACGACAGAGGGTAAAAAATCCATCATACACACGTTTCTTCTAATGATAGGATGACATGTCGGGCCCAACAGTGTGATTAAACAGTAGATGCATCGAACAACGCTATCAAGTTCGGAATAGGGTAGCACGAGCGAAGGAAAAAAATCCATCATACACACATTTCTTCTAATGAGAGGATGACATGTGGGGGCTCAGGAGGTTGGATAAATGGTAGATGCACCGAGCATCGCTATCAACTTTGGAATGGGGTAGTGCCAGCGAAGGAAAAAATTCCAGCATACACACGTTTCATCTAATGGGAGGATGACATGTGGGTCCCAGGAGGTTGATTAGATGGTAGATGCATTGAGCAGCGCTATCAACTTCGGAACAGGATAGTGCGAGCAAAGGAAAATAATTCCATCATACACATGATCCTTCTAATGAGAGGATGACATGTGGGACCTAGCAGCCTGACTAAACGGCAAACGCATCGAGCAACGTTATCAAGTTCAAATCAGGGAGGCGCGACCGAAAAGTATGGTCCGCTAGAGACACCGACGTCTAGGGCCCACATGCCTCAAAAGACTTCGGAAAGTCAACATCGCGCGAGGAAACGAAAATCTTGCTTCTACCACGCGCTGGCCGAGCTTCCTCCATGTTTTTAGCAGAGCCGTCTTAGTAGAGGGCTGCAAAACCAGAAGAAAAAGTTTTCCATCGGCCACGGCCGAGCTGAGAATTTCGTCGCGGAAGACATGCCTTCTACAATGACCATCATGCCAAGTCGTTGCTGAACGAAACTTTTCTTGTAGTGTAATCTAGGAGATGAGTGTTTCTATTGAACCGTATGGGTTGGGTAAGAATCAAATAGTGAGATTTGATAAACAAGTTGTTATTGTTTTCAAAATGATGAACTGATTGCATGCAAAGAAGCGATGATGGGCCCTGACTCCATAAAATGACTAGAAGTGATACAATCCGTGATAGTTTCCATACATGAGAAATCAAGTTTTGAACTTGAAAGACCTTCTAGAAAGGCGTGAAGCCTATCGGTCGTTTTTGGATCTATAAAAGGGATGGACATGGATGTTTCACATCTATGAAATAGTTGACATGTCGGAAAAGAGTTTACGACAATGTTCAAAGAGTTGACTACGACAAGATTTGATCTTTCGTAGCGATGTCTATTCTAGACAGCTTATTGTAGCAACCACTACATATTTCAATTTTGATATATGGTAATTGAATAAACAAAACAAGGTTCTTGTAATATAATGGTTACCTAGGACGTGTATATGACACGGTCTGAAGGGTTTTGTTAAATCATAGGATGCTAAAAGGGGATGCAAACTTCAATGGTTGAAGCAAGCATAGCGGAGTTGGAATCTTCACCATGATGAAACTGCTAAAAGAGTTTAAATTCATCGGCGATGATGAAGATTCTTGCATTTGCAAGAAATTAAGTGGGGGCGCTAAGACATATTGCTAATACATTATGTAGATGACATGGTGTTGATTAGAAGTGTTGTATCTTCTATTGACACAGGTTAAGAATTTCATTCAAATTGGATTTCGATGAAAGACTTAGGAAAAACCAAAATATTTGGCATCAATGTCTACATGGATAGATTGAGGCACTAATATGGTTGTGCCAGACGTACATATATGAGTTATTGAAAGGGTTCAATATGGAAACGACAAGAAATGTTCTTGCTGCATGGAAAGGACTGAATCAAGATTCAAGTATATCGACACTTGGTGAATGAAATCACATGAATATTTTGATCAATAATACTGTGATATGTACATATCCAGATATGTCCTATGCTCTAAATGTTGTGAGCATATACCAGAATAATTCATAAGATGATCATTGGACGATAGTAAAGATATTGTTATGAGTTCTGGAAGAACTAAGAATATATCATGTATAAGTGACAAATAGTTAAAATTAGTTCATTGTAAAGTGTTACATTGATACTAGTTTGTCACAAGATACAAATTAAATTTATCTCAATTTAGACTATGGGTGGCACAATGTAATGGAAAGGATGTTCCATGATGGATTTGGACGAGTTCCAAAGTTGAGACATTGTGATGAATACTACAACAAAAGGCTAAGTATATGACTGCTATAGTAGCAACAAAGGAGGGCATTTGTGTTAAGTAGTTTGTTATCAAACTAGGTGTGGTTCAAAGTGGGCTATGAAGATATATTGTATGACAATAATATCAACATATTTTAACCCAAACGAACTAAAGGTCTCACCAAAGGACTAAAGTTATACAATGCCATCTCATTTGAGAATGAGTGATGCATAGAGACGTAAAGACATGCAAATACACATAGACCTAGAAGTGTCAGATCTAGATATTATGTTTACCACTAGCAAACGCATATATACAATACCAGAAAGCCATAAGTGTTGAATGTGCAAGTTTACAAACTAGATCATTGACTCTAGTGCAAGTGGGAGACTAAAGGAATATGCCTGAGAGGCAATAATAAAGTTGTTATTATCTTATTCCATGTTTATGATAAAAGTTTATTTTACATGCTATAATTGTATTAATTGGAAACGTTAATACATGTGTGTTTAATAAACAAATAAAGGGTTCCTAGTTATGTCTCTCTTATAAACTAGCTCGTTCATTAACAAGCTGATCAAGGTTTCCTGATCATGGACATTGGATGTTGTTAATAACAAGGTCACAACATTGGTGAATGATGTGATGAACATTCATTCAAAGTATAGCAATACGATCAAAGTCATTGTGTTTAAATTGCTATAACATCTTACGAAGTAATCTTAGTCCTTAGACCATGAGATAATGTTAATTGCTAACACTAGAAGAGTAACTTGATAACATCAAACGTCACACCATAACAGGGTGACTATAAAGGTCGGTTCAGATACTCCGAAGGTGTTATATCGAGGCTCATGGATCAAGAGTGGAATGTTTCCATCCTGATGATGGATAGATATACTCTAGGCCCTCTCGGTTATATCACATCAGTTAGCTTGCAAGCAAGTGATGAGATCACTAGAATGTTATTCACGAGAACGAGAAAAGAGTGCATGTTGGTAACGAGATCAAACTAGGTATGGGGATACCGATGATCGAATATCAGACATGTAATATATCGCGAGACAAAGGGATTGAGTTACATGCGTAAAAGGTTCTCACGATCATAGAAGTCATCGTTGAATGTGTAGGAGTCAGTACGGATCTCCAGGTCCCGTTGCTTATTATTGATCGGAGAGGGGTCTCGATCATGTCTGCATTATTTGCGAACCGTAGGGTGACACACTTAAGGGATACCGACACCATTTGGAGCAAGTATGTTTCAGATAAATATTTAAGAAAGCACTAGAATCATTTCGATGGAAACCGGAATTGTTTCAGGTGAAATTGCAGAAACTGGTTCTGCATGTAATATTGAAATGTTGCAAGGGGTTTTATGTGAATGTTTGTTATTTAAAGTAATTAAAAAAATTCTGAATAAAATAAATAAAATAGTTTTATTAAATGAGAGAGTATTAAATTTGGAGAAATTTAATGCATTTAAGTGGAGACTTAAGTGGAGAATGTGAAGGGTCATATTTATGTGGAGGGAGTTACCACCACATGAATGAAGGAGGTGAAGGGGCACCCCCTCCTCCTATAAAAGGCCCCCCTCTCGTCACTTCTCACTCACACCTCCTCTTTAAGGATCTCTCTCCCCCTCTAGAATTATTCCCCCATGGTTTCGGATTAGCGAGATACATGTTCCCTGTGGCATTTCATCTAGAAAGAGTTGCTGATTCCGCTGCATCGCTAGAGCGAGGAGTGGAGGTTGTTTGGTAGCCTTAATGTGTGTGCAAGGATGGATGCGCTACTGATTTGTGATGTTAGGGCTTCCACACGATGTTGAGATTGGCAAGCGTTCGACTACATCATTCACGAGTTCCATCTCGTTAACAAAGCTTTGTTGTTTTTCGAGAGTATGTTCTCTATGGATGGATATCTACCCGTTGCTTGTATCTAGTAGATAAATCTTGGCGTATAATAGTTCCTAATGTGGGCATACCTTACAGGTACTCGAGCTTGGCATATATGGTCCAGGGCTGGCAGAAGTCCACGATGTTACCAGGGCCCAATCTAGGATTCGGGTGACCCACGGAGACTCCGACTGCTTGCGGCACAAGACAAGATTAAAGATAGAAAGTTTAAAGGGACAAACCCTAACCTGTAACCGACTCGACCTGCTACCCGAGACCTATCCTATCTATATAAAGGCTAGGAGGGGGTGGCGAGGAGGACAATCACAACCCTAGTTTCCACAACCATCGCTAGATTGCATCTGCGCACCCTTGTAACTTTCGACTATCTTGATAATTCCAAGAGCAGACAAGCAGGAGTAGGGTCCTCTACGAGGCCTGAACCTGGGTAAACCTTGCATCCCTGTGTGCTTGTTTGCTAGCCAATTGATGCCTCCAGTGCTCCCTCCTTCTCCAAAACCCAAGTCCATAACAATGGGCATTGATGAGTTTAACCCTTGTCAATTGGCCCCGTCTATGAGAACTGGGAGTGCTGATGTCGCGGCTTCTTCGGCCCCGTCAACTGCGATCTACAACTCTGCAACATCAGAGATCTACAATTGACTTCACCGTCCACACGCCAGCCACTCGCCCGACTTTCGAGTCCGTGGGCGATGGGATCGGCCTGGCAATCAGGAGCTTACGCTTCCAAGTTGTTCAGCTGGGCACACTTCGCCTCCCTGATCAACCGACGATTCCTGCGATTGCTCCAACATCGTGGTTTCCACCACCGATCGGCACCCTAAGCAAGCTCAATGCCTTGACAACAGTTGGGAGCACGGACAGCGACAATAGTCGCGAATCCGATATGGGTGATCTGGCCATAGAGGATGGAGCCTATGGCTCAGGACCTGAAAGCTGTGGGAGCAACAGCTTCCCCGATCACTACATGTGCGCCATCATCAACGCAGGAGACACTAGTGTCAATCGCGACAACACCGGTGCTTGGCCATCTAACGGCGGCATCGCAGTCGAGAACGGTGATCCCACTAACAGCTCACCCACCATCAATTGGACAGAAGGCGACCCACATCTCACGGCGAATAAGCGCACCGAAAAGCATGTGCTGATCAAGCTCAACGACAACGAGTGGGCCCGCTGTCGAGAAGCTCTGCGGGGCAATCCCCTTCCCCTAAACTCATCACAACAGAAGCTGATGGGTTACCATTGGCTGCTCAAGGAGGAGTACAAGCGCAAACAGCAAGTAATCATACAACTCGACGTGCGCAGAAAGGCGGCGGACGAGTCGAGCCTCCGGTGGGCTCAACTCTCTTCCATGGCAGGATCCTCCTCCAAGGGTAATGACCATGTGGCCACCAAAAGGCGCTCTTGATTAGCCCACCTCACCGACAAGGAACAATAAGAAGCCACGCGAGGCCTCGACTTCGGCTCCATGACGGTGGATACACGGGGCAACATGCTCCCAAAGACACCACAAGCAGTGGTGACGGCGGCCACCATGTACCTCCTCAACAACCAGCCACCGGCTAGGGATCCATGAGCTGCCATGCACCGATCTACGATCGCGGGCTTGGGGCTAGTCGAAGCTACCCTCATCAAGGAGCCAACACCAGAGCCGAAGAAAAGTAAAGCTCCGACCATGTGCTATTCATCGCCCTCCTCCAGCGATGATAGTCACGACTTGTCTCGGCGACGCCGCTCATGGCGTCATGACCGCGACTACGACGCGCGTGATGACATCATGCACCGCAAGGTCGACAAGATGCGCGTGAGGCGTGCCCGTTCGCCTGACTTGGAGGATGACGAAATAGAGCTCTACGGTGCCAGATGCTTCAGCAGAGCCATCAGGCAGAAGCGAATGCCTAAGGGGTTCAAACTCCCATCGGAGAAACCGAAATTTGACGGCTTGCAGGACCCAAAAATCTGGCTAGAAGATCACATCTCCTCCGTCAGGCTGCATGGTGGAAGCTCGAGCACGGCAATACAATGCCTCCATCTATAGCTGCAAGGCGCCGCTCGCGCATGGCTCAACAATCTCCCGCGCGGATCAATTCGCAGTTGGGATGAGCTAGTCTATAGCTTCATGCGAAAATTCAAGGGCACTTACAAAAGGCCCGCATCAATCGAGGAATTGAGAGGCTGCCACCAAAGGTCCGGCGAGTCGCTGCGCTCATACATCCAGAGATGGTCCATCATCAAGAAATAATGCCAGGTGAATTAGTCGAATTTGCAGAAGGCACTAGGGGTATTGCTCTGAATTTGGAATCTGCATAAGACATCTCCAAGGATCGCGCAATCGACACGTTTAACGGCGGCATGCGTTGCAAAGAGCTCATGGAGGAGTTGGGCCGCTCGAAGCCCAAGACAATCGACCACCTGATGGAGATTGCGAATAAGTGCGCCGATGGAGAGGAATCGGTGAAAAACCATACCTACTCCGGTGATGACGACCACCTCAGGTGCAGACGCGATCGCCGAGGGAAACGTCGAATGCGCATCTACGAGGACCGCGAAGAGGTCGACATGGTCGCGGCTGGCTACAACGACAAACATGACGACAACCGCAACAACAAATACCGCGACAGCGGAAAAACCACGCAAGTGCGGCAGCGCCGCATGCTTGCTCAAATTGTAGAGCTCGTTGGGGAACCCCAAGAGGATGGTATGATGAGCACAGTAGTAAGTTTTCCCTAAGTTATGAAACTAAGGTTATCGAATCAGTAGGAGCAAGGAAACACCTCTAAGGTGTTGTTTCCAACTTGGAATCCTGCACAACACAACCACAAAACTTTGGATCAACCTTACAGTGAGGTTGTCAATCTCACCGGTTTTGCTGAAAACAAAGGATTAAACATATTGTGTGGAAGATAGTAATTGCTTGCACAAAGTAAACATAAAATAGTAAATAGTAGATTGTAGATTGATGGTAAAAGAATGGACTGGGGTCCATAGTTCACTAGTGGTGATTCTCCTTAAGATAAATGACATGTTGGCTAAACAAATTACAGCGGGGAATTGACAAACATCGAGAAATCATACCATGCTTATACTAATCATCTTGACTCCTATGAGATTTGATTAGGCATTACAACATTATACATAGAACGTAATCCAACTGCATCTATGCCTAATAATCCACCTTCAGGTTATCATCCGAACCCCCTCCAGTATTAAGTTGCAAGCAACAGATAATTGCATTAAGAAAAGTGTGTAAAGTAAACAATACAATTATTCTATGAACAAAGGATTGTTGTTTTCTCCCTAGTAGCAACAGCACACCTAGATATTTCGGTCACTTCCCTAGATTCCTAGAGGCATGAACCCAGTATCGAGCATAAATACTCCCTCTTGGAGTTGCTAGCATCTACTTAGCCAAGATAGCTACTAACAACGTAAAGCATGCAAGATCACAAATAACAAAGACATGATAGAATCAATAATCAATCTAAAATGGAATCTCAATATCCATCAGATCCCCGCAAACACAACATGTAGGATTACAAATAGATGATCTTGATCATGAATGGAGCTCACAAGATCTAAACATGGTAGCACAAAGGAGGAGAACCAACCATCTAGCTACTACAGGGACCCGTAGTCAAGAGATGAACTACTCACACATCATACTGGAGGCAGGCATGGTGATGAAGAAGGCCTCCAGGGTGAATTCTCCCCTCCGGCAGGGTGCCAGGAAGAGCTTCAGATCCCACCCTATCTAGGGATGGAGATGACGGCGGCTACAAACTCTTTCGTGGAATTTTGGTCTGATACATAGGGTTTTCATCCCGAGGGCAATATATAGGCAAAGGGGAAAGGTCAGTGGAGAGCCAGGGGGCCCACACCCCCTGGTGGCGTGGGTAGGGCTAGTCGCGCCACCACCAGGTGTGGCCACCCTAGTTCCCCTCTTCATCTCCCCTCCGGACTCCATATTCCTTCTGGTGAAATATTGACTTGGGCTTTTGCCCGGTCCAATTCCGACAATATTTCCTTACTAGCTTTTCTGAAACCAAAAATAGCAGAAAACATGCAACTAGCACTGTGACATCTTGTTAATAGGTTAGTTCCAGATAATATGTAAAAATAATCCAAAGTGTGGACAAAACATAAGAAAGTAGTTATAAAGCAAGCATGTAACTTCAAAAGTTATCTATACGTTTGCAACATATCAACATCCCAAAGCTTAACTCCTGCTCGTCCTCGAGTAGGTAAGTGATAAAAAGGAGAAGAATTTTTGAGGTGACTGATGGCCCACAAGTATAGGGGGTGTATCGCAGTATTTTCGAGGGAAGTGAAACCCAATTTATTGATTCGACACAAGGGGAGCCAAAGAATATTTATAAGCCTTAACAACTGGGTTGTCAATTCAGCTGCACCTGGAAACAATCTTGCTCATAGCAGTTTATCAGTAGCAACAGTTTTATAGTAGGAATAGTAAAGTAACAGCAGTAGTAAAGCAAAAGACAGTAGTAACAAAAGCAGTAAACAGTGGGAATCGAGTGCGGTAGGCATAGGGATGGATGGACGGGCGTTGCATGGACAAGACAATTCAAATAGCAACTAGAACATAGGGCAATTGCAGATAAATAATATAAAGCATCCAAGTACTAGACAATCCTAGGCATGTGTTCCATATATAGTCATACGTGCTCGCAATGAGAACTTGCACAACATCTTTTGTCCTGCCAGCCCGTTTGCAGCGGGGCCTCAAGGGAACTACTAGCAATTAAGGTGCACCTTTTAATAGAGCACCGGAGCAAAGCATTAACACTCCGTGAACACATGTGATCCTCACATTAAAGCCTTTCCCTTCCGGTTATCCTGATTTTTGTCACTTCGGGGCCATTGGTTCCGGACAACAACATGTGTATACAACTTGTAGATAAGACCAAAAACAATACTATCATAATGAATCAATAACATGTTCAGATCTGAAATCATGGCACTCGGGACCTAGTGACAAGCATTAAGGACAACAAGTTGTAACAAAGTCATGAAGCACTAATAAAAGATACTAGGCACCATGCCCTAACAATCTGATGCCATTACATGAACGATCTCATCCAATCCCTACCATCCCCCTAGCCTACAGCGGGGGATTACTCACTCATAGATGGGGGAAACATGGATGGTCGATGGAGAAGTGATGGTGATGATGATGGCGATGATCTCCTCCAATTCCCCGTCCCAACAGGGTGCCAGAACGGAGTTTCTGGTGCTGTTTCGTGGAATCTGGTGGTGGCAGCGGAGCAGAAATCCTTCTGGAAAAACGTCGACCCCCCCGAAGTTTTTAGGTCAGAAGGCTCCTTATAGGTGAAGAGAGAGGTCGAGGGGGTGCCTAGGGGGCCCACACCACCCCTTGGCCCGCGCCAGCAGGTGGTGTTGCCACCCCCTGGCTCTTCTCCGTCTCGTATTCTGGCCCCTGGAGTCTTCCGGTGAAATAGGATTTTTGGCATATTTTCCGGGATTTTTCCTGATAGTTGATTTTCTGCACAAAAAGTAGACACCAAGGCAATTCTGCTGAAAACAGTGCCAGTCCGCATTAGTTGTATCTAAATCACACAAGTATAGAGGAGAAACAATAGAAAAAGTGTTCGGGAAAGTAGATACGTTTTGGACGTATCAACTCCCCCAAGCTTAGCTTATTGCTTGTCCTCAAGCAATTCAGTTGAAAACTGAGTGCGATAAAAGAACTTTCACGAACACATTTGCTTCATAAGATGTAAATATTCTCAGCAATGCGATCAACTACTTAAATAGTTCATAATAAAGAGTATGCAACTGAGTCTACTCAATAGTCATTGCAAGCTATGAAGAGATTCGAACTCAAGAATAATAAGTTGCATGAGGCACAAACATAAACAACATTATAATGCTCATAGAAAGGTATGCTAGAGTGGTATCTCGCTTGCCTTTGATATGAATATCAAGGCACCTCTGAAGTTCAAGTGATGACTAGAAGTAAAGATATCAAGGATACAAGCATCAAAGTCATAACACAAATAATCAAGTAATGGAACAAACACAAAGAATGACAACTATGCTCTCAAGAAGGTGCTCAAAGAATAAATGGAGACTCAACAAGTAAAGAAAAAGGTTTTGAATAATTTTGAAAAGCTTCCAAATGCTGAAAGTATGGTACTCATTAGCTTTCAGCTCTCATTGCCCCTATCATAAGCATCTTTAAATGGTTAAGGTTAAAGTGACATAACTAAGAGGATATGCTTGACAAGTTATAAATCGAAGTCTCATGCCCCTTACTTACGAAGACCTATCCTCATGCTACTCAACTTCAGTCACAAGTAAGCTCTTGTCATTGTAAGTATATACGTATCATAGAGAACCGCCAACGGGGTACCCCTTGCACATGACACGAGAGCTATCCCATAATAAAAATAACAAGGCAAACAGACAATGAGCATCTCGGCGATCTTTTTATTTACTATGTGCATAGATTTTTATTGAGGATGCTTCATAGAATGCTCATTATGGTTATGTTGCAAGTTTCCACCATGATTAGGCATGGCTTAGGCTAGCGGCCCAGGCGTTTATCTAACATACATTCCAACTCCATGATCTTACAAGCTCCACTTTTATTTCACACTGCCGGGATCCATAAGCAAAAGAACATGATATCAACTAGGTACAAAGTACCTATGAAGCATTGAAAGCGGTCCCCATGATACATGGTTCTGCTAACTTCAACTCATAAAGCGCAAGCATATGCGCAACAAAGAAGGACGCAATGGTTCAGGTTTATTAAGTGCAAGAAAATAAAGTGTGCCATCAAGTTCGTGAGAGCTTTACTAACTAACTTTCTCATAACAAGCAAACATTTTATTCGGAAGAAAATAAGGCATATTGAATATGCACGGAGGTAGCAAATGATGATAATGGGTAGGTATGGTGGACACTTTGGAAATATTTTGTTTAGGGAGTTGGGAACTTGAGTAAAACATACTCAGTGAAAGTGAAGGCTAGCAATAGTAAGGGAGCGACAAACGAGAGAGCAATAGCTTTCATTATCATGCTTGCAACAAAACATGACTACTCACAGCATGAAAGTGATTCAAGATCCTCAAGGCAAAATAATTCATCAAGGCTTAACTGATTATCACAGTCATGTGCATGCGTGAGCATGTGCCAAGTCAATTCAAATGAAACATTCAGAGGAGGATACCGCAGTGTCATGCCAATTTATGAATAGAGCAATGCAAGCAAACATTCATAAGACATGTTACAAACTATTAGCGAGTTGGATCTAATCATAAGAAAGAAAGAACTACTAAGCATCCAAAGATAACAGACACCCTACTTGAACGGACTAAGCAAGCCCACAGTGATGAGTATATGTACAAAAATGAAAACAAATAGAGTTCATTACCAGCCTCTTACCACGCCTAAAGTTGTCATTATCCTCATTATTGCTCTTCACTTGTGTGGCTTGAATAATAATATGAAACCAATATTCCACTGAGGACTGCTAAACCCTGTAGCAAACTCACAAAACCAAAGAAGAACGACAAATATTTTTGGTGTTTTCGATTTTTTTACACAAGAACCAAAAGGGAAAACAAGCAAAGCAAAATCTTTTTCGGTTTTTCGAATAGTTCAAACAAAGCAAAAAGGGAAAAGAAAACCAAGGCAAAAATAAGAAGCAAACCAAAGAGAAACAATAGAAATATTTTTGGTCTTTTTGTGTTTTTAGAAAGCAAAAGCAAAGAAAGAGAAAGAAAACTAAAAAGAGAACGAAAACATGAATATACAAAGTACCGACGCAACATGATATGGAGATGAGTGCGGTGTCGGCTTACCTCCCCCCAAGCTTAGTCTTTTGGCCTAAGTGGGTATCAATCCATGTACGGATAGGGGTTCCAAGCGGGCGGATCTTGGTAAGAATGGTCGTAGTTGGGCCCATGAGAAGAAGAAGAAGCTCCCCAATCATAAGCGAGCTGCTGACATGAAGACTCTCCCTCATTCAAGGGCTGGACCGAATCATCCGTAACATCCCTTCTTGTGTCCTGCTCCTGCTGGGAGAGCTCTCCAAAGTACGTGTCAAGCTCCTCCTCAGTGAGGGACCATCCTTCCCTGTTATCAAGGTTAAACAAAACAGGTGCAGGCAAAAGAACAACACGCTCGGACTTGCTCTTTCTCCAACCAGCTTTGAGAAAGGTTATTTTATAAGATAACTCACTCATACCAGCCCACGAGGAAACAAATTTATGCTGTATCATGGAATTAAGATCATGCCTTTCTATGGGAAACTGTAGGTCTAGATGATGAGGCACTAAACCATGCAATGCTAGTAAACAAGAAGCAATGAGGCCTCCACAAATTCCACCTTTCTCACGGTTAGCAGCAAGATGGAAAGCTATCAAAGCACCTAAGTTGTAAGACCTATCTCGTTTAAGAGCAGCAGAGATAAATGCTAGATCAAACGAAGATAACTTATTGGAAGTTTTCCTAGCAAGAACACACTTGGCAATAAAGTAGGCAAAGTAGCAAATGGAGGGAAAATGAATGTTACGGGTTTTCCACTCTCCTTCGAGAAGCTACTCCCTTGGAAAATTTCTTCGTATAAATCCATGAGTGGTTCAGGTCCCTCCTTAATCTTTCTACATGATCCCCATTGAGGTACCTTAATAGCTGCACAAAAATCATCAAGAGAAAGGTCGATAGCTATATTGTAAATTTTGTAATGGACTATGGGGTTAGGCAAAGAGTGACTAAATTGGAAGTCTTGCACCACAGACATGGTTAGCTTCACAAATTGACAAGGTTCATCTTCCAAAAAGTTCTCTAACCATGCATTAGAAACCAGAGTGTGGAAATCTTGTAGAATTCCTGCAGCTCTCATGAACTCAGAGCATGGATAAATGGAGGGAAAAATTTCCTCCTCCCGGTGGACCTTCATGACCTCAGGTACCCAAAGCTCATGTTGGTTTAGGTGGTGTTCACTCATCTTCTATTCTGAAATTTAAACACCTATTAAACTAGTGATTGCAAAGTAAATATAATGAAGGATTCGACTCATAGGGACTTGCAAGAGGCCTACACATGCATCAAAACTATATCTCTAAGCATCAAACAAGCTTACAAGATCTCATAACCAGTCACCTACATCAGCAAAATACTCAATATATAATCCACTAAACACAAATCTACTTGGACAAGGGTAGGAATCACATACCAGGGAACAAATGCTCCAAGTTTCAGCAAGAAAGATGGGTTGAGCAAGGAGATCGAAAAAATCGAGAGCAAGCACAACAAGTACGCGATTTTGAGCAATGAACTGGAGCATACTCGGGAGAGAGAAGAAAGTGGCAGGTGAGAGAGTTAGTGGGGGGCCAGGGGTGGCCCACACCAGGGCATGGCGCCACCCAAGGCTGGTCGCGCCACCATGTGGTGTGCCTACCTGGTGGGCCCCCTGGTACCTCCCAGGTACTCCTCTGCCCCCTTTTTCATGTAAAAATTTAATATGAATTTTCTAGAATTTTTCGAGACACTTTATTTTTGGGCATTTTTCAGAAATAGAAGAATGATTTTTCTGACAGACAGATTTTTTTCTTCTTTTGGAAACATGATGCAAGGACAGAACAAGGCTAGAACTACAGAAGTTCTAACATACAAGCAACTAGCAACAAAAATAAAACTAAACGAAAGCAAAAACTAAAATTCAAAGGATAGAAATAAACGGAGATAATCATAATGAAAACATTGTTTTGTTCAATGGAATCCATTTGTTAACAAGGTTGATCAAGTCTTGCTACCAAAAGAATTGCATATGAGACAAAACTTTGTACTCCACTAATGATTATGTTACCTCAACCTTGATAGCAATGGTCCCAATCATAATAGTTTCAAAATTTTCTCTTGGTATGGGACAATATATTTCTCCAACTTGAATGCCTTCAACATGTTCAATTGAATTCAAACCATAAGTCTTTTCAATCTTCTTGGGGAAATAGACAGTATGTTCCTTGTCATTAACATTGAAGGTCACCTTTCCTTGATTACAATTAATAATAGCTCCTGCAGTATTAAGAAAAGGTCTCCCAAGAATAATAGACATATTATCATCTTCGGGCATTTCAAGCACAACAAAATCAGTTAATATCGAGCAATTGTGAGGCACCTGAACATGTACATCCTCACATATACCCACATGAATAGTGGTAGATTTATCAGCCATTTGCAAAGATATATCTATTGGTATTAATTTTTCAAGTTGAAGCCTCTTATAGAGAGAGAAAGGCATAACACTAACACCAGCTCCCAAATCACACAAAGCAGTTCTAACATAACTATTCTTAATAGAGCAAGGGATAGTTGGAATCCCTGGGTCTCCAAGTTTCTTAGGAACCTTACCATTGAAGGAATAATTAGCAAGCAAAGTAGAAATTTCTTCATTAGGGATCTTCCTTTTATTCGAGACAATGTCCTTCATATACTTTGAGTAAGGAGGCAATTTAATAGCATCAGTCAAAGGAAATTGCAAGAATAAAGGCTTCATCCACTCACAAAACTTATTATAGTGTTCACCTTCCTTTGACTTGTGTTTCTTATCAGGGAAAGGCATAGGTTTTTGGACCCAAGGTTCTCTTTCACTACCTTGTTTCTTAGCAATAAAATCTTCTTTGGTGTATTTAGTATTCTTAGTGTGGTTTTCAGGTTCTGCTTCAACTTTTTCTTCATGAGGAACAACATTTTTCTTCATTACCACTTTCAGTGTCAGCATCAGAGATAGATATACTATTAGGATCTATAGCAGGTTCAGAGGGTTCTACAAAAGTTTTATGTTTCTTTTTCCTTTTCTTACGAGTAGAACCACTATTTTCAGCTTGTTGAGAATCCTGCTCAATTCTTTTGGGATGCCCCTCGGGATATAGAGGATCCTAGGTAGCAGCACCACTTCTAGTTCTAATTTCATAAGCATGTTTTTCTTTAGCAGCATTAACTAGCAAGTCGTTTTACACTTTAAAGAGTTGATCTATTTGAGTTTGAATCATTTGAAAGTGTTTAACAATCATTTTAACATCATTAGAGGTTATTTCCACAATATCTTTCAACTCAACAATAGCTCTAGTGTTTTCCATTAGATGATTTTGCACCCTTTTATTAAAGTTATCTTGCTTAACAATAAATATATCAAATTCTTCTAAGCATTGATCAGGAGGTTTAGAGTAAGGGATATCACCTTCATCAAAGTGTTGGAGAGAGTGTACCTCAATAGTGGATGAGTAGGGAATAGGCTTACATAATTCTTCTATAGGAGGTAAATTCTTGACATCTGTAGCTTTAATTCCCTTCTCCTTAAGACATTTCTTAGCTTCCTTCATCACTTCATCATTTAATTCAATAACTCCCCTCTTCTTTGACGTTGGAATAGGCACGGGAATAGATGGTTCAGGTACAATTACTTCAGGTATACCTTGTTTAGGAGGAGTCCAATCTTCATAATTCTTGCTTATTTTAGCCATTAATTCTTCAGCTTCCTTAGGAGTCCTATTCCTGAAAACACAATCAGCACAACTATCTAGGTATGTCCTAGATTCTTCGGTTAGTCTATTATAAAATATATCAAGAAGCTCATTCTTAGGTAATGGACTTCTAGCCTATGCATGAATCAAAGCACAAAACCTTGCCCAAGATTCAGGCAATACCTCTTTTCTTCCCTGTTTAAAATCAAAAAGTTCCTGCAAAATAGCATGTCTAGCACTGGTAAATTACTAAACCATGTTTTAGCTTCTCCTTTCAGTGAAAAGGGAAAAATATTAGCAACAAAGTAAGTACGCATCTTAATATCATCAGAAAACAAGCCACTCATGGTAGAAAGTTCATTCATATGTGCTACCGCACTTTCATTCTTAGTCCCACAAAAATGTTCTTTCTCCACAATAGCTATGTAAGATAGATCGAGAGAGAAATCATAATCTTCATCTGTAACGTTTATGGGAGAAGTAGCAAACTTAGCAATAGGAGACAATTTGGGTCTAATAGTACGCCTCTCAAGGAGACTCTTAGCAGTGCTCCTATCATGCGTGTTCTTACATTCTTTAATGAACTCATCGGTCATCTCAACATAACAATCTTCAATATCATAACTCTCACTAGACTCAGGTGAGCTAACAGGTGTGGTAGTGTCTTCATTAGGAGTTTCGATATTTCCAACTATAGTTCTAGCAATCGTAGCATCTAGGAAAGGACCTAATGAACCACTCTTATCAAGCACAGTAGAAGCAGCATCATAAGAATCAGAAGTTTTAGATTCAGAAGTAGTAGCAGTGTGTGTAGCATGTGTATGTGGTGGTGTAAGGAACTTACTCATAACAGACGGTGAATCAAGAGCAGCAGAGGTGTTCAGAATCGTACCTCTTCTTGTAGTGGATGGTAAAATAGGAACCTTGCCATCACGAGACTTACCCATGATGGATGGATAGCAGCAAACAATAGAGAATCCAAGTGAACTTGATAAATAAAGCTATGCTCCCCGGCAACGGCGCTAGAAAATAGTCTTGATGACCCACAAGTATAGGGGTGTATCGCAGTATTTTTGAGGGAAGTGAAACCCAATTTATTGATTCGACACAAGGGGTGCCAAAGAATATTTATAAGCCTTAACAACTGAGTTGTCAATTCAGCTGCACCCGGAAAAAATCTTGCTCACAGCAGTTTATCAGTAGCAACAGTTTTGTAGTAGGAATAGTAAAGTAACAGCAGTAGTAAAGCAAAAGACAGTAGTAACAAAAATAGTAAACAGTGGGATTCGAGTACGGTAGGCATAGGGATGGATGGACAGGCGTTGCATGGACAAGACAATTCAAATAGCAATCAGAACATAGGGCAATTGCAGATAAATAAGATAAAGCATCCAAGTACTAGACAATACTAGGCATGTGTTCCATATATAGTTTTGTCCTGCTAGCACGTTTGCAGCGGGGCCTCAAGGGAACTACTGGCAATTAAGGTGCTCCTTAAAATAGAGCACCGGAGCAAAGCATTAACACTCTGTGAACACATGTGATCCTCACATCAAAGCCTTTCCCTTCCGGTTATCCCGATTTCTATCACTTCGGGGCCATTGGTTCTGGACAACAACGTGTGTATACAACTTGTAGATAAGACCAAAAACAATACAATCATAATGAATCAATAACATGTTCAGATCTGAAATCATGGCACTCGGGCCCTAGTGATAAGCATTAAACACAACAAGTTGCAACAAAGTCATAAAGCACTAATAAAAGATACTAGGCACCATGCCCTAACAATCTGATGCCATTACATGAACGATCTCATCCAATCCCTACCATCCCCATAACCTACAGCGGGGGATTACTCACTCATAGATGGGGGAAACATGGATGGTCGATGGAGAAGCGATGGTGATGATGATGGCGATGATCTCCTCCAATTCCCCGTCCCAGCAGGGTGCCAGAACGGAGTTTCTGGTGCTGTTTCGTAAAATCTGGTTGTGGCAGCGGAGCGGAACTCCTTCTCGAAAAACGTCGAACCCCCCCGAAGTTTTTAGGTCAGAAGGCTCCTTATAGGCGAAGAGATAGGCCGAGGGGGTGCATGGGGGGCCCACACCACCCCTTGGTGCGGCCTGGCCTGACCCGCGCCAGCAGGTGGTGTGGGCACCCCGTGGCTCTTCTCTGTCTCATATTCTGGCTCCTGGAGTCTTCGGGTGAAATTGGATTTTTTGCATATTTTCCGGGATTTTTCCTGATAGTTGATTTTCTGCACAAAAAGTAGACACCAAGGCAATTCTGTTGAAAACAACGTGAGTCCGCATGAGTTGTATCCAAATCACACAAGGATAGAGGAGAAACAATAACAAAAGTGTTCGGGAAATTAGATACGGTTTGGACATATCAGTGACATGCACCATCACAATCTTGATCAAGGAATTTGTAAAACATTAATAGCTGGGATCATAGTACTTTAACATAGCATGGTTATAACAATAAGACATAGGAACTATGTTGTAACATGAAAAGGTACAAACAAAAGATTTAATGAATAATAATGCTTTGAAAGTCGTTTGTTTGTTTCACATATAGAAAACATAATGAGAATGGTATCCAACTTGTCCTTCATAGTGTAGCAAAACATAAATGCATAGGACACCTTCAAAGTTCATAAGGGTGACTAGATACAAATAGTTTAAGAACAAGCAATATGAAAGTTATGAATCAATCAACAAGTCTTGGGACAATGCACATTAAACTAAGAATGGCCACTATGCTCTCTGAATAGGTGCATAAAGATAGAAGATGGAGACTCAACATAAAAGTAAAAGAAAGGTCCTTCATAGAAGGAACCAGGGATTCAAGTCTCATAAAGAGATTCCAAAAATTATGGTACTTATTAGTTTTCAGGTCTCATTGCCCCTATCATAAGCATCTTTAGGTGATTAAGGTTAAAGTGAACAAATATGAGGATATGCTTGACAAGTTATAAGCTGAAAATCTCATGCCCCTTACTTACGAAGACCGTTCCTCATGCTACTCTAGTTTAGTCACAAGTAAGCTCTTGTCATTGTAAGTACATGTGTAGCATAGAGAACCGCCAATGGGGTACCCCTTGCCCGATGATACGGAAGAATCCCCATATCAAATTTGCAAGGCAAGCAGACAATAAGCATCTCATCATCCTTTTATTTCCTATTTGCATACGAATCTCTTTTTTTATTTTCTTTTTCTCTTCTCTTTTTTTTGGTTTCCTATTTGCATAGTCTTCTTTTTTTTATAAAGAGGATGCTTCATTGATTGCTCATTATGGTTACATTACAAGTTTCCACCATGATTAGGTATGGATTAGACCAGCCGCCCAGGCGTTTCTCTAACACATATACGAACTCCATGAGCCTTACAAGCTCCCGTTTCATTTCACACCATCGGGATCCATAAGCAAAAGAACATGATATCAACTAAATAAAGTGCAATGTTGAAAGCATTCCCCATGACAACATGGTTCTGCTAATTCCCAACTTACAAAACGCAAGCATATAAGCAACATAGATGGGCACAATGGTTGAAGTTTATTAAGTGCAAGAAAAGTAAAGTGTGCCATCAAGTTCATGAGAGCTTTAATCCCTAATTTTCGCATAACAAGTTTAATTCGGAAGGTAGATAAAAACAAGAATATACTTGGAATAGAAAATGCTAATAGGTAGGTATGGTGGACTCTTTGGAATAACTTGGTTTTATTTGGAGTTGGATGCATGACTGGAACTCATACTTGGTTATGGAGGAGAGCAAAAGACTAGGAGCGACCAACTAAGAGAGCAATAATGTCCATAATCATGCAAAGCGACAAAACATTATTAATTAAAGCATTAAGTGATATTACAAGTCAAAAAATAAATGATCATAGAGACTATGGTGACTTGGTATAGTCTTTACATGGTGTGAGCGTGCGCCAAGTCAACCCAAATAAAGCATCAAAGGAGAATACCACAATACTATGCTTTAATATGCTAAAACAACGCATGATTCTTTCAAGGCACATTAAACAATCTCAATTGTTTGAAACAAGTCATGCTACATCAATAATCACTAAGAATAAAGCCAAAACAATATCAAGCATGACATGACAAAGCCTAGGCCACAGTCAAAAAGAAGCTCCTTTTTATACCACTTATAAGCATGAACTTTCCTACTTTTTTCCAATCCAAACCAACTCATTTGAAAACTAATGTATGAATGAGGAGGTCCAACCAATTTATTCAATCAAACTAAGCAAACTTAAAAAAATGAAAACCAAAAACAAAAAACGAAGACGCTCCAATATCAACACAACTGTGCATGAAACAATAAAAATGAAGTGTTTGGAAGAAACCTGAGATTTTTATCGATGAAGAAGGGGTGACTTGGGTATCCCCAAGCTTTGACGCTTGTACTTCTTGAATATTTCTTGGGGTGACATAGGTGGCATCCCCAGGCTTGAGCTTTTATCCATCTTCATCTTATCACATTACTCTTCCCTACACCTGAAAATTTTCCTTCATACAAAACTTCACACAATCTTCATTAGCAACATTAGTGCACTCAAGATTATAAGTCTTTTGGTTCAGTTTCAAAACAAGTAGAACATCCATTAAAACACAAGCTACTGTAGCACCTCCATTAAAAAGTTCAAATGATCAAAGAGAACTCAAAGAGAAAGAGATTAAGAGGCAAATGCAAATAATGGCAGAAATCTGTCAAAACAGACCAGCAGGTAAAAACCATTTTTTTGAAGACTTTCTGTTGCTCAAATCGAAAAGTGTTGAAATAATGAAAGTTAGATAACAACCTGGGGCAGAAGCACAAAACATTATAGCTCAATCTGACGTACAGAGATTTTTCAGGAATTTTTACAACGAAGCAGAAAAATCTGTTTCGGGACAACAACTTTCCCAAGTCTTACTTCTCTCCCATTAGAGGTTACTCTTTTCACAAAAACCGCACAAAAAAGACAAGGAGCGGTTATTAAAGAGGTAATAACTTCCAATACTCAAAAAAAAGGTTCCTAACGAAATTTGGGTTATCTCCGAATAAGTGCTTTTCTTTAACACCTTTGAGCTAGGCATAAGAAGCAAGAAAAGAATCAAATATTCTCAAATGAAGAAGCATTAAGATCAATATCAGAAATATCTTAAACAAGGAAAGGTATCTTATCCAAATAAGTTCTAGAGGATCCTCTCTCAATGCTCTTGTGTTCACTATTTTCATCAAACTAGTTTTCAGGAACAGTCCAATCAAAATTCTTTTCTAAGGCTTCATGCATTCCCACAAGTTTAAAAGGTATTGGTATCTTAATTTCCTCCCCATTAGGTTTGGTTTTGGCCATGTTTTCTCGTGTACCAATAACATCTACACATGAGCCTAGCATATTAAAACGATCAAAAACTTTTCTAGCTTCTTTAGCAACATCATAGAATTCCTTAAGCAAAGTTTCCAGAATGAAATCTCTTTTTTCAGAATCCTCAATATCTTTATGTTTAAGAAACATTACTTGCATTGTGATGTTGAGGTTAACAAACCTAGCTTCCAACATCTGGACTAAAGAAGCTACAACAATTTCATAATTTGGGACGATTTCTGCTAGGGATCTATCCTCAATATTCTCATGCTTACTAAAATTATTAAAGAATTCTTGAATATTACCTTTCCCAATTATAGAGCCACTACCTATTGAAAGGTATTTTAGAGTGAACTTAGGTGTCAACATGGTGGGCTAAGAACGAGGTGACAACTTATAGAAAGAACTATTTTTTTTGTTTTTTTAATAAAGAAAGCAAACTAGAACAATTAGTTTTTTTGTGTTTTTGATAAAGAAACAAGCAAACAAAGCAGAAATAAACTAAGCAAAACAAATAAAACAAAGTAACGAGATTGGTTATGAGGAACTCCCCTTGTGAAGATGTCCTTGACTCCCCGGCAACGGCGCCATAAAAAGTCTTGCTTGCTCAAAATGTTGAGCTCATTGGGGAACCGCAAGAGGAAGGTATGATGAGCACAACAGTAAGTGTTCCCTTAGTTATGCAACCAAGGTTATCGAACCAGTAGGAGCAAGGAAACACCTCCAAGGTGTTGTTTCCAACTTGGAATCCTGCACAACATAACCACATAACTTTGCCCCCAACTTACAGTGAGGTTGTCAATCTCACCGGTTTTGCTGAAAACAAAGGATTAAACGTATTGTGTGGAAGCTAGTAATTGCTTGTAGAAAGTAAACAAAAAACAGTAAATAGTAGATTGTAGATTGATGGTAAAAGAATGGACCGGGGTCCATAGTTCACTAGTGGTGATTCTCCTTAAGATAGATGACATGTTGGGTGAACAAATTACAGCGGGGCAATTAACAAACATCGAGAAAGCATACCATGCATATACTAATCATCTTGACTCCTATGAGATTTGATTGGGCATTACAACATTATACATAGACCGTAATCCAACTGCATCTATGACTAATAATCCACCTTCAGGTTATCATCCGAACCCCTCCAGTATTAAGTTGCAAGCAACAGATAATTGCATTAAGCAAAGTGTGTAAAGTAAACAATACGATTGTTCTATGAACAAAGGATTGTTGTTTTCTCCCTAGTAGCAACAACACATCTAGTACCTTAGAGATTTCTTTGACTTCCCCAGATTCCCAGAGGCATGAACCCACTATCGAGCATAAATACTCCCTCTTGGAGTTGCTAGCATCTACTTGGCCAAGATAGCTACTAACAACGGAAAGTATGCAAGATCACAAATAACAAAGACATGATAGGATCAATAATCAATCTGAAATAGCATCTCAATATCCATCGGATCCTCGCAAACATAACATGGAGGATTAAAAATAGATGATCTTGATCATGAAAGGAGCTCACAAGATCTAAACATGGTAGCACTAGGAGTAGAACCAACCATCTTGCTACTACATGGAACCGTAGTCTAGAGATGAACTACTCACACATCACACCGGAGGTAGGCATGGTGATGAAGAAGGCCTCCAGGGTACTTATGGTTTTCGTCTCAAGGGCAATATATAGGCGAAGGGGCAAGGTCGGTGGAGAGCCAGGGGGCCCACACCCCCTGGTGGCGCGGCTCGGGTTGGTTGCGCCACCACTAGGTGTGGACGCCCTGGTTTCCCTCTTCATCTCCCCTCCGGACTCTGTATTCCTTCTGGTGAAATATTGACCGAGGCTTTTGTCTGGTCCAATTCCGACAATATTTACTTTCTAGCTTTTCTGAAACCAAAAACAGCAAAAAACAGGCAACTGGCACTATGGCATCTTGTTAATAGGTTAGTTCCATAAAATGTGTAAAAAATACTCCAAAGTGTGGACAAAACATAAGAAAGTAGATATAAAGAAAGCATGGAATATCAAATATTATAGATACGTTTGCAACGTATCGCCACACCCGTGATGAGGCACACAGAATATCCATCCATGACAAATTGTCTGGACCGTGCAATGTACACTTCTACATCGATAAGTACAATGGCAAGAAAAAGTCCAGCCACCTTCTCAAGGACTGCCGCGAGTTCCTCAAGCTCCACGAAGGCCTAGCCCGGATGAATCGTGACGCGATAAACCAGGGCTATGTGGCTTCCCCGGGCGCTGTGGCTCATGGAGCACCTCCACCACCGCCTGGGCCACCACCCCCTGCGGCTGCCCCAATCCAGAACCATAGAGGCGAGCCGTACCCGCGAGCGCTGGGAAACATGGGGATGATCCAAAAGGGATGCCCCTCAAATCGAGTGCAGAAGGAAATCACTCGCCAAGTTAATCTGGCGATGAACTCTCTGCCCTCCACCACTGAGTATCTCAGTGGAAGCGAGTCCTGCATCACCTTCGACAAGCGCGACCACCTGTGCCAAGTACCTCACGCGGGCCACTGTCCCTTTGTGCTCGAGGCGCAGATCAGAGGCTTCAAGACGAGTCGAGTCTTCATGGACGACGGAAGCGGCATTAACCTCATGTTCGCAAGTACCTTGCGTGCAATGAGCCTGTAACATGTATGGAAGTTTCAGACACAACGTTGCATGACATCGTCCCAGGGAAGGGCATGTACCCCCTAGGAAAGATTAGCCTCGATGTCATCTTCGGCACGCCGCAAAACTTTCGGCGAGAGCGCATTGAATTTGAAGTTGTCGACTGGCCCTCACAATACCACTACATCCTCGGACGTGTCGCATTCGCAAGGTTCATGGAAGTACCGCACTATGCCTACTTGCAGATGAAAATGCCGGGCCCAAACAGCATCATTATAGTCAAGGGAAGCTTCAAGAGATCCGACAGCTGCGATATTGAGTTCAACAGAAACTCTTAGTCTGCCTCCCTCGAGCATGCCTAGCTCACCCAACCAATCTTTCGACACGTTAGTACACACCAAGAGAGTCCAAGTCCATCCAACAGACCCAACAAAGATGGCCCTCATCGCCAACAACTTGAGTCCCGCATAGGAACTCGCGCTCATCAAATTCCTCCATGAGCACTAGGAAATCTTCGCCTGGTGTCCAGCGGACATGCCAGGAGTTCCCAGGGAATTCACCGAGCATGCAGTCAACATGAACCCCAAAGAAAGGTCAGTCAAGCAAACAATCTGGGGACTGTCGGAGCCAAGGGCAAAAGTGGTCGGTATGGAAGTCAACAGACTCCTCAACACTAATTTCATACAAAAGATCAAGAAAAGCACCTGGGTCGCAAACCCGTGCTCATTCCAAAAAAAGACACGGATATCCTCCGGATGTGCATGGACTTCACCCCTCTGAACAAGCATTGCCTGAAGGATCACTTCCCGTTGCAGCGGACCGATCAAATAATCAACTCCACCGTGGGATGCGAACGTCTCTGCTTCCTCGACGCCTATTCAGGCTATCATCAAATTCGAATGAAGGAGGAGGACTAGGAGAAAACGGTGTTCATCACGCCTTTCGGTGTCTTCTGCTACACAACGATGCCTTTCGGGCTGAAAAACGCAGGAGCCACTTACTAGCGGTGCATGCAGGCCTACCTCAAGAGCCAACTTGGTCGCAACATCCAAGTCTACGTCCACGACATCGTCGTCGAAACCAAGGAGGAAGCCTTGTTACTCAATGATCTTCGCGAGATCTTCGATAACCTTGACCACTATCGGATCAAACTGAATCCGGACAAATGCGCCTTCGGCGTACCATATGGGCAGCCGCTCAGGTATCTCATCTCCGCGAGAGGGATCGAGGCAAACCCGAATAAAATAAAGGCCATACTGGCAATGGAGAAGGCGAAGAACGTAAAAGGCGTCTAGCAGCTGGATGGGTAAATCGTGGTGCTTAGTTGATTCATCAGTCGCATGGGCAAAAAAGCACTGCCCTTCTACCAACTTCTGCGCAAGGCTGATAAATTCGAGTGGACAAACAAAGCACAAGAAGCAATCAAAGACCTCAAGCGTCTGCTGTCCACCTCGCCAGTGTTGGTGACGCCCCGCGAAAAAGAGCCGCTACTGCTATACATCGCCACCACCAACCAGGTGGTAAGCACTACGCTCGTGGTGGAACAAGGCGAAGAAAACAAAGAGCACGGGGTAAAACACCCAATCTACTACCTTAGCAAGGTGCTCACACCAACAAAACAGCGGTACCCACATTATCAAAAGTTGGCATACGACGTCTTCATGACAGCCAGGCGACTACGCCACTACTTCCAGGAGCACCCAATTGTGGTGGTGAACGACGCCCCGCTTGGACACATACTCAACAATCCCGATGCCGCTGGACGAGTCACGCTCTGGGGAATCAAACTGTCTCCACGAGACATCACATATGAGAAGTGAGACGTGATCAAGTAGCAAGTTCTGCTGGACTTCCTCGTACACTGGATGGAAAACCAGCTCCCCAATAAGCCAGATATGTCCTATCTATGGACGATGCACTTCGATGGGTCCAAGCGCAAGGAAGGAGGAGGCGCGGGTGTCATCTTGACATCACTACAAGGTGACAAGATGAGGTATGTTCTGCGAATGCAATTCACCACCTCCAACAACGAAGCTGAATACGAAGCCTTGCTCCATGGGATGCGGATGGCAAAAGCCTACGGCGCCAAGTGACTCGTCATCTACGGCGACTCCAAACTGGTGGTTAACCAAACAATGAACAAGTGCGATGCTCTGAGCGACAACATGATCGCCTACCGCGACCTCTATGAAACACTCGAGGGAGACTTCGATGACTGCGATCTGCGGCACATCGACCGCGAGAGCAACGAGGAGGCAGACACACTTGCCAACATTGGCTCCACCAGTGCCCAAGTGCCACCCGGAGTATTCATCGAGCACATCTGTGAGCGCTCCATCAAACCATAGGTGCCAAAGCATAAAACCATCACGTCAAAGGACTCGGGGCTACGCCACCCAACAAGCGAACAACACTCGATGACACGGGGCCAGATACAGGACTCGAAGGCCCCATGGAGGTCATGATGATCGAGCCATCTTGGACACAACCATATGTCACATACTTGCTCAGAAAAAGGTTGCCAGATGACTCCACTGATGCACGTCATATAGCGTGGCGATCTAAGGCATTCGCCCTCATCATTGGTGAATTATACAAGCACAGCATCACAGGAGTCCTTCAGCGGTGCGTCTCCAATGAGGACGAAAGAGCAATACTCCTAGACATACACGAAGGTACTTGCGGCCACCACGCCGGCATTCCTGCCCTCGTCGCCAAAGCTGTACGAGTTGGATTCTACTGGCCAACGGCCATGCACGATGCCAAGGATACCGTCCAGCGTTGCAATGCCTGCCAGCAATTCATGGACAAGCCGCATTCACCCGGCGCAGAACTCACGCCAATGTCCATGGCTTGGCCCTTCACACAATGGGGACTCGACATGGACAGCAAGTTCCAGATATCCTCGCGAGGAGGATACATCTACCTGCTAGTCGTAGTCAACAAATTCACCAGGTGGATTGAGGCCATGCCGGTGACAAACCAATCCGGAGCCAGCGCCATGAAGTTCTTCCAGTCCATCGTCTTTCGCTTCAAAGTGCCACATAGCATCATCACGGAAAATGGGACGAACTTCACCTCCAAGGAGTTCCAGGATATCTGCGAGAACCTGGGAATCAACATTAGTTACGCCTCAGTAGCACATCCCCAGACCAAAGGTCAAGTCGAAAAGGCCAACGGCCTCATCTGTGGCAGGTTCAAGAAAAGCTCCTTCGGCCACTCAAAAAAGTTGTCGGGTGCTGGCCTGACGAGCTGCAATCAGTAGTATGGAGCCTGCGCACAACTCCAAATAGCGCTATAGGCTATACCCCATTCTTCATGGTACACGGCACTAAGGTCGTTCTACCCACAGAGGTGCACTATAAGGCCCCATGGTAGTAGCATATAACAAGGAGGAATCAACGCTCAAACTCAAAGACTCCGTCGACCTCCTTCATGAGGCACGTGAGATTGCAGCGAAGAGATCCACGATCTACCAGCAGAACCTCTGCAACTACCACAGCAGAAGGCTATGCCCTAGATCCTTTGTCGAAGGAGATTTGGTCCTGCGATTGAAGCAACAAGGGCACCTAAATTTCGAATCCCCTTGGGAAGGACCTTATGTGATTACCGAAGTAATCATGGGTGGCGCCTATCACCTTAAAGACTTCAAGAGCGGAGTCGCATACTCAAATCCCTGGAACGTTGCGCAGCTGTGTCATTTCTACCCCTATATGTTTTTACTTTACAAATAAGGCTATTCAGCTAGGCTACTTAGACACACATTGTCCCTCGTGATATTCTGCGAATAAATAAAGCTAAGTGCCCCAAATTTTGTGTCTCTATTTTCCTTGCAATTATTTTACTCGGGGGCTGCACCACCCTTTGCACCTCGTTCCACGAACAACACAGTATCCCGAGTAGCTGACGCACTACCAATCGAACCCTTGATAACACCAACCCAGTTGTAACGCACCTGATAGGTTGGCAAGGTGCTAATATGAATATATGCCAGGCTAATGAAAAGGAACTGTATAATATGATACACTCGAAAAATATACAAGCTAGCAAGCTCTTTACACATTAACGGGTATCAAAACACACCAGGCACAATCGTATGAATTTTACAACACTTATACATCTATGTGCAGGGTATAAACCACACTACAGCTGCAAAAGGAGAACATTTCTTTGCTCTTCAAAGAAATCGACGATATCTTCGGCTGGCTGATCAACCACCTAGTAATGTGGCACCATGTTCCAGGTCATCCCTTCTGGCGGAGGCGGTGGACCAGCAGCAATAGTTGCGATATCCACATCTGGCCGATGCAATCGAACAAGCGCTAGCGCAGCCTTGGCACATGCGACCAGTTGTTGGTGCACGCACTCGCGGACCACGCTAATATCTTGAAACTTCGCGAGCAGAGCTAACAAAATTGATGACACCATATCGGGGAGAACATCGCCTGGAAGATATGCCTAAGGCATGACTGCGCCTTCTTCAAACACTGAAGCACTCGCGAAGCATGATCCTATAGCGTCGCCAATGCGACTGCACGGTCATGGTCCACCCAAAATTAACCGCTAGCTTGCAGCTGCTCCTGGGTCATATTATGCAGGTGAATGGCAACCTGATCCCTCTCATCATGCGGATGACGAGCGCTAACAACTACAAGAAGCAAGAACAGAGCATAAGATGGAGCATCCCCGCGAATGGCCAAATGAAAGGATAAGAAGATAGAGAGCTAACACTTAAATTGCTCGTTTAGCTGCGCAACTTTGTCCAAGAGATACTTCTCGCACGCGCTGGACTTCTTAGCCTTTGACTTCTAGACATCCGCATTACCGCGGATCATAGGAAATTCTCGCTCCAACTGCTTCACGCAATCGCGCAGTCGTGCAAGCAGTGATAGCTCCTCCACTCTTGAACGTGGTTGCGCCATAGTTTCATTATTTGGAGGAGAGTCAGGAGGACCACTCGAAGGACCCTATTATAGCCAAACAAGAGGCGAATAAGACCAACTATACATTAACAAGGAGTGCATTCAAGTTCAACCAAGTATCAAAAGGGGTACCCCACAAAATAATGTTCATCGAAAGGAAAGCTAAGCTATTATAGAAGGCAACTAAGGAATTATCTGCTTTTTCTACTTCGACTTTGGGGGCTTCCTCGAATCTGTGGTAGTCTCCAACGCCACATACTTCCCGATTGTAGCCCCAAACGCCACAGCCTTCGCACTCTTCAATCGCCGCAGCTCAGTCAAATAAGCAGCGAATGTATCAATGAGTCGAGGCCCATACTTACTGTAACTAGTGGCGAAAGGTTGAAAGACTACCTGCTGGCCATCCGCAGAGATCGGCATCACCAAGGAAATCTCGATGGGCTCCAGCTCCACGCCGTGGGCTTGCAACGTTGAGAGTGCCATGATTGCGCCAACTGACCTCTGTGAATTCTTGAAGTCCATCAGGATGCCCTCTGTGAAGGACTCCACCAAGCCATCAAAATTCTCAATCATCTGGGCCTTGGGAATCACGTCCTCTCGAAGACGACCCAACACACCCTTAGCCTTCTCTAGTGTGTCCTTCACAGAGACGCTGCAGTCTTTGACTGCAGTCATGGCACTAGCCAAGGCGTCCGCGCGAGTCAAAGCTTGGGCATCAAAGTCTACATCGGTGGCATCTGCAATAATACACACATGAACACAATAGTATGATGCAAAAGTACATGGAGAATACAAGCAAGTCAGTGTCATACCTGAGAGCGCTTTCGCGACTGAGAAGAGCTGTTCTACGAACACCTTCTCTCTGTCAACAGTGGAGGCACGCAAATCTTCCTCGCGCTTTTGCTACTCCTTAAGATCCTTGACTGCCTCGTTGCACTTCTTCTCCGCCGCTGCAAGTCCCTTCTCGAGGGTAGCGATGCGACGAAGAAGCTCATTATGCTCACCTACAAAGGATATAAACATGGCAATATCACTCACCAATCAGTACACAAAAGAACAGTGAGAAAAGTTTAAAACTAACCTTCGAAGGCACGATGGCGGTTATCCAGCAAGGCATGATGTTGACCCAAGAAAAGGATCTGCTCAGCAAGGCGAGTGGAATCCTTCATGATAGGCTACAAGAAAAGAGAAGAAGTGTGATCATTAACGCAAAATTCCAGTGCCAACGGCACAAAGAGAACTGACGTGCCCCTCCAGGGACTCCGAAGATTCTTCCAGAATCGACGTCCAGGCAACAACTTGATGCTCCCCAACATGGGGAGAGCTCGAGAAATTGGCACCAGAGTGGGCCACCACCAGAGGAGAAGAAGACCGCATAGCCACCTCCTTGTTCTTGCAGTCTGCGACTTTGGACTCTTTAACAAATTAGCAATCGTCGGAGGACGACGACACCGCTTGAATGCAAAGTACCAATCACCACTTCAGAAGGGGAAAATCTTCGAGAAAGACAAGACAAACTCGTAGAAATAAAGACTTACCCGTCAAAATTCTCGAGGTCAAAGGAATCACGAGACGACTCCTTCGGCAACCTCAGTTTCTTCCGCGAGGGAGGAGCCATGGCGCGCAGAGGAACAACGGGGATTGGCTCCTCCACGACAGTAGGAGGATCCTTCGGTATTGACGGTGAGGAAGCATCCGAACCCTCGCTACGGGAATGCTTGCGAGTCCCGTGGCCACTGGGCTCGGGGGCTTCCAGCTCTTCTCCAATAGGGGCAGTGGAGCCCGACTCATCCTTTTCCTCCGCTTCACGCGGGATAATTCCTTTGGGCCGAGGAGAAAAATTGGCGGCCACTTTCCAGTCCTACAATCAGAAGAAGCATCAGTATATAAAGCACCTAGCAGGCAATCAAAAAGTCACAAACCTTCACAGAGAAATCCACCTCAGGTGGAGGATTGCTGGCGCATAATGGAGGCACGACTGAGTCACCCAGGAGATCCTCCTTGGTGGTGTACTTGGTCACCAGCCGCAACCTCCTGGCCACTTCACCAGAAGAAATACCCTCCATAGAGATGCGAGTGACATCACCAGTACTAATCCAGCAATACATCGGATGCACCATGGCCTGCATAGGCTATACGCGGCAGCGCATCCATGTGTGAATGAGTTCAGCACCACCTTCTTCCTTACCTATGCAGCGTTCCAGGTCGCAGACACGCTGATACAGCATCTCTGTTTCCTCAACTTCGCCGGGCATCATGATGTTCTTCTAGGATCTCCTCCTCTTGCAGATCGCCATCGGATTGAAGGGCGTGAGTCCATAGTGCTCTCTGTCGGCCTTCTGGTCGCGGATGTAGAACCACTTATCCCTCCACCCTTGGACATACGTGGTGAGCTTGATGGCGAAATAAGTGACACTAGTGTCGACATGGATCTAGCAACCTCCTTCATCGTAAAGTATGGAACCTGACCCCGATTAATGTTTGAGCTTAAAGATTTTTTTGAAGAGGCGAAAGTGTGGCTTTATTTCGAGCCAGCACTCGCAAAGAGTGATGAAGCAGGCGATGTGGAGGATTTAGAGTTTGGGGACAGTTGGTGCTGCTGCAGCCCGTAGAAGCAAAGAAGACCCCTAACAAATGGATAAGAGGGAGAGAAAGACCGCGAATGATGAACGCAAGGAACATCACTCAAAAACCCGCAAGAGGACTGGGATTACCTCATCGCCGGGAACACGAGAGTCATCCTCCGTAGCAGGAAGTGCACCATCCTGGTGCTGGGTGAACAACTCTGATGGCTTGATGGTGGATGAGCGCCATGATCCAATGGTGACGTGAGTACCTGCACCCTTCTTCTTCCCCGCCGCGGCGCCAGCACTGGTGCCTGCGGTGGTGGCGCCCTTCTTCTTGGGCACTAGAATGGCAGCCGCAGATCCAGCGGTGGAGCCTCCCTTTTTCTTGCTCATCTTGCGCTCGTGGTGTGAGTGCAAGAAGTAGCTGGGAAAGGTACGGAGTTGGTCCAGTGCCACGAAGGAGATGCGAGCAATGGAATAGCAAGAACATCAATGGTGGAGATGCGCGAGCAAGAAGAAGATGTGGGGAAATTACCGCACGGTGAATCCCTACTTAACCTCATAGCAGATGCCATCTAACGGCCAGGAGAAAACCAATTCGACACGTGGCACACACGACGTCGACGCGTGGCAAGGGCAACCCACGAGCCGTCGCCCCACTCCGCCCATTACACGCGAGAATCGACGGGACACAGTTAAACCAGAAGATTACGCACACCTGGTCAAATCCAAGTCATAAAGTGGGACCCACTACTCGTCACGCCCCATCAAAGCCGCTCATGCGGGTAACTGAGGTCATCTAATCGCTAGCATTGACGTCATTTAACTCTAGCAGGAGCACCTTTTTTGACTGCTTTAGTCCTTACTCGAGTCTTCGACTCGACCAAGCACTCGCGGCTACTCCTAACAGGAGCGCTGGTCACGCACTCAAGGAATTTTTTCTAAGACATTCAAGAATTATCACAACATGTTTTCTTTTCAAAAACTCTTCACTCGAATCAACGATTCGACTATGGACTTCGGGTTACTCCCATAGGGAGCGCTGAAACTACATTGGTCTGAAACAATCAACAGACGAGAGCAGTCGCAAAGTTCTTATAGTCCCCACTCGAGTATACGACTCGAATAGGCACTCGGGGGCTACTCCCATGGGGAGCGCTCGTCGCGCACCCTATGATTTTTCTTACACATAACTACGCGTTGACTATGTCCACACTTAAAAGCTTCGGTGACTCTGCCTCATATTTTCCCTGCAAAGATACTACGTCTCCTGGGTCACCCGAATCATTTCCATGATGATAAAATTCGGATGTCGCGTTTACGATGTGAAGATAAGACCTGAATAAGGCCTAGCAACGCATTTGCTGCGCTCTACCAAAAACCATTTGTTCCTGCAAGTACGATGAAATATGCCTTGATGAACGCGTCGAGTGCTCACACTTATAAACTGGGATTCGACTCTATAAGACCTCCGCGGCCTGAGTCGAATTACACCAGCACTTTCCCGAATTCGAGTCTGGGGACTCGAGTTTGAGTAGATTGCATTGTTTTGCCCTAAGGCAGTTAACTCATCCCGATACATCGGATGAATCTGGCACGTATATCAAACAATCCCTATGATACAAATCAATATCACACAAAAATACGCTCAGCTATGCACTCGAAAGACTTCATAAGTCTCCGCTCGAATCTGCGATTCAACCGGACACTCGGGGGCTACTGATGTAGGCATACCTTACAGGTACTTGGGCTTGGCATATATGCTCCAAGTCTAGCAGAAGCCCACGGTGTTACCAGGGACCAATCCAGGATTCGGGTGACCCACGGAGACTCCGACTACTTGCGGCACAAGACAAGATTAAAGATAGAAAGTTTAAAGGGACAAAACCTAACCTGTAACCGACTCAACTTGCTACCCGAGACCTAGCCTATCTATATAAAGGCTAGGAGGTGGTGGTGAGGAGGACAATCTCAACCCTAGTTTCCACAACCATCGCCAGATTGCATCTGCGCACCCCCTATAAGTTTCGACTCTCTCGATAATTCCAAGAGTAGACAAGAAGGAGTAGGGTCCTCTATGAGGCCTAGACCTGGGTAAACCTTGTGTCCTTATGTGCTTGTTTGCTAGCCGATTGATGCCTCCAGTGCTACCTCCTTTTCTAAAACCCAAGTCCATAACAATGGGCATTGATGAGTTTAACCCTCGTTAGTTCCCATCATATGATTCTTTTTCTATGCTACGAACCCAACATGCTTCGCAAGGATCGACCCCTTCCAAGGTATGAGAAGCTATCTGCAGTGACCCAGCATACCACTGCATTATGTAGTACACTATAGTTGTTGACATAACACCAATCAAACACCGTTCGCTAGTATTACATCCCTCAGAGTGGTACAACAGAAACACAATAGGTCCAAGACATGAGTAGGCCCTTCCTGGAACAGGGAGTAACATGTCACAATTTTTACACTCTGCAGAGGTGCGTCACTTTTCCCACAAGAGACCTTAGCTTTGTTGCACATCCGAGTTGCATTCTCGTCCACACTTTCTAGGTGTGGGGCCCAGTCTAAGATCCAAGCCAATCGATGCCCTTCTCCGTGACCCCGCATGAGACATGATCCCCCGAGACAACTACCACGGTTACTCTTTGGGTAACCTCTCGGAGAGTCCGTACGCATCTCTGTCTGGCGGTCGCCATCAGTTATGGTGAACTCAGACCTAGATAGAGATGCACAGATAATCTAGACAGCTAGCTCGCAGGGAACTAAGGGGTCCCACCCATGTGCTGGATTCTCTGGAACTCCACGGGAAATCAACAGCTTCACGATAAGATCATCCGTCCATGCGAAAGGAAGAAGATCCAGCTGACTTCTCCGTCCCATTCCAAATCTCATGGTTGACGCGTAATATACATCGCTAGAATCACCGGCGACATTGGCTGTTAAGTCCTAGATATTATGTTCCTTTACCACTGGAACTATATCAGTAGATTATTACCATCTGGTAAATAATCCATAATCATATTATTATGAAAATAGTGTTTTCTGACCTTTTTGGAATAAAGGTGATGACAACATTTGAGTTACAAGCATTTGATAGAAAATAATCAAAGGACATGAGCAAGTTGTGAACTTGCCTTTTGTGATTGCAAGATTATGCACTCACGGTCTTCGAGACAATAGAAGATCCAAATTCTGTAAACATCATCATTGGTCCGGCAAGGAGTAATGTTTAAAGAAGCAAGATGCAATGATGCATAAGTAATGTAATGCAATTTGATAAACGCAAATTCCCAGAATATTCATATTTGATCTAGGGTTTAGAAACTGGTGATGAGTTCTTAGGAATGTGTTTCACTTTTATATCAGCTTCACACTTGTGCTTCTTATTAAGGCTGGTGAGAGTGTGTGTGAAAAAATAAGTAAATACAACAAGTAATATGCAATATTAAAGCACTCAAATGGGTCATGGTATCTAAAGTATTGCTTTAAACAAGATTAAGAATCAATTATAGCTTTTGAAGATGTGTTCAAGAATCACTTTTAATGTCTCTCAAAAGAATAACTTTTGAAGAAAAATATTACTTTACAAAGTAAAAAGTATTTAAATGTAAGGCTAGCACTTTAAGGTTTTCTTATTAGTTAAGATTATTAAAGGGGAAAACATTACTACATTAATAATCATAGTATAAGTGGATGCATTTACATTTCTATCTTGAAAATTAATGGTTATACTTAATAAGTAAATAATAGGTATTACTTCAATTACTTTGGAATTTGGTTTAAATCCTTAAGTAGTTTTCTAAAACTAGTGAAAGAATAAGTAAATAAGAGTTTGGTGATTTTATAAGTGCATAGAATTCTTGTGATAACAATATACCATTTTAGTTGATTTTATAATTGATAAAAATATTTTAGGAAAAGTAAAACACCCTTAATTTGAGATGATAGTTTTAGTGGAAATATTTGAAAATGGTTTGACCTATTTTAACTTCCCTTAAAAATTAATTGACTCGTTATTACATGTTTAGACTTTAAACAAACAATACTAAAGGCAATAGTAAAGATTTATATATTTTAAGGAATTAAAATAAAAGAAAAAAGGGGTTAAACAAGATTGATTAGACCTTTACCTTTGATTTTACTTCAAAAGTGAGAGTTGACATTTTTATGTATAGAATTTATTTTTGGTATATTATAAGTATTTTTGTGATTTTTAAATAATAAGATATGATTTTTACAAGTTTTATCACTTTATAAATACTAAATAAATAATAAATATTAGTTAAGTGATATAATATTTTAAGTTTATAGTTTTACATTTTATTTCTTATTTTTCCAAGAATTTTAGTATATTATTTATATATTTTTCTCATTTACCAATATTGAAATATGAAATTTCAAAGTATTATTACTTATAAAGTCTTTATTAAAAAAATAATTATTTAAATAGTTAACACAAAAATGTTTGTTAATAAAGTTAAATTATAGATTTTATTTTTCTGAGTAATTTGATATATTATATACATTTTTCTGAATTATAAAACAAAATATAATCAACTAATAAGATTTAATCATTTTCTAGAATTAAAAATAAATAACTAAATGTTTTTTCTGCGTTAGTGCTGATGTCAGCACTTCATTGAATTCTTTTTACACCGAACCAGTTATACCCTAAGCCACGGACTAGTGGGACCTATGCCATGTCATTTCCCATGGATTTATTCATTATCGAAAATGATTACTAAAATGAAATATATATATATATATATGACATCACATAACGTCACCCATGGGGATCCTCCTCCCAGTCGAGGATGGACTCGTCGATTTATAGCGCGCGCGGGCGTGGGCTTAAGGTGGTTGGAAAGGGGACATCGCAGCGAGCCAGTTAGTAACGGCGCCGCCCGAGAATAGTCACCGGAACAGTTGCCATGACGGTGAACAGCGGCGGCAGTGGCAGGCATACGGTGGTATGGTGATTCATGGCGAGAGAGAAGGATTGAAAAGGTCTGTGAGGACCAGAAGCTGACTCTGAGGCTGTTCCGATGGTCGACAATGAGGATGGTGCTGCGATACGCGCCAATGGCCATGAACTCCGGCGAGAACCGACGAAAGGGATCAGTGAAATTCTCCTTCCACCGAGCTCCCCTTGTTGCTGTGTTCCGCCCAGAGGATCTTCAGATCATGGCGCTTCTTCCAGGCTACTCCACAGTCTCTAGGATGACCTCTACCAATGACGGTGGTTGGCTTCGGCTGGCTAGGGTTTCGGCTATGCAGTGAGAGAGAGCTCCAGCAAGAGAGAGGAAAAGATGAGGATGAGGATGGGAAGAGACTCCATGGTGGCATTCTTATCTCCCCCGGAAGACGGCCTTGTTCATAGCGGCGATCGATTTCTGCTGACGGTGGCGGACGGTCATCGGCAAGCACACACGGCTGCTTGTGTGCGTGAGGATGATGACGACGAAATTTTTTCAAAAAAAAAACCTACAGTTTCTAGGAATTAACCCGCAGTCCAACTTCTGTCCCACCTGTTAGTGAGAGCGAGAGGGGACTTGGGCTGCTGTTGATGGGCCTAGTCGAAGTGTGCACTGGATTTTTGCTGCTGCTCGCGTGCGATGGATGAAGGAATGGGCCGTGGGCCTACGCCACTGACTGCCTCCCTTCTTTCTTTTTCAAATTCTGTTTTTATTTCTGTTTTCCCCTTTTCGCCTCTAATTTTAATTTCCTTCATGATTCAAATACTCAAACTCAATGCATCAACAAGGATTCCACATGGTTAAAGTAACTAGTTGATTTGACATTCTTTTTTAGTAATTTTTTACTATTCATGATTATATAAAGAACTATTTTCATTAGAAAATATTAATAGGGTTATGGTTTTAAAGATTACTTCACATGTAAAGATTCCTTTTAAGATTATTTTGTTTTCACTTGTTAAGTTTAATGGTAATGGTTTAAAGTGTTTAATGACATAGATAGGATTTGATTCATACTTAGCCTCACAAAGGAATTGTATAATTAACCTTATAATGATTGAAAGATGAGGTTTCATAAAATGGTGGTTTTAGTTTCATGATTCCTCCAAGCTTGGTGATTTCACCAAATCTAATTCTACTTAGTTTGTAGAGTTTAGAATTACCACCGAACACTTTTGGTTAGGTCAGTATGAATCAATAATAAACATTGGTGGGGAAATGCCAAGGTTTAATCAAATATATGTATATGGGTTTTGAGAGGGTTTAACAACTCATCTGGTTCTCTAATTATCTCTTGGACATTTCATTTGACTAAGAGCTACTATCCATTGGGTGCCTAAAACTAGGAATTTGTTTAACTACCCTCTTTATTCTATGTTTAAAACAAGGAGGTAGACATGGTTCTGTTCATGGCATGAGATGCTCTTGGTTAAGGCTTCTAAAGAATCCTTACCTTAATACCTTACCAAGGTTATCTTTAGATAAGAAATTCTGTTCCTAAATATACTCTATAAACCTCTCTTATCTTATTCACAAATATCACATCTTCCTGAATAAGTCCATCATCTGACTCCACCATATCCATCAACATATGATGACATGGTCATGCCACTTCAATAATTCTCATCCTTACTCCTAGTATATAACTTCTGATTAACTATCATTGATGCACCTATCAATGAAGCTACTACTAACTCCATCTATTAACTTCCTTAAATCCATCTTGCAACTACTTCCAAGGCTTGCAAGATTACAATCCTCGATGTAGATACAAAGGATCTCAATCTTGTAGAATAAGTACAATACTACTCTAAACAATACAAGTTTGTTGTTGTACTAGCTTGGTTAAACTACTATGCCTTCAACTACTCAATATATTCATGTTATATACTTGACCATACTCTAGCTTGACTTCTCAAGTTCAAGCTAGATGATTCATCTTACTAGGCTTTACCTAATTTGGTATACTCGCAACTCTTCTTTATCAACTAGTCATCTATTATCAAGTGACTTGAGAATAATGACCACCATCCTTTGATCAAACTAAGCTTAGGCTTCTAATTGTTTGATCAAGATCTATTACTCACTAAGTAGTATACTTGTACTGGTCTCTCTATAGACTTGTCTTGCTAAGGAAACTTACTTGAAATTTATTCCCACCTGGCTTAGCCAGCTTATAATTTGATACACAAACACTACTCGATTTCTCATGGATCCTCAATTACTAGATTAACTCTTGGGTTTAGATACTTCTTCTAGTTAACTCATGAGCGACTTAACTCCTCTAGCATTAGATGGTTTGATCTCCACTAAGGATCACATCCCATTGATGATGGCACACTCTATCATAATTAATTCCTTCTTATTATTAATCTACTTAAAGTATTTGGAAGGTCAACATAATAGGTCAAAGTTAAAGGCTAATAAGTTCTAGGTCAAGAATTGGTTACTATACAGTGATGATCAATTGACACTAGGCCTTGATTAAATAGGAATGTCACCTCTTAATATCATATTAATGCTATGTGTTGAATGGTCTTGGCCTGACTTCCTTTACTACAATATTTGTAATAAGAGTTAGTGTTTAGAAACTACAATGATTCTCATGGTAGGAATACCTATGGCAAGCAAGTATATCAAGGTTTAGTTATAACGTTTCTTTTACTTGAGTTATATACTGAACTTGCTATTCAAGGTTTGTGGTAGATAATACCTTGATAACAACTTTAGAATATTAAGTATTCCTCCTTGAGTTGTTGTAAGGAATAGTATGTCATGATCTCTAGAAGATCTAGTAGTCCTTATTAATTAGTGTGTTATGACTTAGTTTTATTGCATTTGATCTACCCTTAGATCAAATTATATTACCCAAAGATAAGGTTTTAGCAAAGGTCATATTGAAACTTACCGCAGTCAACTTGATGATCTACTTCAGTTCCACCAAGTCAAGAGAAGCTTCAATCTCTTTGACAGGTCTTATTTAAAAGCGCAAAAATTATCCAGATTTTCTATGCATGAATGCAATGCACACACCTGTGTTTAGCTTACTTTTAAGCTCTAATGCTAGGATGTTACAGACTCTCCCCCTTAAAATAAACTCCATCCCCAAAGTTCATACTCTCCTACGTTTCGGTATAAGGTGTTAACTTGTATTGATCGCGACATTTCTCAACTCCATTGTGATCATAGTTGGGATAATTGTGGTATCCCGTATCGAGATCTTTTTCCTAGAATTCTCTTCATACTTGGCAACTTCCAGCTATCATTTTTAACTTGTAGCATAACTCCTTATACTATAATCCGTTAAGTTTATGTCCTCACAGTTCTGCTTAGAATTTATTGTGGACACATTTTGTCCATTCCAATCCGTTTTTTCCTATTACACTACACCGGTCTATTTTGGAATACTCTCTTTCCACTAAATGACAACTTTACCAGCTGTTTCCCCCTTACAGCTAGTCCACTAGGGTTAAACAATTATACCTCCTGCGATCTTTCATCCGAACATACTCTCGGAAATACATTATAATGATGGCTTCTTATAACCTTATGAGAATAAGGTTTAATCTCATCATACACTTCTTCTACAACCTTTAGTCGGAAAATTAGACAACAACACTTCAGTGTTTATTGTTTACTCTCCCCCTTGAGGTTTCCTAATGGTCTCTAAACGTAATGTATAACACCCAATAATTAAGGCATTGGTCTCTGTCCAGCTTATATCTTACCTATATAAGGTCTCATGAAAGAATCTGCGGTACACCCACACAGTTGTGAATCTCCGTAATGAATATTCCAACATTACTTGACTTACTCTTAATCTTCTGGATATTTTCTCTTTGGTAGGCCTGATTTCGCGAAGCGTCTCGAAAACCGTTTCTCTTTTAATTTTTATACTCCTTTATGTCCTTCTGAGCTTAGGCCAAGTTTTATACTCTTTAAATTACACAAAGATGACCTAGTTAGCTAAACTACTAGGATACCAGCTATGCATACCAACTACGGATACTAGCTGCGGATCCTCCTAGGTGTATGGATTACCCTATGGGTTTCTGGACTTACTACTGGCATTCTCTCTGAGTTGTCAGAGTTTCAATACCACTTTTTGTTTCAAAACTTCTTCTTTGCACCTCTTGATGTTACTTCCATGAACTTGGGACGACTATTTCATTAGCTTCTGAGCAACATCACCTATCTTGAATGAACTTGAGTTCATTCCTTCATGTTGCTCCACACCTTGTCTGCATTAGTAATCCTTCTTATTGCCAACTAACAATAAGTTGGGATTGATGCATCTTTTCAATGTAGTGTTAATACACCTTCTATTTAGCTTCCTTCTTCTTGCATGTCTTCAACTTGATCTTCAGAACTCATCACTCCCTTAGACGAATTCCGTTTTATATCTAGGTCTATAACATCAAGTAATAACTTGATGATGCAATCATACATTTGCACATCAAGTCAAACTTCATGCACAGATCTAGTCAATCAAGAAGATCCAAGAAAAACCAAAAATCCAAATGTGGTACATATAACACACATCATTCTAAGCCCGGAATATAGTAGTTGAGTATAATACCTCTAGAATTCAGGCTTAGCTGTGTAGTATATGACACCTCCTATTATAGGTTTACATCATGATACTTAGAAATTAAGGGTTAAACTACTCTTTGTCTCAATATTTACCCAAACTACCCAATTGTAGTTGGATAATTTTGAGTAAAGCGATCTCACTTTGGTTCTAACTAACCTCTTAACTTTCTTTCGGGACTACGAAAGACTACCAAATTTCCATTCTATCGTAAACTATGCTCTCATGATCTCTCAAAACTACTAACAAAATTGTAGTTACTACCTTAATCCAACAATTATCGTAATATTATAATATCTATGACTTCTATCATAGACCTACAATATTCTTTACTTACTATTACTACAAGATAATTTACTATGTACTTGTCCTAATTACAGACTTATCATGGTTTCGAAGTTATTCTCACCACAAACTTGTTAAGATTACCTAGTCATCATGATTAAAGAGCTATTCTCACCATGACGACTCTTTTTCTTACTATTGTTGATTCAAAACAAAATTCAACTCCATCCTTCGCTATCTGATGCCTCCCTTGTCCCCTTAGCACCAAAGTGGTAAGGGACAGTTGTCTTGGCCCCGATGACGTCTTGGCGTATTTGCATTAGAAGGTGGTCGGTCTGACCTTTCTTTACCGAGGCGACCCACGTGGGCTTCGTCTTTTCTGCAGGGTTTTGTCCTCTTCTTCCTTCTTGTCATGGGATTTCGAACATGCCCCTGGGCACGCTCCGAGACCCCGGGCTAGCCTCTGGCTCTGCCGATATCCCCACTTGAGACGGGGGCCTTGGGTTTCCTCTTGGTGTCTCTCGTCTCGTGCTCCTGTTCCGGAGGGGGGGTGGCCTTGCCGGTGGGCCTGTCGGCCCTAGGATCTTGGTACCCTAGGTGCCAAGACTCCAACAGTAGCCCCCGGGCGCTTGCCGGGCAGGCGCCGCCCTAGAGGTGTGAAGGGGCAAGGGCCCCATAGGACGACGGGACCCATCGCGGCCATGACCGTCATGGTGACTGTTCCTGCACGCATCTTCACCGTGCACTTGGAGCATACGGGCTCTTGGAACCGTAGGGCAAAGCGGATGGGCTGCCGCACCCTCGTGTCCTAGCAACATGCAGATGAAGCATTCTAGTGGCGGCGATATCTAGGGCATGACCATCAATGCCCTCTCACTAGGGGATATGTACTTAACCACCAGCTAGGATAGCTTCATCACCCACCACCGCATCACGCGGCTCCATCCTGAGGTTCTGCTACTTGGGCAAGGAGGGCCTCTCGGTGTAGATATTCGACCCGCAACTGTGATGTGTGGACTATCCTCGCCACCTCTAGAGCGTGTAGGACCTCCGGGTGCGACGGAGGGCGCACCGCTAGAGAGCGGCGCGCTTACTGAGGCGGTCCATCTGGTCATAGGACTTTCGGCCTTTTGCTTTCGCAGGCGGGGCTTGTAATAAACCTTTTTAGTTGTTTCTTATCATGGTTTCCTTCTCTTGCACACGTCGTTGGGCCGTGTCATGTGTGGCTAGCCCTCGAGTTGGGTAGCTCCATTGTGGGTCAGAAGAGTGCACAAGGGAATGTCGCAATCTGACCATTATAATTGGTGGGGCCTCGAGACCATCACTTGGGCCCTAGCTGTTAAGGAAAGAATCCTCCTGAGACCCCTGTAGGCCTTGCATCAAGGAGTCCGTAGGTTCGTATACGTCCTAGAGGCTCTCGACGGCGAGGCCGCCATGAGCGTGATTTCCCGCAGGCCGTTACGTAGGTCTCTCCTGCCGTGAACCATAGGGTAGCATGAGAGGAGATGAATCCTGGCATGGGGCCTGCAGGGGCAGCCACCAATGGAGAGTGGCCCCTCTAGACACTCTGTAACCCTCTCGAGGAGGGAGACTATGTGTGAATATGTGCCGACGTGACCCCACATACGCAGGGTATGAGAGCTCATCCATCTCTAGAAGCCTTGTCGCTGAACCCGGTCTGTAGGTCCGGTGACCGATACTTTATGTTTTGGCATCGATTGGCAGCACCCGTTTGGAGGGGAGCATCCTTGTGATCGACCCCGTAGGCCTCTAGGGGAAAACTATGAGGCCATGCTTATCTCGCTTCGCTCTCGAGGAAAGACCATGGGTATATCACGAGGTCTGGCCGCTGGAGGGGAATACCCTCGCGAGCCACCCCATGGGCCCCTCGAGGAGAGGATCGTAGGGAAGCGTTTAGCCTATTGGTCCCTTTAGGAGGAGACCATAGGGAAAAACATGCACCGCTGGGGCTCCCTACAAGCGTCTCGCAAGGGTTTCAAGTGTCAGGAGATGCTGGTGTCTTGTCGTCGAGGCCGGCCTTCAACTTCACAGCTCGACACTTTAGGCCCTAGGTTGACAGGGAATGATCCTTTCGAGCACCAGGAGTCGTGGGTGAGTTGACTTGTTGTCGAAGCCGTCCCTTTCGAGCTCAAGGAACTGTGGGTGAGGTGACTCATCGACGGATCTGGTCCATAAGTCATAACTCGATACCTTAGGCCCTCGGCCGATGGACGGTGCCCCGGAGGTAAACACCATGGTGAGGGCCACCGAAAAACAAAAGGGTTGACTTCCCTAACCATGTCGCACGAGGGTTTCAAGCACAAGGCACCGTGGGTGAGTTGACTCATGGCCGGAGCTAGTTTGAGAGTTCAGATCTCGACACTTTAGGTCCTAGGTTGTGGCCCGGTGGTAGACAACATGGAGGGAATTGCAGAGTAAAAAACGTATGCGGACGATTTTCTCTACAAGTGTCTCGCGAGGGCCCAAGCACAACGCATCGTGGGTGAGTTGACTTAAGCCCGGAGCTAGTCCAAAAGTTCATAACTCGACACTTTAGGCCCTAGGTTGCTAGGAGGCAGCCCGACAGTAGACATCGTGCCTAACCCCCACTCGTGTAGCACCTGTTGAGGAGCCTCAGCCGCACGCAGCTTTGAATACATTTTATGAAAGGGAAAACAAATGGAAGAGTTTGCGCCAGGCGCAAAGTCCAAATGGGGAAGTACCAAAAAGGTCCAAATTATTACAATGTCATCATGAACCGCACAAGTTCTCATGGTGAATAAGGCTGCAGAGGATGGGAGTTTAGAGCGTCACCTTCAAAAAGGGGCGGGTAGCTCACTGCCCTACGTGAGAGGAGGGCATGTAAGCCCTCCCGACGCCAAATACCCCCGAACATCCTTCAAATGCCTCCAGGGAAGGAGTTGGGGTCGAGTGCACGGTGGGTGCAGTCCGCCGGGAAGTCGGGAATCTCGGCGTTTATGTCACTGTCGCGAGCCCCACTAACACGGGCGAGGGTGTGCGGATCCTGCACCGGGGGTCTACCGTGGCTACGGGCGGCGGCCATAGTGTGGCCCTCATTAGATGGGTACAATGCGGCGGCCGCCCTCTTTTCCTGTGTGTTCTCCTAAGCCATCATCTTCTTTTTCCTCATGGTACCCCCGATATAATCAAGAGCATCCATTTCCTCCGGGTAGGCGGTGGCTCGGTTTTGTAGGCATACTCGAGAGAGCGTAATGCCTCCTTTTCGTTGCACTGGATGGTGGTGACCTCGCCATTGCCTCCCGGTATCTTGACAACATTGTAGGCATGATGAGTGGCTTCCATGAACTTGGCGATGGCGGGGTAGCCCAAGATGACGTTGTACGGGAGGCCGATATGCGCCACAAAAAACAAAAAAAACGAAGTCGATGAGCTCTGTCTGGTAGTTGTCGCAAGACCAAAATGTGACGGAGAGGCACACCTGCCTAATGGGCATGGTAGTGTTGTTCGTGACCCCACAGAAAGGCATGGTCGGCATCAGCCGGTCGTACAACACTTGTAGCTTGGAGAACGTCTCTGTGGAGATTATGTTCAGTCCAGCCCTGTCATCGATGAGCATCTTGGCGACCCTAATGTTTTTGATGGTGGGTGTGCAGATCATGGGCAGAGCTCCCACAGCCTTCGTGGAGGCTGGGTGGTCCTCCGCATCAAAGGTAATGGGGCACTATGACCACTTGAGCTTGGGGACAGGGTCCCGGGCTGAGCGGTGGCGACCGCCCGGGTGAGCTGCTTGACGTGCCTATTGGACACCGGGGCCTGGGAGCCACCGAGATTGCAGGCTATGGTGCCTTTCGGCTCTTGGTTGCCACTGGTGCTCCCTTTGACCTTCTCGTGAGCATGGGGGAGCTACTGGACGGCGTTGGCTGGGTGTCCCGCATGGGGTGCACCTTGGCCGCAATCCCAGCACCACCCGCCTCGATTGCTGCCGTGGTTGCTTCCATGCTCGCCTTCCCATCTTCCCTTCCTCTAGCTGTTGCGCTGGTCACGAAGCTTCCAGAGCCTGTAGCAGTCGTCCGTGGGATGCCCATGCTTCTTGTGGAAAACACAGTACGAGTGGTCGTCGCACTCCCTCTCGCCAGCACCCTCGCGAGGGCTCTTTCGCTCGGGTTCTGCGGCCACGACGGCGGCGGGCTTTTGCTTGGGGTCCTTGTTCATGCTCTATGAGGCGCTTGAGGTCTTGGGCGTGCCCTCCGCCTTGAGTGGCGGAACATCCACCCTGCCTCAGCCTTGGTGCACTTCTCCGCCATAACCAATAGCTCGATGGCTGTGATGAGGTTCTCCCCTCGGATGCCAATCTTCTCCCTCATGCGAACGTGCTTGACCCCCACATAGAAGGCGGTGATCATGTTGGAGTCTGTAATCATAGGGATTTTCTTGCAAATCTGGCTGAACCTCTGCAGGAACTTGAAGAGGGTCTCGCCAGGCTACTGACGATCCTGTCAAATGTCATAGTAGGCGAGCGAGCGTCGTAGGTTCCCTTGAAGTTGGTGATGAAGAGTAAGCAGAGGGAAGACGATGAGACGATGGATTCCTTAGGGAGGTTCATTAGCCAGGTTCATGCCATGTCCTTGAGGCTTAGTGGGAACCAGTTTGCCATGATGCGATCGTTGCCCCCGCTGGCTCGATGCCCGTGGTGTAGAGCTGCAGAAACTCGTAGGGATTTGTGGTTCTATCGTAGCACGACAGTATCTCGGGGCGGAACTTGTGCAGCCACACCACGCATGGAGCTCCTTGGTGAAGGCGAGGCATCCATTACCCTGCACTTATTTGTCGTTAGCGAGGGCGGAGTTGTTCTGTTGTCCCGCCACGACAATCTCCTCAACAATGCGGTCCTCCCACCCGCGTGGGAGTACGGCGGCTGGAACAACGACGACCAGAGGAAGGGAGATGATTTGGCAGCCGTGGCCGGAGCGGGACACAGTGTCGCCGACCTTGGGTGCCCTGCCAGATCCTAGGGTCGGAGGCTGGCTGACAGCCCCGGTGCGTTGTTCTTGGGCTTAGCCCGAGGCGCTTGGGAGGAGAGGGTGGCGACGTCGAGGAGCTCGGCGAGCCGCTTGCACCACTTCACTTTCCCCGACTCCACCGGTGGGTGGTTGAGCAGCTCATGCACCATGCGCTTGGCTGCCTCTGGGGTGGGTTGGTCCGGCTGGCCGCATGAGGGTGTGGTGCGGGAGAGCGACGTGTTGCCGTGGGAGGAGAGGAGGAGCTCCCACGACGGGCGGAAGGAGGAGCCTTGCTCCTCCTCCATCCATGAGGACGACTCAGGTGACATGCGTCGAATTGCCGCACGGCGGAGAGCACGCTCCGCCCATGTCTCGGTGTGAGCCGACATGCGGCGGAGTTGGTGAAGGTCTTTGGAACATGCCTCAGCCCCCTACCTGGCGTGCCAAATGTCAGAGAAAGTGTCCCGCGTGGCAACAAGGGGTCCAACAAGCCCTGAGATCGAGAGGGGGCCGAATCACGCGTTCCGAACTTCTCGGCGACAGCGACGATGCATGGACACGACATAGAGGTTGACACGGGTTTTTTACCCAGATTCGGGACCCTCGTGAGGAGGTAAAGCCCCTACTTCTTCTTGGTTGTATTGCCCGCGCTACTTCACGAGGGTACAGTAGTGAACCAATTTTTAGGGTTACAGATCGCAAGGATCAACCCCTTCCAAGGTAGGAGAAGGTCTCCTTATATAGGGAGATCGGGCCTCTTCGCCCCAAATGTTGCGCGGGAAGAAGGGTTGCCACACTGCTACCCCTTGATGTCTACGCACTTCTATTCTTGTAGACAGTTGTTGGCCCTCCAATTGTAGAGGTTTGTAGAACAGCAGCACGTTTTCCCTTAAGTGGATCACCCAAGGTTTATCGAACTCAGGGAGGAAGTAGTCAAAGGTATCCCCTCTCAAGCAACCTTGCAATCAAGATACAAGAAGTCTCTTGTGTCCCCAACACACCCAACACACTTTTCAGGTGCATATGTGCACTAGTTCGGCGAAGAGATAGTGAAATACAAGTGGTATGGATAATTATAAGTGGTAACAGTGATAGAAAATAGCTTTGATGGTGCGTGGTTGAGACTAAAGGCAAACTGAAATAAAGATGGAAGCAAGCAAACATGTAACAGATCTAGTAGCAAACGGTGTTTCAATGCTTAGAAACAAGGCCTAGGGATCATACTTTCACTAGTGAACACTCTCATATAAATATATTATCTTCATGATACTACGCTGAACTACTCTCCGGTTGGACACTCTAATCCATGGTAGGGCTATAATAGCACACCTCAAAGAAAGTCTTTCCCATCTAGATAACCCGACACTGTCACCTTGAGCACTAGATGGTTCCAAAAAACACCACAATTTCATAAAGACATCCAACTCCAAATATAACTCATAACATATATTTTTAATCTGTAGCCTAAGTGCTACCATGGTGCGCACGTTGTCACTTTCACACACATGGGGAGAGCAGAGATCTATTAAATCACTTGAGTAGCAAGGTAGATCTACTTGATTACAAAGCTCATGATCACAATAAGATCATGCATAGAGAGATAGATGAACACATAGCTACCGGTAGAACCCTTAGCCTCGAGAGAGAACTACTCCCTCCTCATCATGGAAATCAGCAACGATGATGGATATGGTGGTGGAGATCGATGGAGATGGCTCCGAGGGTACTTCCCCGTCCCGGCAGGGTGCCAGAACATAGACTTTCTGTCCCCCTAATCTCCCCTTAGGTGGTGGCGGCGCTGCGGAACTTTTCATGGATTTCTGGATTTCTGGTTGACTATTTAGGGTTTTCAGATTGGGAGGCTTGTTATAGGTGAAGAGGCAAGGTCGGTGGGTGCCTAGGGGGCCACACCACCTGGTGGCGTGGCCAGGGCTAGCCCATGCCACCACATGGTTTGGCCGCCCTGTGGCCCCTCTCCGTCCATCTTCTGGCTCCGTGAGTCTTCTGGTAAAATATCGGCTTTGGCTTTTCTCCGGTCCAATTCCGAGAATATTCATTTTCTAACTTTCATGGAACCAAAACAGCCGAAAACAGGCAACTGGCACTGTGACATCTTGTTAATAGGTTAGTCCAATAAATCATATGGAAAGTACTCCAAAGTATGGACAAAACACAAGAAAGTAGATAAAACCAAGCATAGAGCATCAAAAATTATAGATACATTTCCAATGTATCAACATCCCCAAGCTTAACTCTTGCTCGTCCTCAAGTAGGTAAGTGATAAAAAGAAAGAATAATTTTTGAGGTGACATGCACCATCATAAACTTGATCAAAGTATTTGTAAAACATTGATATCTGGGATCATAGTACTTCAATCATAACATGAAAGATAAAGTTCTAACAATAAGGCAAAGCAACTATGTTGCAACATGAAAAGACACAAACAAAAGATTCATGAATAACAATGCTTTGCAAGACGTTTGTTTGTTTCACATAAATAAAACATAGCATAGTGGCATTCAGCTTGTCCCTCATAGAGTAGCAAACATAAATGCATAGGACACATTCAAAGTTCATAAGAGTGACTAGATACAAATAGTTTAAAACAAGCAATATCAAAGCTTTGCATCAATCAACAAGTCTTGGGACAATGCACATAGAACTAAGAATGGCCATTATGCTCTCAAAGTAGGAGCATAAAGATAGAAGGTGGAGACTCAACATAAAAGTAAAAGCAAGGCCTTCATAGAAGGAAGTAGGGATTCAAGTCTCATAAAGAGCTTCCAAAAATTATGGTACTTATTAGCTTTCAGCTCTCATTGCCCCTATCATAAGCATCTTGAAGGTGATTAAGGTTAAAGTGACACAACTAAGAAGATATGCTTGACAAGTTATAAGCCGAAATCTCATGCCCCTTACTTACGAAGACCGAACCTCATGGTACTCAACTTTAGTCACAAGTAAGCTCTTGTCATTGTAAGTACATATGTATCATAGAGAACTGCCAACGGGGTACCCCTTGCACATGATACAGGAGCTATCCCATAATCAAAATGACAAGGCAAGCAGACAATGAGCATCTCAGTGATCTTTTTATTTGCTATTTGCATAGGTGTTTATTGAGGATGGTTCATAGAGTGATCATTATGGTTATGCTGCAAGTTTCCACCATGATTAGGCATGGCTTAGGCTAGCAGCCTAGGCATTTCTCTAACACAAATACAAACTCCATGATCTTACAAGTTCCTCTTTTATTTCACACCGTCCGGATCCATAAGCAAAAGAACATGATATCAACGGGGTACAAAGTACATGTGCAATGTTGAAATCGTTTCCCATGATACATGGTTCTGCTAATTTCAACTTATAAAGCGCAAGCATATATGCCACAAAGATGGACACAATGGGTCAAGTTTATTAATTGCAAGAAAGTAAAGTGTGCCATCAAGTTCGTGACAGCTTTAATCACTAGTTTTCTCATAACAAGTTTAATTCAGAAGGTAGATAAAAACATGAATATACTTGGAATAGCATATGCTAGTAGGTAGGTATGGTGGACTCTTTGGAATAACTTGGTTTTAGGAGTTGGATGCATGAGTGGAACTCATACTTGGTTACGGAGGCTAGGAAAAGACTAGGAGCGACAAACTAAGAGAGCAATAATGGCCATAATCATGTAAAGCGACAAAACATCATTGAATAAAGCATAACATGGTGTGAGCATGCGCCAAGTCAACCTAAATAAAGCATCAAAGGAGAATACCACTATACTATGCTTTAATATGCTAAAACAACGCATGATTCATCCAAGGCACATTAAGCAATCTCAATTGTTTATAACAAGTCATGCTACAACAAAGAATAATAAGCATAAATCCAAAACAATATCTAGCATGGCATGACAAAGCATATGCCACAGTCAAAAACAAGCTCTCTTTACCACTTAAGCATGAGCTGTCCTACTCTTTTCCAAACCAAACCAAACTATTTGAAAACCAATGTATGAAAGAAGGGGTCCAACCAATTTATTCAAGCAAACTAAGAAAATGAAAACCAAAAACAAAAAACAAAGACACTCCAAGAACAACACAACTATGCATGAAACAATAAAAATGAAGTGTTTGGAAGAAACCTAGGAATTTTATTGATGAAGAAGGGGATGCCTTGGGCATCCCCAAGCTTTGACGCTTGTACTTCTTGGATATTTCTTGGGGTGACACGCTGGCATCCCCAAGCCTGAGCTTTAGTCCATTCTTCATCTCATTACATCATTCTCTCCATACACCTGAAAATATTCCTTCATACAAAACTTCACACAATCTTTATTAGCAACATTAGTGCACTCAAGATAATAAGTCTTTAGGTTCAGTTCTAACACCAATAAAACTTCCATTAAAACACTAGCTACTATAGAACTTCCCTCAAAAAGCTCAATTCCAAAAGAACTCAAAAAGGAACCAACAAGAAGCAAATGCAGAAAATGGCAGAAATCTGTCAAAACAGACCAGCAGGTAAAGGCGAATTTTTTCGAAGACCTTTTGTTGCTCAAATCGAAAAGTGTTGAACTAACGAAAGTTAGATAACAACCTGGGGCAGAAGCACAAAACTTCATGCCTCAAAAGGATGTATAGAGATTTTACACGAATGTTTACGGTGAAGCACATAAATCTGTTTCAGGACAGCAACTTTCCCAATCATTACTTCTCTCTCATTAGAGGTTACTCTTGGCACAAAAAGCAAATAAAAAGGATAAGGAGCAGTTATTACAGAAGTAATAACTTCCAAGATTCATCTAAAACTTTTGGGTTATCTCCCAAT
>OU342741.1:122672835-122743434 GCA_910589775.1 Avena eriantha | reverse complement strand
ACACACGTGCAATGACACTGGTGTATCCTTATGTGGTTTGTTTAGAGGATCAAGCATGCAATAACACTGGGTGTGGTTCATGAAAAGAACAGACATGCAATGACACTGGTGGATCCTTATGTGGGTTGTGAGAAGAACTGACATGCAATCACACTGGGTGAATCCATGTGTGGTTCATGAAAAGAACACACATGCAATGACACTGGTGGATCCATGTGTGGATGTGAGAAGAACACACATCCAATGACACTGGGTGTGGTTCATGAGAAGAACACACATCCAATGACACTGGTGGATCCTTATGTGGTTTGTGAGAAGAACAAACATCAGTTGACACTGTGTGTGGTTCATGAAAACAACACACATCCAATGACACTGGTGGATCCATTTGTGGTTTGTTTAGAAGAACATACATGCAATGACACTGGTGTATCCTTATGTGGTTTGTTTAGAGGAAAAGACATGCAATGACACTTGGTGTGGTTCATGAAAAGAACAGACATGCAATGACACTGGTGGATCCTTATGTGGTTTGTGAGAAGAACTGACAGGCAATCACACTGGGTGGATCCATGTGTGGTTCATGAAAAGAACATACATCCAATGACACTGGTGGATCCGTGTGTCGTATGTGCGAAGGACACACATCCAATGACACTAGGGGTGGTTCATGAAAAGAACACACATCCAATGTCACTGGTGGATCCTTATGTGGTTTATGAAAAGAACAGACATCCAATGACACTCTGTGTGGTTCATGAAAATAACACACATCCAATGACACTGGTGGATCCATATGTGGTTTGTGAGAAGAACAGACATGCAATGAGTCTATATGTGGTTCATGAGAAGAACAAGCATGCAATGACACTGGTGTATCCTTATGTGGTTTGTGAGAAGATCTGACATGTAATCACACTGGGTGTATCCATGTGTGGTTCATGAAAAGAACACACATCCAATGACACTAGTGGATTCATGTGTGGTTTGTGAGAAGAACACACATTCAATGACACTGGGTATGGTTCATGAAAATAACACACATCCAATGACACTGGTGGATCCTTATGTGGTTTATGAAAAGAACAGACATCCAATGACACTGTGTGTAGTTCATGAAAAGATCACACATCCAATGACACTGGTGGATCCTTATGTGGTTTGTGAGAAGAACAGACATGTAATGACTCTAGATGTGGTTCATGAGAAGAACATACATGCAATGACACTGGTGTATCCTTATGTGGTTTGTGAGAAGAACAGACATGCAATGACTCTAGATGTGGTTCATGAGAAGAACAGACATGCAATGACACTGGTGTATCCCTATGTGGTTTGTGAGAAGAACACACATGCAATGACACTAGGTGTGGTTCATGAAAAGAATAGGCATTCAATGATACTGGTGGATCCATGCGTGGTTTGTTTAGAAGAACACACATGCAATGATCACATGCAATGACACTAGTGGATCCATGTGTGGTTTGTTTAGCGGAAGAGACATGCAATGACACTAGGTGTGGTTCATGAAAAGAACATACATGCAATGACACTGGTGGATCCTTATGTGGGTTGTGAGAAGAACTAACATGCAATCACACTGGGTGGATCCATGTGTGGTTCATGAAAAGAACACACATGCAATGACATTGGTGGATCCATGTGTTGTTTGTGAGAAGAACACACATACAATGACACTGGGTGCGGTTCATGAAAGAACACGCATCCAATGACACTGGTGGATCCTTATGTGGTTTGTAAGAAGAACAGACATCAGTTCACACTGTGTGTGGTTCATGAAAAGAACACACATCCAATGACACTGGTGGATCCATGTGTGGTTTGTTTAGAAGAACAGACATGCAATGACACTGGTGTATCCTTATGTAGTTTGTTTAGAGGAACAAGCATACAATGATACTGGGTGTGGTTCATGAAAAGAACAGACATGCAATGACACTGGTGGATCCATATGTGGTTTGTGAGAAGAACTGACATGCAATCACACTGGGTGGATCCATGTTTGGTTCACGAAAAGAACATACATCCAAAGACACTGGTGGATCCGTGTGTGGTATGTGAGAAGAACACACATGCAATGACACTAGGGGTGGTTCATGAAAAGAACACACATCCAATGACACTGGTGGATCCTTATGTGGTTTATGAAAAGAACAGACATCCAATGACACTGTGTGTGCTTCATGAAAAGAACACACATCCAATGACACTGGTGGATCCTTATGTGGTTTGTGAGAAGAACAGACATGCAATGACTCAATATGTGTTTCATGAGAAGAACGGACATGCAATGACACTGGTGTATCCTTATGTGGTTTGTGAGAAGAATTGACATGTAATCACACTGGGTGGATCCATGTGTGGTTCATGAAAAGAACACACATCCAATGACACAAGTGGATTCATGTGTGGCTTGTGAGAAGAACACACATGCAATGCCACTGGGTGTGGTTCATGAAAATAACACACATCCAATGACACTGGTGGATCCTTATGTGGTTTATGAAAAGAACAGACATACAATGACACTGTGTGTGGTTCATGAAAAGAACACACATCTAATGACACTGGTGGATCCTTATGTGGTTTGTGAGAAGAACAGACATGTAATGACTCTAGATGTGGTTCATGAGAAGAACATACATGCAATGACACTGGTGTATCCTTATGTGGTCTGTGAGAAGAATAGACATACAATGACTCTGGATGTGGTTCATGAGAAGAACAGACATGCAATGACACTGGTGTATCCCTATGTGGTTTGTGAGAAGAACACACATGCAATGACACTGGGTGTGGTTCATGAAAGGAACAGGCATGCAATGATACTGGTGGATCCATGTGTGGTTTGTTTAGAAGAACACAGATGTGATGATCACATGCAATGACACTGGTGGATCCATGTGTGGTTTATTTAGAGGAAGAGACATGCAATGACACTAGTGTGGTTCGTGAAAAGAACAGACATGCAATGACACTGGTGGATCCTTATGTGGGTTGTGAGAAGAACTGACATGCAATCACACTGGGTGGATCCATGTGTGGTTCATGAAAAGAACACACATGCAATGACATTGGTGGATCCATGTGTGGTTTGTGAGAAGAACGCACATCCAATGACATTGGGTGTGTTTCTTGAGAAGAACACACATCCAATGACACTGGTGGATCCTTATGTGGTTTGTGAGAAGAACAGACATCAGTTGACACTGTGTGTGGTTCATGAAAAGAACACACATCCAATGACACTGGTGGATCCATGTGTGGTTTGTTTAGAAGAACACACATGCAATGACACTGGTGTATCCTTATGTAGTTTGTTTAGAGGAACAAGCATACAATGATACTGGGTGTGGTTCATGAAAAGAACAGACATGCAATGACACTGGTGGATCCATATGTGGTTTGTGAGAAGAACTGACATGCAATCACACTGGGTGGATCCATGTTTGGTTCACGAAAAGAACATACATCCAATGACACTGGTGGATCCGTGTGTGGTATGTGAGAAGAACACACATGCAATGACACTAGGGGTGGTTCATGAAAAGAACACACATCCAATGACACTGGTGGATCCTTATGTGGTTTATGAAAAGAACAGACATCCAATGACACTGTGTGTGCTTCATGAAAAGAACACACATCCAATGACACTGGTGGATCCATATGTGGTTTGTGAGAAGAACAGACATGCAATGACTCTATATGTGGTTCATGAGAAGAACATATATGCAATGACACTGGTGTATCCTTATGTGGTTTGTGAGAAGAACTGACATGTAATCACACTGGGTGGATCCATGTGTTGTTCTTGAAAAGAACACACATCCAATGACACTAGTGGATTCATGTGTGGTTTGTGAGAAGAACACACATTCAATGACACTGGGTATGGTTCATGAAAATAACACACATCCAATGACACTGGTGGATCCTTATGTGGTTTATGAAAAGAACAGACATCCAATGACACTGTGTGTGGTTCATGAAAAGATCACACATCCAATGACACTGGTGGATCCTTATGTGGTTTGTGAGAAGAACAGACATGTAATGACTCTAGATGTGGTTCATGAGAAGAACATACATGCAATGACACTGGTGTATCCTTATGTGGTTTGTGAGAAGAACAGACATGCAATGACTCTAGATGTGGTTCATGAGAAGAACAGACATGCAATGACACTTGTGTATCCCTATGTGGTTTGTGAGAAGAACACACATGCAATGACACTGGGTATGGTTCATGAAAAGAACAGGCATGCAATGATACTGGTGGATCCATGTGTGGTTTGTTTAGAAGAACACACATGCAATGATCACATGCAATGAAACTGGTGGATCCATGTGTGGTTTTTTTAGAGGAAGAGACATGCAATGACACTAGGTGTGGTTCATGAAAAGAATAGACATGCAATGACACTGGTGGATCCTTATGTGGGTTGTGAGAAGAACTGACATGCAATCACACTGGGTGGATCCATGTGTGGTTCATGAAAAGAACACACATGCAATGACACTGGTGGATCCATGTGTGGTTTGTGAGAAGAACACACATCCCATGACACTGGGTGTGGTTCATGAGAAGAACACACATCCAATGACACTGGTGGATCCTTATGTGGTTTGTGAGAACAGATATCAGTTGACACTGTGTGTGGTTCATGAAAAGAACACACATCCAATGACACTGGTGGATCCATGTGTGGTTTGTTTAGAAGAACACACATGCAATGACACTGGTGTATCCTTATGTGGTTTGTTTAGAGGAACAGACATGGAATGACACTGGGTGTGGTTCATGAAAAGAACAGACATGCAATGACACTGGTGGATCCATATGTGGTTTGTGAGAAGAACTGATATGCAATCACACTGGGTGGATCCATGTGTGGTTAATGAAAAGAACATACACTAGTAGAAAATGGGCCTTCTGTTCGGGCCATTAGTTTCGGCCGTGGCTGGGGCCGGGACTATGTCCCGGTCCGTAAGGAACCGTTAGTCCCGGTTTGAGATACAAACCGGGACAAATGGGTCTAGGCCGGCGCGTGTGCTCCTGGCAGAACCTTTAGTCCCGGTTTGTATCTCAAACCGGGACTAATGGCCTGGCCCTAAATATATACACCCAGCCCTCCACTCTCTCCTATTTTTTCCTATGTGAGAGGTGGGTATAAACTTTGTGCTAACTTTTTTTCTTCATATGCACTAGAGGTGTTCGGTGAAATGCCTATTAGAGCGATGCCACTTGAGTTCACACAAGATAAAATATGATATGAGGTACCAGAGCGACACTTAAGGTTTCTCCTCTTTGTTTTGAAGTGTCCTAAAAGGTTAGCAACTATTTTCTCGTTTTGACTACGCGGTACTAATTTAAGCATCGTGATTGCGTTTGATATATATGCATGGTTGTATGATGCAGATGAGCCACCCATGGATGTACGGTGAACGACGCTCTGACGCTTACAGGGAAGGTGTGCGTTCTTTTCGCCTTGTGGCCGAGGCGAACAAGCAGCAGGATGGTTTTATGTGTTGTCCATGTGTTGAATGTCGGAATGAGCAGGCTCACACTTCCTCAAGAGTCATTCAGAGCCACCTGCTTCGGTCCGGTTTCATGTCCGGCTATAATGTTTAAACCAAGCACGGAGAAAGAGGGGTTATGATGGAAGACGACGATGAAGAAGAGAACGATGATGACCACTACCGATCTATGTTCCCTGAATACGATGATACCGTAGTTGAAGATAATGAAAAAGAAGGGGTGAAGAACGGGAACCAGATGAGCCCGTTGATGATTTTGGTCGGGTCATTAGTGATGCAAGGCGAGACTGCGACAAAGAAAAGGAGAGGTTGCAGTTCGAGCAGATGTTACAGGACCACAACACATTGTTGTATCCAACTTGTGAAGATGGCCAGAAGAAGCTGGGTAGCACACTGGAATTGTTGAAGTGGAAGGCAGAGACCGGTATGACTGACTCGGGATTTGAAAAGTTGCTGGTAATAATGAAGAAGCTGCTTCCAAGAAATAACCAATTGCCCTCCAGTACGTACGAAGCAAAGAAACTTGTCTGCCCTCTAGGATTAGACGTGCAGAAGATACATGCATGCCCTAATGACTGCATCCTCTACCACGGTGAGAAGTACGAGAATATGGATAAATGCCCGATATGCACTGCATTGCGGTATAAGATCAGAAAAGATGACCCTGGTGATGTTGAGGGCGAGCAACCAGGAAGAGGGTTCCTGCCAAGGTGATGTGGTATGCTCCTATAATACCACGGTTGAAACGTTTGTTCAGAAATAAAGAGCATGCCAAGTTGTTGCGATGGCACATGGAAGACCGTAAGAAAGACGGGATGTTGAGGCACCCTGCTGATGGTCGGCAGTGGAGAAAAATCGAGAGAGACTTCCCGGACTTTGCTGGTGACGTAAGGAACTTATGGTTTGGTCTAAGTACCGATGGCATGAATCCTTTTGGGGAGCAGAACTGCAGTCACAGCACCTGGCCCGTGACTCTATGTATCTACAACCTTCCTCCTTGGTTGTGCATGAAGCGGAAGTTCATTATGATGCCAGTGCTCATCCAAGGCCCGAAGCAACCCGGCAATGACATTGATGTGTACCTAAGGCCATTAGTTGATGAACTTCTACAGTTGTGGGCCAAACCAGGTGTCCGTGTGTGGGATGAGCACAAACAGCAAGAATTTGACCTACAAGCGTTGCTGTTCGTAACCATCAATGATTGGCCTGCTCTTAGTAACATTTTAGGACAGACGAACAAAGGATACAATGCATGCATGCACTATTTAGATGAGACTGAAAGTATATATCTGGATAAATGTAGAAAGAATGTGTACCCGTACAATCGTCGTTTTCTTCCACCCAGTCATCCCTTAAAGAAGAAAGGCAAGCATTTCAATGGCAAGGCAGAAACCCGGACGAAGCCTGTCCCCCGTAGTGGTGCTGATGTATTTGGTATGGTCAAGGATTTGGATGTAATCTTTGGAAAGGGTCCTGGAGGACAACCTGTTCCGAAAGACCCCATTACCGGACACGCACCCATGTGGAAGAAGAAATCTATATTTTGGGAGCTACCCTATTGGAAAGTGCATGAGGTCTGCTCTGCAATCGACGTGATGCACCTGACGAAGAATCTTTGCGTGAATATTCTAGGCTTCCTGGGCTTGTATGGGAAGTCAAAAGATACCCCGGCAGCACGGGAGGACCAGCAACATCATAAAGGACGAGACGGCAAGCATCCAGGGCAGTTTCAAGGGCTTCTAGCTACGCTCTTACCAAAGAAGAGAAGGAAATCTTTTTTGAAGTCCTTTTCAGTATCAAGGTCCCGTCTGGCTTCTCGTCAAATATAAAAGGAATAGTAAATATGAAAGAGAAAAATTTCAAAACCTAAAGTCTCATGACTGCCATGTGCTTATGACGCAATTGCTTCTGGTTGCATTGAGGGGAATTCTACCAGAAAATGTTCGACTAGCCATTGTGAAGGTATGTGCATTCCTCAATGCAATTTCTCAAAAGGTAATCGATCGAGAAAGTCTATCAGGGTTACAGATTGATGTGGTCCAATGTCTGGTCAGCTTCGAGTTGTTGTTCCCGCCATCCTTCTTCAATATTATGACGCACCTCCTAGTTCACCTAGTCGAAGAGATTAGAATTCTCGGTCCTGTATTTCTACACAATATGTTCCCCTTCGAGAGGTTCATGGGAGTCTTAAATAAATATGTTCATAACCGTGCTAGGCCAGAAGGAAGCATCTCCAAGGGCTATGGAACAGAGGAGGTCATTGAGTTTTGTGTTGGCTTTCTTCCTGACCTTAAGCCGATTGGTATTCCTGAATCTCAGTATGAGGGGAGGATGACTGGAAAAGGCACACTAGGAAGGAAATTAATGGTTTGTAGGGACGGGCATTCTTTCACTCAAGCACACTACACAGTTCTACACAATTCCACCGTGGTGGCTCCATATATCGAGAAACACAAGAATATTCTACGCTCCGAAAACCCGGGGAAGCCTAAAACCTTGATTAAAGGGGAACACGAGAAGTATTTTGGCAATTGGTTGCAGACACATCTCATGAATAACACCACTGTTGGAGATGAGTTGTACTCGTTGGCCAGGTTACCATCTTTGACTATATGTACTTTCCAAGGGTACGAGATAAATGGGAATACATTTTACACGATCGCCCAAGATAAAAAGAGCACCAACCAAAACAGTGGTGTCCGCTTTGATGAAACAGATGACAATGGGCAGATTGACACATATTATGGGTACATAGAGGAGATATGGGAACTTGACTATGGACCTACTTTTAAGGTCCCTTTGTTTCGGTGCAAATGGGTCAAGCTGACAGGAGGCGGGGTACATGTAGACGAAAAGTACGGCATGACAACAGTGGATCTCAACAATCTTGCGTACATGGATGAACCATTCGTCCTAGCCAATGATGTGGCTCAGGTTTTCTATGTGAAGGACATGTCTACCAAACCGAGAAAAAGGAAAGATAAGCAAAAGAGTACAGAATACGATGAGCCAAAGCGCCACATAGTTCTTTCAGGGAAAAGAAACATCGTGGGAGTGGATGATAAGACAGACATGTCAGAAGATTACAATAAGTTTCATGAAATTCCGCCCTTCAAAGTGAAAACTGACCCAAGCATCCTGTTAAATGATGAAGATTCTCCATGGCTACGGTGCAGAAGAAAACCACAACACTAGATGTTGGTGATGTGTAATAATGTATTAAACCTTTTATTTGAGACATAAATCTATGTAATTAAACCTTTTATTTGAGACATAAATCTATGTTATGTATTAAACCTTTTATTTGAGACAGAGGTGGAACTGGTGGAAAGCACGGAACACAGTGGCGCGGGAAACTTTCATCCCAGGTGGGGGCTCAAACCGAGACAAAGATGGGGGGGCCTTATCTGGGGGAGGCTTATCTGGGAGGGCCTTATCTGGGGGGTGGCTAACCTTTAGTACCGGCTGGTGGGTGCAACCGGGACTAAATGTGGTTTTTGTGTCATCTAAGAAAATTGTCGGTGGGATAAGGACGCGTGGGTAACCTTTAGTACCGGGTGGGGGCTCAAACCGGGACTAAAGCTGTCGGTAGGATAAGGACGCGTGGGTGGACGCAATGCTCGATGAGATAAAGTATGTAGCGCACGACGCCCTGTCGGAGGAAGAAGACAAAGTAGAAGCGGCGACGTGCCTATAAAAGGAGCATCGATATGCCATGGCAAGCAACTCAACAAGCCAACATGGATGGAGAGTTTCATCCCCATGGATGGAGGAAAGGGTTGGGAAATCACCCGTGGCGGAACTTCTCGAAGATGCCCTTGGTGCACACGCCCTATGGCATCTTCGGAAGTTTCGCCTCGGAAAATATTTTCCTGCTAGCCCGTGAAAGACTCCATCTCCGCCTCCCTGGGGTTAGAGTTATGGTGGAAGCCATGGGATAGAGTGGAGAGAGGCGGCAGATATGAGTCTAGATGTGCTATGGCAACGACCAAGCCAACATGGATGGAGAGTTTCATCCCCATGGATGGAGGAAAGGGTTGGGAAATCTCCCGTGGTGGAATTTCTCGAAGATGCCCTTGGTACACATGCCCTATGGCATCTTCGGAAGTTCTGCCTCAGAAAATATTTTACTGCTAGCCCGTGAAAGACTCCATCTCCACCTCCCTGGGGTTAGAGGTATGGTAAAAGCCATGGGATAGAGTGGAGAGAGGCGCAGATATGAGTCTAGATGTGCTATGGCAACGACCAAGCCTAAACCCTAAACCCTAAAGGGGCTACCCTCGTACGGAGAAAGCTATAGGGGTAGACGATCCGAGGCCCCCGGTCTAGGGTTTCGCCGGAGGAAGACCACCGGAGCGTCGGAATCACATGAAAATGGCAAAATGGTTAATAGTTTGACTAGTTAGAATAATTATTTGATAAAACAGAAAATGGATTCGAATCTCGGATTCAAATTCAAGCACTTTTTATGTTAAAAATATGCAAAATATAATAGTTAATGCATTTTTAAATTGGAAATGGCAAAATGGTTATTAGTTTCACTAGTTAGAATAATTATTTTATAAAACAGAAAATAGATTTGGATTACTTATTCAAATTCAAATAATTTTTATGTTAAAAATATGCAAAATATAATAGTTAATGCATTTTTAAATTGGAAATGGCAAAATGGTTATTAGTTTCACTAGTTAGAATAATGATTTTATAAAACAGAAAATAGTATTGGATTACTTATTCAAATTCAAAAACTTTTCATGTTGAAAATTTTCTCAAATTCATAAGTATGCAAAAACTGTATAATTCAAATGTTTAAAAAATCTAATAGTTACAAATTGTAATATTTGAAAAAACAGGCGCCAACTTAGGCCCAGCGCGCGCAAATTTGGGCCTTTAGTCCCGACCCAGAACACCATCCGGGACTAAAGGCTCTGCAGGCGAAAAGGCATCCAAAGCCTTTATTCCCGGTGCGTGGCTGGAACCAGGACTAAAGACCCCCCTTTAGTCCCGGTTCCAGCCACGCACCGGGACTAAAGGGTGGGGGTACTTAATGCGCCGCTTCTTCCCCGGTCGAATCCATCGACCGAAGGAAGCACATCGCGAGGAGCTACGTTACGCCGCCAGGCTGCCAAATCTCCGGCGCCGTCCTCGGCCACGCCTCCCCGGCTGACCTCCCCGCGTCGCGCCTCCCCTCGCCGCCACGAGCTCCTCCCCGCGTCGCGCCTCCCCGGCTAACCGCCCCGGCCACCATACCTCCCCACACCGCCGCGGCCACCCACGGCGCCACGAGCTCCGCCACAGCCCCGGCCTCGCCCCTCCCCTCGCTGGTCGCCACCGCCACCGCTGGTATAGAAAAATATTTGTATATAGGAAATTTATTTTTATATATAGAAATATTTGTGTATAGGAAATATTTGTATATAGAATTTTTTTGTACATAGAAATATTTGTATATTGGAATTATTTGTATATAGGAAATTTTTTGTATATAGAAATATTTGTATATAGGAATTATTTGTATATAGGAATTATTTGTATATAGAAAATATTTGTATATAGGAAATATTGTATATAGAATTTTTTTGTATATAGAAATATTTATATATAGGAATTATTTGTATATAGAAATTTTTTGTATATCTAAATATTTGTATATAGGAATTATTTTTATATAGGAAATATATTTTTTATATAGGAAATATTTGTATATAGGAAATATTTTGTATATAGGAAATATTTGTATATAGAAAATTTGTATATAGAAATATTTGTATATAGGAAATATTTGTATATAGAATTTTTTTGTATATAGAAATATTTGTATATAGGAATTATTTGTATATAGGATTTTTGTATATAGAAAATATTTGTATATAGGAAATATTTGTATATAGAAATTTTTGTATATAGAAATTTTTGTATATAGGAAATATATTTTTATATATAGGAAATATTTGTATATAGAATTTTTTTGTATATAGAAAATATTTGTATATAGGAATTATTTGTATATAGGAATTATTTTGTGCTCGCGGGCCCCCGGACTTAGGGTTAATGTGGTAGTACTTGCGGGCACCCAGACTTAGGGTTAGGGTGGTAGTGCTCGCGGGCACCCGGACTTAGGGTTAATGTGATAGTGCTCGCGGGCCCCCGGACTTAGGGTTAGGGTGGTGGTGCTCGCGAGCCCCCAGACTTAGAATTTTGCTATTGTTTAGTATTATTGTAGCAAATTGCGTGTTCATATTATTGTTTAATATTATTTTATGCAGCAATATTGAACGAAAAATGTTATTGTGTGCATTTTGTAGAAAACTATGGATCCAATCTAGAGAGACCTAGCACAGGAAGAAATTCTTGAGGATATGATCAACGACACCCCTCATGTTGATCCACCCGAATCTCCGTCGATTTATCTGAACCCCTCCGGTGAGGGAGAGGAGGTCGACCGAAATGATCAAGGAGAAGCCGACGGTTCCGGTGGTGGAGAAGCCGACGGCTCCGGTGGTGGAGAAGCCGGCGGTGAGGTATATATATGAAGTCTGGTGATCAGTAGATGCATTAACTGAGTTGTATATATATATAAATTGACGAATGTTTCTTCTCTTAGGCCTCCACATCGAGCAAAAAATATTCCAAACGAGGCCCGGCCAAAAAGTTGGACGCATCTACGTGTTATACAATTACGTGGGTATCACCACGGGGTGAACCGGTGGAACCCGAAAAGGCTAAAACTATATTTAAACAACAATGCGGAGTTATGGTTAGGGATCGCATCCCGATCACCGCTCGAGAGTGGAATAAGACCAAAGGGGCAAAAGAGGGTGAGTATGTCTCCGACAGGTGCAAAGAGGGTCTTTGGAATGACCTCATGACACATTTCACCCTGCCAGAATGTGAGGATGATGCCGACACAGCTGCATTGAGGAAGAAAGTCAAGCAGTGGACTCTTACGAAGATGGCCGAACTATTCAAGAACTGGAAGAAAGCATTATGGCAAAAGTATCAAAAGACGAAGAAGACTCCTAAATTTGAATGCTATCTAATGAAGCAGCAGGCTAACTGGGATGCATTTGTGAAGTACAAGGAGTCACAACCTGCTATGAAAATGTCGGAAAAAAACAAGAAAAATGCCGTGATGAAGAAATATCACCATCACCTGGGGCCAGGGGGCTACGCGGCTGCCATGCCAAAGTGGGATGCTAAAGAGAATGAGCTGCTTGCTAAAGGGATCACTCCAGAACCAATACGCGAAGAATGGGATCTGAGGGCAAGGAATTGATTCCTTGGGCATGGGAGTGAGTATGACGAAAGTACAGGGGACCTTATTTGCAGTGACGGGATTAGGATACCTCGGGATACATGGCAGAAAGTGGTGAAGGATATTAAAGCGGGGAGAACAAAGTTCCATCCTGATAGAGAGAAAGACTTGCTGACAAAGGTCCTCGGGAATGACGAACACGGCGGACGTGTACGAGGCCTTGGCCCTAGTTATACGTGGGAGATGGGGTTTCCCAAAGACAGAGATACTTATAGGAGCCGAGAGAGAGCGAAGAGGCGACGGCAGGAGGAGGAGGGAGACAAGTTCACCGAGTTGATAGGAACACTTCGAATGCATCAGCAACAGATTGACAAACTTCGAGGAGAAGCACGCCTGCAAGATCTGTACTCAATATTACCGCCGTCCCATCTCAGCGGAAAAGCAGCGTGGCTGAATCGAAGGTCCCTTATGATGATGCACGTATGGTAGATGGCGGTCCCGGCTACCCCGTGGATGGAATCAAGGAGCAGGCATCTTGTGAGCTCCATCAAAAGGTGAAGAACCTATCCATCAAGGTGGCGGTCGGATGTGCTTTACCTTGTCCACCTGGCGCACGCTTGCATGGCCGTGAGATTCCAGCTGGCTATGCTAAAGTTGGTGTGGATGAAATCGCAATGGGGTGGGACTCAATGGAGCTTGACATCCCTGGACCTGAAGGTGAGAGGACACTCGGAGAAGTACTGGGTGGTATCATTCTATGGGACAAGAACAACATCAAGCTTCCAGGCTGGACGCCAAAGCCAACACCGCCTCCGAGTGGTCGCATGTCACCTTCACCTCCATCACCTCCAAGAAGCCCACCCCATGACTACGACCACCACAGCCCGAGTCCATCTCGGTCTCCGCCGCAGCCTCTGATTAGTACTAAACAACGCAGGAGCCCAAAACGACAAATGTCGCCCCTCCCAAGAGTACCTCATAAGAATCTTTCTATCAGACCTTACGATCATACTGACGAGGAAACCGACATGATCGTAAAGGCCGAATGTGTTATGCAGCTTCAAAAGAAGAAACCCGAGCCCGCCCCGGTATACACCGAGAAGCAAAAAGCGTATGCACTTTCTTTTTTGAACAGAAAATCGCAATATGACTTGCACCATAAGCCAGATGACTATCGACGCACACTTAAGAAGGAAGTGAAGAAGAGCAAATCAAGTAGAAGTGCAAGCGGGAGAAAATCATCAAGTCAAAGTGCAACCGGGAAAAGAAAGGACGTCCCCCAGCTCGGGGAACAGGCCCAAAAATCAACCCCACCCCTCCAGGTGGTATCCTATGACACTCCCCAGCAGGATATGGAAGAAGCTAAGAAGCTTGCGGCCGCTATAAATGTGACTGTTGAGGAATTGCTAGGTTCCCAGGACGACAAGTTACCCAAGGCTTAGGTAGTCCCTACATATTTCCCAGGGAAGCCTCTGGTCAGCTTTGTGCGGTTGCAACAACTGCCAACACAAATGCGGAGTTTACATAAATGATACTTGAAAGCCGTAAAGGAGGAGAGAATAATGATCGTGGCGAATGTCCCACATGACTACTACTTCTGAGAAGAAGAGGTCCATGTTGAGTTTCCAGAACTCTTCCAGTTATACACTTTCGACGCCCTCGACAAAAGTCTCATGAGTTGCTATTGTCTATAAGTTGTTGAATTCATTGTCTATATATAAGCTGTTCATTTTTTCAGTTGTTCAGTTCATTGCATGTAATTATCCTAATTATATCCTTTTGTACTCTATTATTATGCAGAATGAAGATCATGGAATGTAAAAGAAGGTTAATCTTCAGTATTGGGTTCATTGACCTAGATAAAATACATTGTCGGACGCTAAAGGAAAAACCCGAGGACACACAGGAAAACCTTCTAAGGTTTCTAACGGAGCAAAATTTCTGTGACCACATACTGTTTCCTTACAATTTCACATGAGTGTCTTACTCTATTGTACACATTCTCTTTTGCTTACTCGATGTTAAGTGTAATTGATGAGTTACTGATGTATATATAAACGTGTATAGTTTCCACTGGATTCTCATGGACATTCAACTTGATAAGGGAAGAGTTGAAGTCATGGACCCATTAAAGAGACCCCTGGAACAATTTAGAGACATGCAGGACATGCTCCAGAGGTAATATTTGCGCTACAGCGGTCTCTTTCGTTGATTTACTGAGATATCACGTAATAAATAACTCATTTATTTTCTTTACCGGGTAGGGTTTGGAACCAGTTCAAGAGTGCGGTTACGGGTGACTTTACTGAGAAGCTGACGTTTAAGCCAGTCTCGGTAAGTAGTAGGTGCATCTCTTTACTTCTAGTTTCAATACAATTATGATGTTGGATTATTATTTTGATTGAATTCTATTCTCGTAAAGTGCGCGAGGCAGCTACAGGGAACGAATCTATCTGGATTCTACGTTTGCGAGTTCATTCGCACGTTTACTAGTGAGCTGAATGATTATAGAGTCAATGTAAGCAATACATTCATAACATTATTTTTATTATCGTCACTTTTTGTTATCATGATTGATATTCATATTGATCACCTTTTCTTATATAGTTCGAGAAAATGCGGGATCAGCTCCTACCACGGCAACGCGTAGTAGAAATTTATGAAGAACTGGCAGGATTCTTGATGAACAAGATGATAGATGACGCCGGAGAATTTAGTGTGAATAGGCGCCGATGATCCCCGATCGTGTAATTGAATAGACAGGCTCTAGTCCCGATTGTGATCTCCATGTGTAACTATCATGTATATATTTGTATGCTCGATCTTAAGGGAAGTTATCTTATGTATGCACGAACATGTACGGTATGTGGTAGCGTAGAAAACTATTTTGAAATAAAAAAGAATACAAATGAAATTCTCTCCTGTGGCAGAGAAAGTGCCTAAAATTCTGCCGCGGCAGAGAACCATTTGTCCCGGTTCGTAATACGAACCGGGACTAATGGGGGGGCACCCAGCGCCCGCAGAGACAACCACGTGGATGCCCATTGCTCCCGGCTGGTAAGAGGGTCGGGACTAATGTGTGGGCCTTTAGTCCCGCCCCTCCAGTCCCGGTTACCAGGACCGAGACTAAAGCCCCTTACGGGCCGGGACGGGAGGCCCGTTTTCCACTAGTGATACATCCAATGACACTGGTGGATCCGTGTGTGGTATGTGAGCAGAACACACATGCAATGACACTTGGGGTGGTTCATGAAAAGAACACACATCCAATGACACTGGTGGATCCTTATGTGGTTTATGAAAAGAACAGACATCCAATGACACTGTGTGTGGTTCATGAAAATAACACACATCCAATGACACTGGTGGATCCATATGTGGTTTGTGAGAAGAACAGACATGCAATGACTCTGGATGTGGTTCATGAGAAGAACAGACATGCAATGACACTGGTGTATCCCTATGTGGTCTGTGAGAAGAACACACATGCAATGACACTGGGTGTGGTTCATGAAAAGAATAGGCATGCAATGATACTAGTGGATCCATGTGTAGTTTGTTTAGAAGAACACACATGCAATGATCACATGCAATGACACTGGTGGATCCATGTGTGGTTTGTTTAGAGGAAGAGACATGCAATGACACTAGGTGTGGTTCATGAAAAGAACAGACATGCAATGACACTGGTGGATCCTTATGTGGGTTGTGAGAAGAACTGACATGCAATCACATTCGGTGGATCCATGTGTGTATCATGAAAAGGACACACATGCAATGACACTGGTGGATCCATGTGTGGTTTGTGAGAAGAACACACATCCAATGACACTGGGTGTGGTTCATGAGAAGAACACACATCCAATGACACTAGTGGATCCTTATGTGGTTTGGGAGAAGAACAGACATGAGTTGTGTTGGGGGGATACCCCCGGGTAGGGTCACGCCGGGGTATAAAGGCCGAGTTAGCCGAGGTTTGACAAGGCCAAAGCAGATGCTGGCCGGGTCACCTCAATGCAGGCCGAATCACGGGGTAATCCAGACCTGGGGGCGTTCGCCTAACTAGGCCTCATCCGACTTAAGCGGTAAGTCGGAAGTGTATGTTTTACCTGTATGCAGGAAAGGGTGTGGCCGGATGAACCATCATCTGAGTCACAACAAGCTTCTAGGAGAAGGAAGGAATCTCGCTGGTCAAAAGGAGCCCCGGTACGCACTGCCTGAGCGAAGCGAGCAAGGACAGGACCACTGGGGCGTGGCCGACAAGCGTGACGACGCCCGTGTCAGCTGACGAGGGCGCCGCAGTGGCTCACGTAGCTAAAGCATGTGTGACGCGGGGAAAAAGCTGGCTTACCACTTTGGGAGGAGGCATATTCTTAGGAATATGCCTCCACATATGCCCTAGGCAGAAACCGAGCCTCCCCTATAAATGGGGGGCTAGGGCTTCTGTAGAAGGGGTTGGTTGGTCTCTGGACGATTCTGTTTTGGTCTAGGGTTTCAGGTGAGATCTGTGGGTGAGAGTAAGAGAGCTCCTTCTTCCTCCTCTCACCAATACAGCTCTAGGAGCACTTGTAACCTTGGAAGTAAATCAAAACAAGCTCTTGTGTGGAGAATCACTTCACTATCCCTCCCTGGATTCCCCTAGCGAGTATTAGTCCCCACCATTAGCCTATACATGGCATCTGCCGTGACACCACCGCGACAGTTGGCGCCCACCGTGGGTGAAGCGGCGCTAGCAGGGGTAAAAATCCGGACGGGAAACTGCATCGCCACCGGCGAGCGCATCGTCTCCGGGCTCGTTCAGCGCTTTGGAGCGTGGGACTTCGTCAGCGACAATGCAGGCTGCTTCGGCACGTGCCCTCTCCCGCGCAACGGCATCTTTGTCAAGCTCGATGCGCACAAGGTCTACGTTGCGGTGGACGTGTCTAGCGTTCATCCGCGCCACGTCGTAGAAGCAGGCGAACCGCCCCTCACTGTGGCTCGCGGGGAGCGTATCGCTCGTTCCCCGGACCATGCAGAGGTAATGATGACAACACCAGGTACGGCTGCGAGCAAGGATACGGCGCCAGATCCGGAAGTAACACCCAAAGCACCAAGGAAAGGTAGAGGTCCTCTGCTTGAGAGGCCAGAAAACGTGTTGAGAGAGGCAATGGACAGCTCGGCGAACCCTGTAGTAGCAGCGGTAGATCCGGCGCGTGCACATGCCGAGTTGGAAGAAACTAGGCAGAAAATACTAGAGGGCACAAAGAAAATAGCCGCGGCCCAGCAGTCATTGACGCTGCGTGAGTATGCTAAGGCGAACAAGGTCGATAATGTAAAAGTCAAAGGGAGAAATATCATGAGCGAGATGAACAGAGAAGGTGATGCCGGAAATGAGGGGTCAGAAAACTGTTTGTCCGTAGGGTTGCCGAGGTATAGTACCCCGGCCAAGAACCTCAGGGTAGCGGATGCAGCTGCGTCCGAGTTAGAGGGACTGATGGGTGAAGCCCGGCAAAGGCAGCAGGATCGGGTTAATGAGCTGGTTCGGATTGCAAATAGGCAAAACGAGGAACTACTCAGGGCAAACCCGGAGATAGCTGGAGCCTCCAAGATCGTCCATTCGGCGGTGGGTAACCCAGAGAAATCCGCTGGAGCCGCATCATCCCCTCATGATGGTCCAAGGAGAGAGGAGGTGGTAACCTCGGCCAGACGGAACAAACAGATTGTCCCGTATGACCTGACACGGGCAGGGAAAGAAAAAGAAGCACAGAAAAATGATGATCGACGGAGTGTGAGCCGAGGCAAAGCTGGCCGAGGTAACCGCGACCAAGGCAATGCCGGTCAAGGGAATGTTGTCAACGACAATGCCGGGCAGCAAAACTCAGCTAGAGCAAGACAACCGCAGCAGCGGAACATGCCAAGGCAAGAGCACAGTGCCAGCCGAGGTATGCAACAGAAAGGTGCGCCACAAGAGCAAAACCGGTACAACGACGGTGATTCGGAGATGACAAATGCGGGGTATCCCAGACCGGACTATCATGTGATAGGGTCGAGATTGGGAAGTAGGGATTTGATGCCAGACGATGCAAGGTTGAAACTGGATTGACTATATAGGTCGGAACAGATTGAATGTCAAGGTCCACCAGGTCCAGCATGTTTTGGACCCCGGATCATGAAAGAGCCACCAGTACCGAACTTTCAGCTGCCCAGGGGCACCAAGACCTATGACGGTAGTACCAAGCCAGAGGATTGGCTGATAAACTATGCTACGGCTGTAAAAATTGCCACAGGCAACCTGAGATGGGTTGTACCGTATGTACCCCAGATGTTGGAAGGCCTGGCAAGGGTGTGGTTGAACAATTTGCCACCAGGAAGCATCGACTGCTGGATAGATTTCGAGGAGATGTTCATCAGCAATTTTTCGAGTACGTATCAAAGGCCAAATAGGCCACAGACCCTAGCTATGTGCAAGCAAAGACCCAATGAGACAGACCGGGAGTTCTTGACCCGGTGGTGTACCATGAGAAACTCATGCGAGGGCGTGATAGAATCGCAGGCCATAGCATGGTTTGCACAGGGGTGCAGATATGGAAGCGAACTATGGATGAAGTTGCAACGGAAAATGCCGGCTACGTTGGCAGAAATGACCCGGATTGCGGATTCGTATGCGTTGGGTGACCCGACCCAACCGAGGCTCGCCTCAAACGAGTCGAGCGATGAGTACTATCAGAGGGATGGATCCGGGTCATCCCGGAGGAATGATTACAGAGGAAAAAGGAGAGATGATAGACCGGACCACCGGTACGGTTCGCACCTAGTTGCAGCTGTGAATCAAGATCAACCCGGAGCAGGGGGTAGCCAGCGCCAGAAAACTGGAGGTCAATGGACTTCAAGGAACGATGGGAAGAAAACTTGGACACCGGAGCAAAAGAAGCAGTGGCAAGAAAGGAAAGACCGTCCGAGGTATACTTACGAGTTGATGTTGGACCAGCCGTGTAAGTTTCACACACCAAATCCGAACAACCAGCGGGTCATACGACGAGGCAATGCGAGCGGATGCGCAAGATCGAGCAAGGTGGTTTGGGGAATGCTCAGGCACCCTGGAATGATCAGCCTCGGCAGGAGTTACCCCGGCAGCAATTTCTCTCCGGAGCGAACACGCAACAGCTAATGTTGCCTCCCCCTCCGCTGAGGTATGATAATAATGAAAGAAGAGATGCAGTGCATCAGGTAGAAAATCAGCATCAGCCGGATCAGAGGAACCCCGGAAATGAGGGGAGAAACGAGTACAGGGAGCATCACCAGAGCTACTGTGTATTCACCACAGAGGAGACTGATAGAAAAAGCTTGCAGCATAGGCATATGGAGGTAAATGCAGTAATGCCTGCAGTGACGAGGTACATGCCTTGGTCCGATCAGGAAATCACCTGGAGCATTAGGGATCATCCCAAGCTCATGCCGAGCCCTGGCTCGTATGCGTTGGTGCTGGATCCTACATTTATTGGACCTAGCATTAATGTAAGGTTCTCCAAGGTACTGATCGACAAGGGCAGTAGCATAAATATCATGTATGCGGACACAATGCGCAAGTTGGGTATCTCGGAGAACATGCTCCAGGCCACGAGGACAACTTTCCATGGCATTGTGGCCGGCGTTTCTTGCGAGCCCATAGGTAAGGTCCGGGTCGACGTCTTGTTCGGCACGAGGGATAATTGCCGAACCGAAAATCTGGAGTTCAAAGTGGTGAACTTAGAAAGCGCGTATCATGCGTTGCTCAGAAGGCCAGCGCTGAACAAGTTCATGGCAAGTTGTCATATCAGCTACTTGAAGATGAAGTTGCCCGGACCAAACGGAGTGATTACCATTGCTGGGGACTTCCGACGTTCGATGGAGTGTGCGTCGGCCGGATCAAACTTAGCCGAGTCACTCGTGATCGCGCAGGAAAAAAGAAAAATTCAAGAGGTGGCGGCATTGGCTCAGTCCACGCAGCAGTATATGCCGGCGCTGAGTAACCCACATGGAACTGTCTCTTTCCAGGCCACGAAAGATACCAAGAAGGTTCCCGTTGATGACATGTTCCCAGAACGCACCGTAACAATTGGTGCCGTGCTAAGTGATAAATAGGAAAGCGAGCTCGTCAGCTTCCTCCGTGAGAATCGGGACATTTTTGCTTGGTCCACACAGGACATGCAAGGTGTTCCGAGGGAGTTGGCCAAGCACTCTTTGAATGTGAGACCCGGAGCCAAGCCGGTGAAGCAACCTCTCCGCCGCTTCGCCGAAGATAGGAGGAAAGTCATTGGAGATGAGATAGCTCGGTTGCTAGCTGCAGGATTTATCATGGAAGTTATTTACCCGGATTGGCTGTCTAATCCGGTGCTGGTGGAAAAGAAGAAGGATGACCCGAACGTGGCAGTGGTTTGGCGCATGTGTATCGATTACACGAACCTGAACAAGGCTTGTCCAAAAGACCCATTTCTGCTGCCAAGAATAGATCAGGTCATAGACTCAACTACTGGATGTGAATTGTTGTCATTCATTGATGCCTATTCTGGTTTCCACCAGATACCTCTGAATCCGGATGATCAAATAAAGACTGCGTTTATTACCCCGTATGGGGCTTATTGCTATCGCACCATGCCGTTTGGTTTACGAAATGTAGGGGCAACGTACCAAAGATGTATGCAAAAATGTTTGCACGACCAAATAGGTCAAAATGTACAGGTGTACGTCGATGATGTGGTTATCAAGACCAAGGAAAGCAAAACGCTCCTTGATGATATCAGGCAAACGTTTGCAAACCTAAGAAGGTTCCGGATGAAACATAACCCGGAAAAATGCACCTTCGGTGTCCCGGCTGGAAAATTGCTCGGTTTTCTCGTCTCCAGCCGAGGTATCGAGGTTAATCCAACCAAAATCCGGGCCATCGAACGAATGGAACTGCCAAAGTGTCTTAACGATGTCCAGAAGTTCACAGGTTGCCTGGCCTCGTTAAGTTGGTTTGTATGTCGGTTGGGAGAAAAGGCTTTGCCTCTTTACCAACTCATGAAAAAGTCGGATAAGTTCATTTGGACACCGCAGGCTGATGAAGCCTTTGCTCACCTAAAGAAAATGTTAGCCACGGCGCCAGTGCTAGCCTCACCACTATCAAAGGAGCCAATGTTGCTCTATATAGCCGCAACCAACCGAGTTGTAAGTGCAGTGGTAGTGGTGGAGCGCGATGAGGAAGGTAAGTTGGTGCAAAGGCCGGTGTATTATTTGAGCGAAGTGTTGTCAACCTCAAAGCAGAACTACCCACATTATCAGAAAGTGGCTTATGGCGTGTACATGGCCGCCAAGAAACTGAAGCACTACTTTGAGGAGCATCCCATCCGGGTCATATGTGAGGCCCCCATATCCGAGATAATGAGTAACAAGGATGCAAGCGGCAGAATTGCAAAATGGGCAATTGAGCTAGCTCCTTATGCTTCGCAATATGACCGACGAGAAGCCATCAAATCTCAAGCTATGGCGAACTTTTTCGTGGACTGGGCCGAGGTGCAGTACAAACCACCACTTCCGGATCCGAACTATTGGCGGATGCATTTTGACGGATCAAAGACCAAAACCGGGCTAGGTGCCGGAGTTGTACTCACGTCGCCAAAGAAGGACCAGTTGAAATATGTGCTGTAGATCGACTTCACCACATCAAACAATGTCGCTGAGTATGAAGCACTTGTGCATGGGCTCAAGGTAGCAGAAGAAATTGGAATACGTAGGATCATATGCTTTGGCGACTCAGATTTGGTGGTGCAGCAAGTGTCTGGAGTGTGGGACGCCCTTGATCCAAACATGGCACTATACAGATTTCATGTGCAGAAGATTTCTGGTTACTTTGAGGGATGCGAATTTCATCATGTACCCCGGGTGGAAAATGAGGCTGCCGACATGCTGTCGAAGCTCGGGTCAACCAGACAAGCAATTCCACCGGGTGTGGCATTAGAGCACCTCAAGAAACCATCCATCAGGCCATCCCCAGAATCCGAGTCAATCTACGTCCTGGAGGACACAGAATCTGGAGCTGTGCCCATGGACGTTGACACGGGAAGTGGTGCACAAAACCCGGGGACTGCTTTGCAAGACCCCGAGACTGCTCAGCATGGTCCGGTTGAAGTTATGCCGGTGGATCAGATGGAGATGGACGAGGACGTGTTCCCCGTCCGGCCAATACCGGCTTGGGCACTGCCTATATTTCAATTCCTGAAGGATGGAACGTTACCCACTGAGGAGGTGCTGTCCAGGCAAACCCAGAGGAGGGCAAAGGCCTACATGATCATCAATTCCGAGTTATACAAAAGAAGCGTGATCAATGTCCTCCAGCGATGTGTTGACCCGGGAGAAGGGCTTGAAATCATCCGAAGTATACATCAAGGGGAATGCGGGCATCACGCCTCATCCCGAGCCTTGGTAGCAAAAGCTTTCCGGCACGGATTCTACTGGCCAAATGCCTTAGAGCAAGCAGAAGATCTGGTGAGAAAATGTAATGGTTGTCAGAGGTATGCTACCAAGACACATATGCCAATGTCGGAACTCAAGACCATCCCAATCACTTGTCCATTCGCCGTATGGTGCTTGGATATGGTTGGCCCGTTCAAACCAGCAAGGGAAAATATGACTCACATTCTGGTAATGGTGGACAAATTTACAAAGTGGATTGAGGTAAACCCTATAAGAAAATGTGATGGAGCTACGGCTGTGACGTTTCTCAAAGATATCATCTTGACGTACGATTGTCCACACAGTATCATAACTGATAATGGCACAAATTTCGCGGAAGGAGCATTCACTCGTTTCTGCCGGGATAAGAGGATCCGGCTCGATGTAGCTTCGGTAGCCCACCCCGCATCAAACGGACAAGTGGAAAGATCCAACAGATTAGTATTATCCGGGATAAAGCCCCGGCTCATTGAGCCGCTGCAAAGATCAGCGGGGTGCTGGATAGAAGAACTACCAGCGGTACTGTGGAGTTTAAGAACAACTTCGAATCGATCAAGCGGCTATACGCCGTTCTTTATGGTATATGGGGTAGAAGTTGTATTACCAGCCGACATAGAGCATGATTCGCCTAGGGTCACCCAATACACAGAAGCCGAAGTGCAAGAAGCCCGGCAAAATGATGTTGATCTGCTGGAAGAAGCGAGAGAACTGGCACTGTCCAGATCCGCCATATATCAGCAAAATCTCCGACGCTATCATAGCCGGAAAGTGTGCCCCTGGGTATTTCGGGAAGGCGATCTGGTACTCCGGTTGGTACAACGTACTACTGGAATGCATAAGCTATCCCCCCATGGGAAGGGCCATTCATCGTGAGCAAAGCATTGCACAACGATTCTTACTATCTTATAGATGCAAAGCCACAGGAAAAGAACAAGGCAGACAGGTCCGGAGAGGAATCCAAGCGACCATGGAACATAGCTCTACTTCGTCCTTTCTACACCTCGCTAAGAAGTGTATGTATCCGGGTTATCTCATATGTCAGTATGTATGTCGGCAATGAGCCTATCAATGAAATGTTGGCACCTCGAGCAGTAACTCGGGGACTGCCTTAATAACGTTTGTTATTTTTTGCGCGTCAGCTGGAGTAAGTTATTCTACTTAGCTCGGGTTAGTAGTGTGTGAGCACCAAAAACCCAACTCTTCGACTTGCTGCTATCCAACAAGAATTGGCTTCATGGCAAGCAAGAGAACAAGTTTGGAATTGCGTAGCACATGAAAAACGACTAAGGAAAAGAGTTTATTCGAGCTGACGTTTATGTTTCGGACTAACCTCGTATTCATTTTCAAATTGTTGTACAGTTTTATAGTTGAACTAAGTCTAAAAGTTTCCCAGTATTGTTAAGACAATTTTCAAGCTCGGATTCGTAAGTTGTAAAACCGAATCAAGGTAGACACAATCTGAGCCAAAAGATTGAACGAACAAGAAAAAGAAACTCGGGGACTATGCCCAAGTTAATCCGGCATAAGTACTCCGTAGCAACATATAACATCTGTTTGGAATACAATTCCACCCGGCATACCGGGGATCTCATGGATTTTCAAGTGTTTTTTCCTTAAGGAGCAGCGGGAGGAAGTTCGGCATCATCCTCGCCCTCTTCGATATCCGAGGCAGTGTCCTCTTCGTCTTCACCCGAATCATCTTCAACATTTTCAATTTCCTCTTCGCCTGCGACTTCCAGGAAGCTCGGACCCTCAGTCCATTCGTGAATGGGGGCATATTCAATGAGGCTGTGGGCGCAAGCTTGGCGCCGAGCTATGCACTCCGGGTCATCTGTCCATTTGGATCCGGTGCGTAGGCGTGTGAGGAGGCTGAGATCTATCTTCTCATACCACGTCAAAATGTGGTGAAGCATGGTATCAGCTGCAGCACGTCCAGCAGATTCTCGCCAGAGGTCGAGCTGGGTCTCGATTTCCGAAAGCCTTTCAGCGAGCTGTGTGACTCTTTCTGGAGCATCATCGGCGGGCCAGAAGGCGTTGAAGACCCGGACTAAAACATCGAGGAGGTCCCTGCCGTAGTTCTTAATGATTCCCACGCGAGATGACAGGCTGACCAATAGGTCCTCCGTGTCAAAGGGAATGCTCTCACCCTCGGCAGCGACCGGAGTACCCCTTTCCCGGTGGAAATTGGCGACAGCAGCACTTGCAATGGCATTACCCTCTGGAAAGTGGCCTGGGAAACATGGCAAAGGACAAAGTTGAGAAAACAAGGCATATGAAGTAACCCGGAGAAGTAAGGCGGATAAAGGAAAATAAATTACATGAGATGTGACTGTGAATCCGGGTCAATTCCTTGATGCAAGCATCACGCCTCTCCTAAAGCTGCTCGAGCTCAGCATTTGCCGACCCAAGTTTGACCTCGGCTTCCTGAAGAAGCTCATGGTCCTTAGCATTTTGGAGCTTGAGGCGCTCGCGTTCTTCGGTGTAGTCCTGCCCAGCTTTTTTTAGCTCAGTTTGGTGCTGCGCCTTCATTTTAGCCATCTCAGCCTTGAGCTTGGCTATCTCATCGTCTTTGGTCCGGAGGAGGGCGAGCTTCTCGCCTTTCTTCTTTAGTTTGGCTTGATGCTGCCCTGCTTGTTCGAGAAAATGTAGCATCACGTCAGGCACAGGCACACTATCTTCAAGCGATGCTGAAATAGTGCGTTGGCCCGGCAGTGCCGAGGAATGAATGTTTGCCGAGCCAAGGAGGAAAGCCGATGGAAACAACGGTAAAGACAGACAAGAAGGACGTACCCTTGATCTGCTCCAAGTTCTTCCGCATTATCTTGTTTTCAGCTTCCACCCCAGCTGTGGGAACCGAACAATCAGATTAGTTCAGCAAGCGAAGTGGAAGAAAAATGAGGAAAGGAATGAGAAAGAAATTTACCCCTTTTCTCGTACTCCGCGATGAGTGCAGCCTGTTTCGTGCGAAGATTCTTGTGCGTATCCAGCAAGCGTTGGAATTCAGCACTCCGGCGGTTGGTGGTCACCTAAAAGATACAAAGAAACTTAGTCAGCTTTGTGCATGTTCGAAGTGAACTAAAATCTAGGCCAAGTGGAACTTAACCCGGCTCTAGGTGTGTACATGTTCGAAGTGTACTAAAATCCGGGCCAAGTGGAACTTAACCCGGCTCTAAGTGTGTGCATGTTCGAAGTGTACTAAAATCCGGGCCAAGTGGAACTTAACCCGGCTCTAGGTGTGTGCATGTTCGAAGTGTACTAAGATCTGGGCCAAGTGGAACTTAACCCGGCTCTAGGTGTGTGCATGTTCGAAGTGTACTAAAATCCGGGCCAAGTGGAACTTAACCCGGCTCTAGGTGTGTGCATGTTCGAACTGTACTAAATTCCGGGCCAAGTGGAACTTAACCCGGCTCTAGGTGTGTGCATGTTCGAAGTGTACTAAAATCCAGGCCAAGTGGAACTTAACCCGGCTCTAAGTGTGTGCATGTTCGAAGTGTACTAAAATCTGGGCCAAGTGGAACTTAACCCGGCTCTAGGTGTGTGCATGTTCGAAGTGTACTAAGATCCGGGCCAAGTGGAACTTAACCCGGCTCTAGGTGTGTGCATGTTCGAAGTGTACTAAAATCCGGGCCAAGTGGAACTTAACCCGGCTCTAGGTGTGTGCATGTTCGAACTGTACTAAATTCCGGGCCAAGTGGAACTTAACCCGGCTCTAGGTGTGTGCATGTTCGAAATGTACTAAAATCCGGGCCAAGTGGAACTTAACCCGGCTCTAGGTGTGTGCATGTTCGAAGTTATCATGGAGCTACGTTAGTTCTATAAAAGAGCATCCGGCCGAGTAACAAGTTACTCCCCCGGAGGCTCGGGGACTAATGGTTATTATCTACAATTTGCAAAGGAGAGAGCGACGTACCTCCATCATTCGTCCAGCAAGGTTAATGGCCTTTGCGGCGGTGTTCATCTGAGCGGAAAACTCGGCAGGACCGAACTTTTCCGGGAGATCAGATTCCTGGACTACCTCGGCCTTGTTCCAATTCATAACAAATTCCATCAGGCTCGGAGGGTACCGTTCTCCCGTGGGCATATGGGGCGTCACCAAGCCCTTTGCATGTGCTTCCTTCCTCTCCACCAAGGCAAGGGCGGGGCTGGTGTGCAGAACCAACTGCTGGGTTTCGGTTGGCTCGGCAGGCGCGTCCTTTGCCGCTGATGTCTTCTTGGGGAGCATTGACTCAAGGGTGCGTTGCCCAGGCTCGGCAGCACTAGGCTTGGCAGCGTCTTGAATCTTCTTGCCCTTAGCTTGCTGTGAAGAAGAAGCCGTAGCAGCGGTTTTTCCCTGCCGAGGTTGAGAGGACTCGGAAGATGCAGAGGAACTAGGTGCTGGTACTCTCGCGGCTGGGCTTGGTGCCGGCGCTGAAGTTTTCGCTGCCGGAGTTGATGCTGCTGCCGAGGTTGGAGTTGGTGCTGGTCTGGCTGCTGGTCTGCTTGCTGGTACTGGAATTGGTGCTGGGGCCGAAGTAGCCTCAGTGGCTGCTGGCTGAGGTGTTGTCGAGGCGGTGGATGCCGTTGCTCCGGCTGGACCGGTTCCCCCCGCCCCAGGATGACCCAGAGCGGCCGTAGAGCCCTCCGGAATAGGGCTCATCGGACATGACTCGTCGTCACGACGGGGTGAAGGGCTAGCCCGGAGAGGTGATGAGATACTGGATCCACTTTGAGGGACCTCCACCGGAGCCCTATGAAATCAAGTAACGTCAGAAGAAAAATTACGACGAAGTAAGGAAGAACGAGTTACAGAAGAAATAAGGACTTACGCATCCGAGGTTTCGGCTGCTCTGGGTTTTTGAGCCCTTCGTGCTGGGGCCTTCTTTCGCCTTTTAACGGGCTGGGAAGGTCCGGAGGAAGAGCTTGAGGAAGCCCCGCGCTTTTTCTTCGACGCCGCCGGAACTGGCTCGGCCGTAGCGAGGGGAGGATCCTCGTGGATATGACCACCGGGGTGAGCTGATGGCGGAATAGCAAAAGAAAGGGGGACAGCCTCAAAGGGTTCAATTATCTCGATATCCGAGTAATCTTCATCATCAGGCCAATCTCTAGCAGAAGAGAAGTTATCTGTGGGTCGTTTCGTGGCGTCGGTCATGGGGAGAAACATCTCTTGGTCCGGCTCCTCCTCGTCCGAAGTCACCCGGTCCGGTGCCCACTTAAGGGTCGGATCGGTGCCGTCCTCGAGCGTCTGCTGAAGGAATAGCTGAGGAAAAGAGTAAACAAACGAGTCAAAAATGCAACAATAACAGACACGTGATTAGTCCGGGGTAAGTTTGCAGCATGAAACTTACCGCGGGAGGAAGCCGGTCACGGCAGAAATGCTCAATCCCCCAAGTCCACTCAGAGGAGAAGTCCTTGTGAGTGGTGAAGAGAGCCTTAACCCGGCAATAAATCTCCGTGTTGTTCAGTTCGAAGGATGAAGTCCGGTTGGGATCGCGGCCGTAGCTCATATGGCACACCTTGTGGGTGCGCTTCTGGAGAGGGGAGATTCGGTTGTGCACGAAAGTGATCATTGCATCCTCGTTGCGCAACCCGAGCTCCTTCAGCTCCGCGAACCTTTTGTTCACTTGGTTGGCCAGGGCCATAGGTTTCCTAGCAACGGCATCCCACAGATCCGTGTTCGGCGGAACCGGGGTATAGGGGAGCAACCGGATCAAATCTTCGGTGCCCGTGTTCCAGACGTAAAAGAACGACCGGGCCCACCCTTTGCAGGATTCTAGCCCTGTGACCCGGGGGAAAACAGAGAACCTCCAGGGTGAGATGGAGGCCGCTCCGAACTGAGTGAGTCGCTTGTCCTCTGGATCAGTATGGATGTCGGGAATAACGTTGCGACGAAGGGCGAAAAACCGGATCCACAGCTCCTTCGTGGGCCATAATCCGGCGTAGCCTTCGATTGTAGAAGCAAAGGCAGAGAGAGAAGTAATGGAATTGGCTGGAAGATGGTGCGGCTGGAGATGGTAGGTACTGAGCCAATCATGGAAGAAATCGCTCAGCGGCAGTCTGAATCCCCGTTGAAAGTGAGACAGGAACACAACGAACTCCCCAGGATTGGGTGAAGGAGCTAGCTCGGCGGAGGCAAGGCGAGCGGCGACGCCGGCGGGGATGCGTCTGGTCCAGTAGAGCCAGTCCAGATCGTCCTGGCAGACCCAGGAGCCGGCCCACGCGCCACGGTCCGCAGCAGCGGCGTCCTGCTCCATCTCTTGTTCAGCAATGGCGAGTTCTTCTTCCTTCATCTGCTCCTCGAAGCCCTCACTGGTGCTAGAGGCGGCGGGGGACAGTGGCCTGGATTGACGAGGACCCGTAGCGGGAGATTTGCGTCGCAGTGACGGTGACGCAAAGGCGCAACGGAGAAGTGCGGCGGCGACGCTGTTTTTTGGCAGTGCTGGCGGTAGCGCGGTCGTGAGGAAGACAAAGAGGAATAGAAGCGGGCAGAGGGGTGTGGGGGGGAAAAATCCTAAGGGAGGCACCCCTCCGCTATTTAAACACTCCCATCAGGGGTGAGTGGGATCGTGCCCTGTGGACCGGCCACACGCTGTGGCCGTGTATTACCCGTCCGGACCAATCAGTGAGGAGCCACGTGGAAGGCCACAGGGCGGAGAGAGTCCTGTGACATGACGCAGTGATGCGGTAAACGAGGAGGCAAGCGTGACGTTACCCGCGCACAGTGATAACTGACAATTACTGCGGCGGTTACTGTACCGTCCCTTAAAATAAGTGACGTAATGATTACCCTTCACATGGGCTAGCGGACGAGAGAAGGAAGTAAGACCCAGATGGAACTGTGGTAACCCGGCCGGCGAGTGAAAACTTGCAATGTGCGAAGGGAACGTAAATCCAAGCTGTCCGAGGTATAGAGGTAACTCGGCAACAACGACAGGGGCACAAAATGGAACCTGGTGTGGCCTTAGCGGCCAAGACGACTAAAACCGCACCAGCTTCGGGGACTAATGTTGGGGGGATACACCCGGGTAGGGTCACGCCGGGGTATAAAGGCCGAGTTAGCCGAGGTTCGGCAAGGCCAAAGCAGATGCTGGCCGGGTCACCTCAAGGCAGGCCGAATCACGGGGTAATCCGGACCTGGGGGAGTTCGCCTAACTAGGCCTCATCCGACTTAAGCGGTAAGTCGGAAGTGTATGTTTTACCTGTATGCAGGAAAGGGTGTGGCCGGATGAACCATCATCCGAGTCACAGCAAGCTTCTAGGAGAAGGAAGGAATCTCGCTGGTCAAAAGGAGCCCCGGTACACACTGCCTGAGCGAAGCGAGCAAGGACAGGACCACCGGGGCGTGGCCGACAAGCGTGACGACGCCCGTGTCAGCTGACGAGGGCGCCGCAGTGGCTCACGTAGCTAAAGCATGTGTGACGCGGGGGAAAAAGCTCCCCGGTCGGCTTACCACTTTGGGAGGAGGCATATTCTTAGGAATATGCCTCCACATATGCCCTTGGCAGAAACCGAGCCTCCCCTATAAAAGGGGGCTAGGGCTTCTGTAGAAGGGGTTGGTTGCTTGGTCTCTGGACGATTCTATTTTGGTCTAGGGTTTCAGGTGAGATCTGTGGGTGAGAGTAAGAGAGCTCCTTCTTCCTCCTCTCGCTAATACAGCTCTAGGAGCACTTGTAACCTTGGAAGTAAATCAATACAAGCTCTTGTGTGGAGAATCACTTCACTATCCCTCCCTGGATTCCCCTAGCGAGTATTAGTACCCACCATTAGCCTATACATGGCATCTGCCGTGACACCACCGCGACAAGTTGACACTGTGTGTGGTTCATGGAAAGAACACACATCCAATGACACTGGTGGATCCATGTGTGGTTTGTTTAGAAGAACACACATGCAATGACACTGGTGTATCCTTATGTGGTTTGTTTAGAGGAACAGACATGCAATGACACTGGGTGTGATTCATGAAAAGAACAAACATGCAATGACACTGGTGGATCCTTATGTGGTTTGTGAGAAGAACTGACATGCAATCACACTGGGTGGATCCATGTGTGGTTCATGAAAAGAACATACATCCAATGACATTGGTGGATCCGTGTGTGGTATGTGTGAAGAACACACATGCAATGACACTGGGGGTGGTTCATGAAAAGAACACACATCCAATGACACTGGTGGATCCTTATGTGGGTTATGAAAAGAACAGACATCCAATGACACTATGTGTGGTTCATGAAAAGAACACACATCCAATGACACTGGTGGATCCTTATGTGGTTTGTGAGAAGAAAAGACATGCAATGACTCTAGATGTGGTTCATGAGAAGAACAGACATGCAATGACACTGGTGTATCCTTATGTGGTTTGTGAGAAGAACAGACTTTTCATGACTCTCGATGTGGTTCATGAGAAGAACAAACATTCAATGACACTTGTGTATCCCTATGTGGTTTGTGAGAAGAATAAACATGACATGACACGGGTGTGGTTCATGAAAAGAACAGGCATGCAATGATACTGGTGGATCCATGTCTGGTTTGTTTAGAAGAACACACATGTAATGACCACATGTAATGACACTGGTGGATCCATGTGTGGTTTGTTTAAAGGAACATACATGCAATTACACTGGGTGTGGTTCATGAAAAGTATAGACATGCAATGACACTGGTGGATCTTTATGTGGTTTGTGAGAAAAACAAACATCCAATGACACTATGTGTGGTTCATGAGAAGAACAGACATGCAATGACACTGGTGTATCCCTATGTGGTTTGTGAGAAGAACACACATGCAATGAAACTAGGTGTGGTTCATGAAAAGAACAGGCATGCAATGATACTGGTGGATCCATGTGTGGTTTTTTTAGAAGATCACACATGCAATGATCACATGCAATGACACTAGTGGATCCATGTGTGGTTTGTTTAGAGGAAGAGACATGGAATGACACTAGGTGTGGTTCATGAAAATAACAGACATGCAATGACACTGGTGGATCCTTATGTGGGTTGTGAGAAGAACTGACATGCAATCACACTGGGTGGATCCATGTGTGGTTCATGAAAAGAACACACATGCAATGACACTGGTGGATCCATGTGTGGTTTGTGAGAAGAACACACATCCAATGACACTGGGTGTGGTTCATGAGAAGAACACACATCCAATGACACTGGTGGATCCGTTTGTGGTATGTGAGAAGAACACACATGCAATGACACTGGGGGTGGTTCATGAAAAGAACACACATCCAATGACACTGGTGGATCCTTATGTGGTTTATGATAAGAACAGACATCCAATGACACAGTGTGTGGTTCATGAAAAGAACACTCATCCACTAACACTGGTGGATCCTTATGTGGTTTGTGAGAAGAACAGACATGCAATGACTCTATATGTGGTTCATGAGAAGAACAGACATGCAATGACGCTGGCGTATCCTTATGTGGTTTGTGAGAAGAACTGACATGTAATCACACTGGGTGGATCAATGTGTGGTTCATGAAAAGAACACACATCCAATGACACTAGTGGATTCATGTGTGGTTTGTGAGAAGAACACACATGCAATGACACTGGGTGTGGTTCATGAAAATAACACACATCCAATGACACTGGTGGATCCTTATGTGGTTTATGAAAAGAACAGACATCCAATGACACTGTGTGTGGTTCATGAGAAGAACACACATCTAATGACACTGGTGGATCCTTATGTGGTTTGTGAGAAGAACAGACATGTAATGACTCTAGATGTGGTTCATGAGAAGAACATACATGCAATGACACTGGTGTATCCTTATTTGGTTTGTGAGAAGAACAGACATGTAATGACTCTGGATGTGGTTCCTGATAAGAACAGACATGCAATGACACTGGTGTATCCCTATGTGGTTTGTGAGAAGAACACACATGCAAGGACACTAGGTGTGGTTCATGAAAAGAACAGGCATGCAATGATACTGGTGGATCCATGTGTGGTTTGTTTAGAAGAACACACATGCAATGATCACATGCAATGACACTAGGGGATCCATGTGTGGTTTGTTTAGAGGAAGAGACATGCAATGACACTAGGTGTGGTTCATGAAAAGAACAGACATGCAATAACACTGGTGGATCCTTATTTGGGTTGTGAGAAGAACTGACATGCAATCACACTAGGAGGATCCATGTGTGGTTCATGAAAAGAACACCCATGCAATGACACTAGTGGATCCATGTGTGGTTTGTGAGAAGAACACACATCCAATGACACTGGGTGTGGTTCATGAGAAGAACACACATCCAATGACACTGGTGGATCCTTATGTGGTTTGTGAGAAGAACAGACATCAGTTGACACTGTGTGTGGTTCATGAAAAGAACACACATCCAATGACACTGGTGGATCCATGTGTGGTTTGTTTAGAAGAACACACATGCAATGACACTGGTGTATCCTTATGTGGTTTGTTTAAGGAACAGACATGCAATGACACTGGGTGTGGTTCATGAAAAGAACAGACATGCAATGACACTGGTGGATCCTTATGTGGTTTGTGAGAAGAACTGACATGCAATCACACTGGTTGGATCCATGTGTGGTTCATGAAAAGAACATACATCCAATGACACTGGTGGATCCATGTGTGGTATGTGAGAAGAACACACATGCAATGACACTGGGGGTGGTTCATGAAAAGAACACACATCCAATGACACTGGTGAATCCTTATGTGGGTTATGAAAAGAACAGACATCCAATGACACTATGTGTGGTTCATGAAAAGAACACACATCCAATGACACTGGTGGATCCTTATGTGGTTTGTGAGAAGAACAGACATGCAATGACTCTAGATGTGGTTCATGAGAAGAACAGACATGCAATGACACAGGTGTATCCTTATGTGGTTTGTGAGAAGAATAGACATGTGATGACTCTCGATGTGGTTCGTGAGAAGAACAGACATGCAATGACATTGGTGTATCCCTATGTGGTTCGTGAGAAGAATAAACATGACATGACACGGGTGTGGTTCATGAAAAGAACAGGCATGCAATGATACTGGTGGATCCATGTCTAGTTTGTTTAGAAGAACACACATGTAATGACCCAATGCAATGCCACTAGTGGATCCATCTGTGGTTTGTTTAAAGGAACATACATGCAATTACACTGGGTGTGGTTCATGAAAATTACAGACATGCAATGACACTGGTGGATCTTTATGTGGTTTGTGAGAAAAACAAACATCCAATGACACTGTGTGTTGTTCATGAAAAGAACACACATCCAATGACACTGGTGGATCCTTATATGGTTTCTTAGAAGAACAGACATGCAATGATATTGGGTGTGGTTCATGAAAAGAACAGATATGCAATGACACTGGTGGATCCTTATGTGGTTTGTGAGAAGAACTGGCATGCAATCACACTGGGTGGATCCATGTGTGGTTCATGAAAAGAATAGACATGCAATGACACTAGTGGATCCATGTGTGGTTTGTGAGAAGAACACATATCCAATGACACTGGTGGATCCTTATGTGGTTTATGAAAAGAACAAACAGCCAATGACACTGTGTGTGGTTCATGAAAAGAACACACATCCAATGACACTAGTGGATCCTTATGTGGTTTATGAGAAGAAAGAGATGCAATGACTGTAGATGTGGTTCATGAGAAGAACATACATGCAATGACACTGGTGTATCCTTATGTGGTTTGTGAGAAGAACAGACGTGCGATGACTCTGGATGTGGTTCATGAGAAGAATAGACATGCAATGACACTGGTGTATCCCTATGTGGTTTGTGAGAAGATCACAGAAGCCATGACACTAGGTGTGGTTCATGAAAAGAACAGGCATGCAATGATACTGGTGGATCCATGTGTGGTTTGTTTAGAAGAACACACATACAATGACCACATGCAATGACACTGGTGGATCCATATCATAATTTACTATTATTCATTGATATATTTCATATTAAGAGATCATACTTATGTTATTTCATATGTTTTTGCATGATTGATGACTTTTGGAGCATGCACCGCTGCAGTCAGGATTCTGATGGAAAAGGTGTTGTTTGGAGGCAAAATTCGCGAAGATCAGAAAATCTGGGAAAATATACGGAAAATTCCTTTTTTTCCAGAAGACTCAGGATGCCAGAAGATGGAGTGGAGGTGGGCCACAGGGGGCCCACACCACCCCATGGCGCGGGCAGGCCTATGCCGCGCCTGGGAGTGGTGTGGCCGCCCTGGCCCACTCCAGCCTCTCCCTCTGGCGTATATCATCCCCACGAAACCCTAAGACTCGGGGGGCGACCACAGAAAGATTCCGCCGCCTCTACGGGGCGGAAAACACCGAGAGAGAAAGATCTCTCCGGCAGACTGATTTCTGCCGGGGAATTCCTTCCCGGAGAGGGGAGATCATCGCCATCAACACCACCATCAAGCTGGGCTTCATCGGGATCATCATCATCATCAACATCACCATCATCATCACCATCAGCACCCTCATCACCATCCCCATATTGCTGTAACAATTGGTTGAATCTTGCTATAGTTCATAGGGGAAACTTTCCCGATGTTGATTACTCTTTGTAGTTGATGCTGTTGAGTGAACCATTGAATTATTGTTTATGTTCAGATTGCTATACATCATTACTCCATCTCTGATCATGATCCATATGATGTCTTGTGAGTAGTTCGTTTTGTTCTTGAGGACATGGGAGAAGTCTTGTTGTTAGTAGTGGAGTTGCATTGAGAAAGATTCAATAGATTGTTATTTAAGTTGTGGTGTACTTCTTCTAGTGGTGTCATGTGAACGTCGACTACATGACACTTCACCTATATGGGCCTAGGAGAATGCATTGTGTATTTGGCTACTAATCATAGGGGTTGCCGGAGTGACAGAAACCTGAACCCCCGTTAGGAAACCATTGCACAAGGGACGTAAGGGTCTTAGAGTTTAAAGCTGTGGTTAGGTCTCTACCTTAATTACTTTCTTGTACTTACGGATGTTTGCAAGGGGTATAATCACACGTATGTATTAGTCTTGGATGGGGCGATACATTAGCACAGGTTCACCCACACAACACTTACCAAGCTAAAGAAGATTAATCGACTATATGAAGCGAAAGCACTTGACAGTCTTCCCATGTGTCCTCGAGAATGTTTGGTCATCTATAGTAATACAACCGGCTTGTCCTTTGCTGCATAAAGGATTGGGCCACTTGCTGCATTTATTCCTACTATCTTTTATTTACTCGTACTTTGTTTACTTGCTTTATCGAAAACCCCTAAAAATCCGTTTGCTAAGTATTTGCAGAGAATTCCTGATCCATACCACTAGCCAGCACCTTCTGCTCCTCGTTGGGTTCGACACTCTTACTTATCAAAAATACTACGATACACCCCCTATACTTGTGGGTCATCAGCGACGCAAGAAGACAGAAGCTAAGGTTCACCTTCGAGCTAATGTTTGATGGCACGTGCAAGTGGCATAGCGGACCCTTCAAATCGGCTACTCATACTAACCATAATTGTAGCTGGACCCGCCAGATGAAGGAGCAAGGTGGCCTACCCCCACCCCTCCCAGAGGACCACCACCAGCGGCTAGGGGAGCCAACAACAACAACAACAATGGCTACCTATAGCTGCACGCCAACTACACACCTTCGAGACCGAGTCGGACGATAAGCATAGACGCAGGCGATGCTCGAAGGAGGTGAACATCATCGTTCCCCCGGTCCCCAAGTACCTAAATTGGTCAGAGACTCCTATCACCTAGAGCCGGGAGGATCAGCCGGATCACCTCCCGAATCCTAGGGGCTACACGATGGTGCTCGATCCCCTCATCGTCTCCAATGAGTGCACCTGCTGCTTCTCCCACGTCTTTATCGACGGGGGAAGCAGTCTGAACCTGCTCTACTGATCCTCCCTAGAGAAGCTAGGCATCCGCGAGTGCGACTTGTGCCCGACTACCACGGATTTCCACGGCGTACTGCTAGGGCCGGCGTGCGCTCCGCTGGGGAAAATCCGGCTGGACGTCATCTTCGGGACCGAGTAGAACTTCCACCATGAGCCGGTGTGGTTTGAACTGGTCAACTTGACCAGTGCCTACCATGCTCTCCTCGGATGCCCCGCCCTCCCAAGTTCATGGTTGTCCCCCACTACGCACCCCTAAAGACGAAGATGTCGGGGCCAAACGGCGTGATCACTATGGCCGGCTGCTTCATGCGGTCGATGGACTACACGTCAGTGGGCTCAAAGATAGCCGAGGCCCTCATCATCGCTGAGGAGAAGCGCGAGATCATGTGCAACGTTGCGCTAGCTCAAGAGGAGGTTCCGGCTAGCAAGAGGCTGACTGGCGATGCAGCCTTCCAGCCGGCCAAGGAGACCAAGAGGATCCTGCTCGACCCATCCGACCTGACCAAGTTCGTCACCATTGGTGCCAACCTAGACAGCAAATAGGAAAGCGTGTTCGCCGACTTCGTCCGTGAGAATCGGGACATTTTCGCATGGTCGCCAAAAGACATGCCAGGTGTCCCAAGGGAGTTCGCCGAGCACCCACTCCATGTCCGGCCTGATGCCAAGCCGGTCAAGCAACCCCTCTGTCGTTTCGCGGAGGAGAAGAGGAAGATCATCGGTGATGAGATCAGCCAGCTCCTCGCAGCGAGGTTCATCATGGAAGTATATCACCCGAACTGGCTGGCCAACCCAGTCCTGGTGTTGAAGAAAAACAAGACCTAGCGCATGTGTATCGACTACACCAACCTAAACAAGGCGTGCCTGAAAGACCCCTTCGCCTTGCCCCGTATCGATCAAGTCATCAATTCCACAGCCAGCTACGACTAGTTGTCCTTCTTGGACTGTTATTTTGGCTACAATCAGATCCGGTTAAATCCGGCTGACCAGCTGAATACGTTGTTCATCACCCTGTATGGGGCATTCTGCTATGTAACCATGCCTTGCAGTCAGAAAAATACAGGCGCCAGTTACCAGCATTGCATGCAAAAGTACTTGCACTCTCAGATTGGTCGGAACATGCATGCCTACATGGACGGCATCATCATCAAGACAAAGGAGAAGGACACTCTCCTCGAGGACTTGGGGGAGACGTTCTGCAACCTCCACCGGTACCAGATGAAGCTAAACCCAGAGATGTGCGCCTTCGGCATCCCATCCGGCCAGCTACTCGGTTTCCTCGTTCACAGCGAGCAATCGAGGTGAATCTGGAGAAGATTGCAGCCATCGAGAGGATGCAGCCGCCCAAGAGCTTGCTCGGAGTCTAGAAGTTCATCGGATGCCTGGCCTCCCTCAGGCGTTTCGTCAGCTGGCTGGGGGATAAGTCACTCCCATTGTACTACTTGATGAAGAAGACGGAGAAGTTCTCCTGGACCTCGCAAGCTGACGCCGCGTTTCACGACCTCAAGCGCATGCTATCCACAGCGCCGGTTCTAGCCACTCCGACTAGCAAGGAGCCAATGTTGCTCTATATAGAAGCTATCAACCGGGTCATCAGCGTCGTCCTGGTGGTGGAGCGCCCCGAGGAAGGCAAGGCTTAGACGGTTCAGCGGCTTGTCTACTACCTCAGTGAGGTTCTCTCCCTTTCCAAGCAGAACTACCCCCACTACCAGAAGATGTGCTACGGAGTATACCTGGCGTGCAAGAAGCTCAATCACTACTTCTAAGAGCATCCGATTAAGGGGCATGTTCGTCTGCGGTACCAAAGTTCCCGGGCGAGCTCATGGCGGTACCTAAGTTGCCTGAAATTGCCGCGTTTCGAAATGTTGGGCCGCCAACTACCGAGATGGGCCATTCTGATGCAAACTCATCTCACCCTGCCAAATTCAAACATTTCGTGAAACTGCCCTATGAAGTAGACGGTCGGGACCCTCATGTCGGTCATCTGTCCGTGACGCGAGCCTCAACGTGGCAACCTCTTAGGCAAATCGAGGAACTAAGTGGATTGGATGCGGTGACCAATTTCACAAATCCATTCCCACCTTTCCCCTAGCACCGGCGGTGTCGGAATGCCCCCTCTAGGCAAGACGATCCCTTCGGACATTTCACTTCTGGCGCCAAGTTGCTGCGCCCATTCGCTGATCCCGAGCTCTAATGGCGCATGCCATAGCCACCATTGCGAGGCTCTAGCCCGCCTCTGCCGCCAACGAGCCGAGCAGCTCAGAGGATGGCAGATCGTACTACCAAGGAAGAAGAAGTTCTGGCTACCATTATCTTTGCTATTCGCACTAATTATAACTGCTAGCTGGCTACTGAACCTAAAATTGTTTGTTAGCCCAACACTGACAAACATATTTTGTCCACAGTTTTCTGTCAAGTGGGATCTCCGCGGACCACCCTTACCTGGTTACGGTAGTCCTCTTCAGGTACGACTCTAAGGGAAAGTGGTATGGACACCATTGTATCACGATGGAAGAAGCGCCTGCAGATCTGCATTATATCCGGTATGGTTGTTGCTCTGTGTAATCATGATGAATTATGGCTGAAGCAGACTGCAAAGTTCAGCTTCATGGATGAACATGGCATCATGGTTCCTCTAACGTGTGACAGTCAGCTAATTGGGTTGATGAAAAGGTATGCTTCGGATTGCATGTTTGAGCTGAATTGTGATGTACTGGATGTGGAAGCTACTGCAACTGGGAGTCACCCTTCTATTCTTGGACAGGGTGGTTGGTCGAACCCAATTAAGTCCTGGTAAGCAAAGGTCTCTTGGGTTTCGCATGTTTGTGCTGAATTTTAATTTTTGTTTTATTTACTCTATAGATATTGGGCAGTTATGCAACAGTCTTGTTTCTTTGATAGGAAGCGCCGCAAGGTTAGAAACATGACTGCCGGGTTAGGTATTTTGTTGCCCGAATGTCGTGGAAATGGCCACGCCAGTCGCTGCAGTAGGCAGCGATTGATTGAATCGGGGGTGAGAGCTAGCGGCCATCTGCGGTGCGAGATGGGGGCGGATGCACATGGGTTTACCCAGGTTGGGCCCCCTAGAGGGTAAAGACCTACTCCTGCTAGATTCAATTAATGGAGAGCGAGTTACAGGGGTGGCGAGCTCGGCGTCTAAGCAGCGAGTCGCTTGAAGAGGTGTATGATGGAACGTAAGTCCTCAGGATACCCTAGGGAGGTTTATATATGAGGCACCTCGCTAGGTGTAGCATCCCAATTGTCTAACAATTGTAATGCTACTTGTCCTAGTAAGATAATGGCTACTTTATATATATTATTATGGCATCATAATTATATCATGCTCATGTCATCATGCCACCTTGCATTTGAGCATCATATAAAACCCTTTTTCTTTTGGCTCTTCTCTCACATGCATTATTAATTGTATTTGCTTCTTGATATTATATTTGGCCATTGATATAGTGTTCAAATGCCCAAGTTGAGTTGGGGGCATGTCTTTTATTTCCATCCTACCACCTTTCTCTTCCACCACTTTATAATCCCACCATCCCATTAGCCATGAGCTTGTTTCTTTTTCTTTAGCTATTTAATTCTAGCTCATGTAGTTTGGGGTGGATCAATCTCCCAAATTCTTTGCTTGGCTTATTTTCCACTTCTTGGAAATGCACAAGATTAATGCCATCATATTATTATTGTTTTCACATAATAAATCATGGCATTATTAATTTTGCATGGGCCATGCACATTTCCCCACCACCTTTTTGCTCCTTTGGTTTTTCCTTTATTTTAAGTGGATCTTTACTTCATGGGTCATCTCTTTTCCTTCCACCATTCCAAATCCTCATCTATATCTATTTCTTTTATTTTATTTTTCTCTCATGCATGAACCACATGAGGCTTAGCCCATAATTCTTTTCTTTTCCTTTTTCTTGGATTTGCTTTCACCTCCACCTCATGTCAATTCTAGCACTCACCATGTTCCACTTGGGATGATCTTACCACATTCTTTTATCTTATTTTTCTTTATCTACATATAAGATCACATGAGCCTTATTCCACCTAATTCTTTTCTTCTTCTTTCTTTCTAGTTTCTTCTCTACATTAGCCCATGCAAGATCAAGCCCATGTGTCTTCTTGTTTTGGCCTCATAATCAAAAATGAAAATCTAAATATCTAAATAACCTAACCTAGCTATTTTCCTCTCTCTCTCTAATTCTCTCCTAAACCCTAACCTACTCCACTCTCTCTCCCTCTCTCTCTAACCTGCTGGGCACCACCTGGCCACCTCTCCCTGGCCCACCCCCCAGCCACCTCTCTCTCTAGCCCTACCCAAAACCCTAACCCTAGCCCGAGCTACCCCCTCTCCTCTCTCTCTCTTCTCTCTCCGGCCGAGCCAGCCCCACAAGCCCCATGCCGTCCTGGACCACCTGCAGCCCCTCCTCTCTGGCGCTGCCCAGCCCCAGGACAAGCTCCAGCTCGCCCACGTGCTCGAGAGGAAGGAGGAAAGGGCCGAAGCCCCTTTTTCCATCTACCCCACTCCCACTTGCCTTTCCTCTCTCTCCCTCTCACTTTCCCCGACTCCTCATGTCTCTAGCCTCGCCCAGATCCGCCCCAGAGCACCCCCTCCTTCCCCTTCTTCTCCTCCGACCACACCACTTGCCGCCGGTCGCCGCCAGCTACACCGCGCCCCCGTCGTTCCTGTCCGCGAGCACGACGTGGAGGTGGCCCAGGAGACCGAGGACGCCCTACTGCATCACCCCGACCGCGCCTACGCGAGGGAGAAGCTCCCCAGCAACCCCGCGCCTCGCCGCCCTGCAGGAAACCCTAGCCGACGGAGCGCCTGCATCCCCGACGCTCCGCCGCTCCTCGCGCCGATCCAACCCACCAGCGAGCCCGCGGTGAGCATCTTCTTTCCCCGGACAATCTCCTCTTCTCCGTTGTTGTCTAGCCTCGCCGTGCGTTTCGTCGAGCAGCCTCCGCGCGCCAGAGCTCGCCGGCGTCTGCAACTTTTCTGCGCCGCGCAAGCCCTACCTAGTCCCCTGCTACCCTCCTGTCAACCCCCCGAGCCAGCCGCACTGGCTAGACCCCTCCGCGCGCACTCCCCCGTCCCTGGATCGAACCCCCGCCCCGCGCCGCGCACCAGTTTTGCGTCAGACGCGAGAGGAAGAAAAACAGTACCGGGCCCGTGGTCGATTTGCAAAAAACCCCTCCCCTTTTTAATTACTGCAACCCGCGCTCCAAACGGCCCCACCTGTCCGTCGCCTGGCCATCTTGCAGAGACCCCCTCCTGTTTTCTCGGCCGTAACCCGCGGTCCATCTGGCGCACCACCAGTCAGCCGCTGGGGGTTTTCCCCTGGCACGTGGGCCTTCAGCCGCTGGCCCCACCCTGTCAGTCTCTGTGGGCTAGCCCAGCCTGCGGTGCAAAAAGAAATTTCCACGCGCACGTGGCCCTGTCAGCGCAGCCCCACCTGTCAGTGTCTGTGGGTAGATTTGCCTGCGGTGTAAAAAGTTTTCCCTGAGTCTGTTTTTATTCAAATCTTTTCCAAATTTATTTAAATTCAAATTCTTTTCAGATTCAAATAATTTTTAAAATACAAATCCAAATAATACATGTAATATATGTTTTGGAATCAGAAAAATGTGAGGAATTCAAATATGCACTTCAAAATATATTTTGAACACTTTAATTTTCGAGATGATTAAAATTACAATAAAAATGCCCTTTTCCTTATTTAATTAATAACTTTTGTTTTATAACTCCAAATTTGACAAATAATATGTATAAATCGATCAGCGCGACGAGCCCGTTCTATTTATGCAGTCCTTGTTCTGAATTGAAGCATGCATCATGTTATCATTTAAAATATGAACCGTGTATGACAATAAAACTTGGGCAAATAAATGATAAAGTGCTTTATTCCTTGTATCCACACCTTACCTTTGCCATGCTACTTAAATGCCATGCAAATTGTGCATCATTCATCGTGGCATGCTTGGTTGCTTGTTGCATTTTAATTCATATGCTTGTGCACTTTATTTATGTTGGCCCTTGTTTGTTTGGTTCTTCTTCGAATAGACGCCCAGCAGGAGAATTACCAGGAATCACAGGAGTATTACCCAGATCCATCTCTCGCTTCAACTGAGCTGCCAGGAAAGCACTACCACATGCTTGCATACATACAGTACCTATTGCCTCTATCTTATTCTTGCATCATTGAGTCGCGATTGCATTAAATTGAATCCCAAGTACTGCATAGCCTTTACTTTTAAACCACATTAAGCCTGTTCCGATCCCATAAGCCATTACTACAGGAGTTGTTTGAGCCATGCGAGTCGTAGAAAAGCATGAGTAGGGTATGTGAGTGTCTGATGGATAACGAGGTACCTAAACAACATAACCTGAGTAGTAATGGGATAACTAATGAAAGAGGCACCGGTGAGCAATATCTGCTATTTGGTTTTTCATGCTCACTTGTGTCCCGTAGGACCCCGAGTACTTGATTCCTGTTCCTTGAATATTCGCACTATCCACATCCGGGAGGCCTTATGGACCCTCCTGAGCCAGAGCTTGATTCATTCTTATTTCTTGGGGCCACAAGTAGTTTGGGGCTTTACTACTATTCTGTACTTATGCCATGTTACTGCTTTATTTAAGATTGTGCGTGGAGCACCTGTACTGTTTTGGATCGTGGAATGTTTTTGCGGTATCGACAAGCCCAGTCACAATTTCGGGTTCCCAGTCATTTACAGCCATTGACACAAACCTTGGGTCCGTCTCGGAGCCGGACAACTTCGTTGTGGGTAGCTTAATGGGGTGGCCCCCTGAAATATTTCTGAATCCTGTGATTGCTTTGTCGTGAATGCCTCGTTGGGTTTTGATTTGGTTTTTTCGAGGTTGATCGAGTGTGTGTTGCTATTCGTGCACCCCTGTAGGGTAAATCTTTCTGAAAGCCGTGTCCGCGGTTATGGACGACTTGGAGCACAGTTTCTCAATCATAGACAAGTATAACTAAAGTACCGCTTTTAAATTGACTAAGTATTTGACTAGTAAATAGTGTAATACTCATGGAATGGTTAATAAAACTGCCAACGGATGATGGGGGTTGTTCGTCCGCTTCCTCGTTGGTAAGCGAGGGGGAGGATGGATCTGTTAATTATACTGTTATAACTGTTGTCCTTAATTCACGGACTTCCGTCTATCATTGGTCAGGCGGAAGGTTAGCGAGTCTCTATAGAATTGTTAGATATTATCTTTTGCTGAAATTGCGTCACCCCAGGTTGTGTCCCCTTTAGTGGCATAAAGACTTGCTGAGTACCCCTAGGGTCTCACACGATAAATTGTTTGATTCAGATGAACAGGTGTACCCGCAAGATGGATACTGGGTGGAAGAGACAGATGATGTTGGCAACGATCATTCGGTGTAGAGATTCCGGGAACGGGGATCCGTGTGATCTGTGGGCGGGATGTGTTTATTTATGGGGCATCTTATGCCAATTTTCTTCTTATCCGTACTCGGATCTTGTTTTCCGCTTCCGCCTGATACTCTGATGTGTGATGTATGAGGATCTATCCTAAATTATTAGATCTATCTAGGACATTTGGATCTTGCCGTATGGCGTTGCAATATTTCTATTTCTTTTAGATAGAATGGCTCTGATGTACTGTTGTATGTGGCTTGCATACATACTCATTTGTGTATGTAGTTGATCCCTTCGCCTGCCGATTACGCCGCTCGTTCTTGTCCCGTTGTTTGAAAGTGGTTAGGATGGCCGAAAGGTCTACCGTGAGTGGCCCTGGGCCCCACCGTACTATTTTAACCACTTTCGTTCATCCAGGCATTAACTAAGAGCGTAATTCACCGAGGTAGTTACACTAGGGTTTACAAGTTACAACCGAACAATATATGGATTCGGAGGCTTTGACCTAATCCGGCTAGGCTTCTGGTACGCTTCTAGGCCTCTAGTCTCTAGTCGCCGGGCCTTCCCCTTAGTCGCATTCCAGTCGCTGTCCAGCAGGCCCACTCATGAGACCTTTTGGCCCAATCGGAACGCCCTGCTGGGCATACCCCATTCGGCATATCCCCATTAGTAGTCCATGAGGCCATCGTTGATTCAGACGCAGGTGGTCATTTGGCAGTCAGAGTAGGCGAGTCCAATTTGGACACCCAGTCGAATCAGCGATGGACTGCACTGAAACCAAGGAAATCTTCCCCAGGATCCCAATCACTGCTCCGGCGAATGTAACGGCTGCCAAGTTGCTGCTTCGGCGAGTGGACAGGGCCAGTTGCCAGTGAGTGGAATGGAGGAGTTGGACCGTCAACCTGGTTAAACTATCCGTTGGATATTCCAACGGTAACTTTGGCGTAATTACCACAGGTAACGGCTACCCTGAATCTAGCGGGTAGCCCCCCTATAAGGGGAGTGATGAATCAGCCTTGCAGATCCTTCCCTGCATCCTTCATTCTCGTGCATTCCTTTTTCCTGTCTTCTCTCGATTCGATCCTTTCACACCGAGCGACTCCACATCCTTCCCAATGGCACCTCCAAAAGGATCATGGGGGAAATCCAAGTGTACCACAGCCCAGCTCAAATCCTTCGAGGATGCCGGAGTCCTCCACAAGGGGAACTGGAAGGTTCCCGCTCCCTCCGATACCGAGCCGAAGCCGCGAGCCGGCGAGTTCATTTGCTTCCCTAGCCACCTTGAGAGGGGTTTGGGGTTCCCCACCTCACTCTTCTTCCGGCGCTTCTATGCGTATTACGCAATCAGGCCGTCGGATCTTGGTCCGCATAGCATCGAGCAGCTGGCGATCTTCGTCGCCTTCTGCAAATGTTATCTCGGCTGCATGCCATATTTTCCACTGTGGCTGGAGCTCTTCCATGGCCGCATCGGGCGCAAGGCGTCCGGCGGCTTGATGTTGGCGGCCGGCGGCGTCACATTCCAATTGAAGCCGAAGGCCAACTTTGTCAAGCTTTTGCTGCCAAAGAAGGCCGCGAGCGAGTGGAAAAATAGCTGGTTCTATGTGAAGGAATCCACTCCCTCTGCTGAAGTAGCGCTTCTCGAGTTCGTCGCAGAAAGGAGTGAGCCTCGCCGGCTAGCACCAAAGGAACTCCCTGAAGACCAGAGGATGGCTGTCACGGAGATGATGGACCAGAGCTAGAGGTTGAAGGATTAGGGGTTGTCTTCGATCAACCTCTACAACTGCTGGCTCGGGCGGCGTCTGGTTCCGCTAGCGGCTCGGCCACATTGGATGTATGAGTACAGCGGGAAACACCATCCCTCCCGGACTAGCAGAGATTCGTGGGAAATTGAAGATTACAAGGACGCCTTGAAGAAGATCACCGATGTGGAATTTACGACCACATCGGTCGGGCTCGCCCCGTACACTCCCGTGAAGAATGAAGCCCCCACAGTAAGTTTTCCTTCTAGTCGCAATCTCTGCAACGTAATTTGCAGTCACATCGTTCAATACTTATTGGTGTTTTTTCTCAGTTGTTCCAGGTGTTGGAGGGTTGGCTCCCTCCGCCTGACGAAGAGGTTCCCCTGGAGCTCGAAGAGGCCTTTGAGGGAGATTCCTCCGAAAGCGACGAGGAGGAGGAGGTTCCTCCCCCAGCGCCTACGGCTCGCGAGACTCACATGCAGAAGTAGCACGAGTTCGAGGCGAGTCGCAGCTTCAAGGAACATGAAGGGGCATCGAGATCGTGCAAGAGCACACGTCTCGGCGCACGGCCACGCTGGCGAAGCCCGCGCGCAAACCGAAGTCGCCTGCGAAGAAGCTAGCGTCGCTGCCAAGGTCTACGGTGGTGTTTGAGTATGATGACGACTCCGATGACGATGGCACTCCCGATTCTTCGCACAAGATCCCGGAGGATGCGGTTCCAATGAAGGGATTGGGGGACGAGGACACCGACACGGCGGTAGAAGTTCCTCTGGCGGTGATTGCGTCAATGGCTTCGAGGGTGCCAAGACAGGAGGCGGCTAAGGCCGCAGCGTCGAAATCGCCGCAACCTTCAAAAGCGGCCGCATCTTCGGAGCTGGACATTCCGGCGACCACGGCTTCATCATCACGGAACCATGCAGTGTCATGGGCTTCAGATGTCTTCCAGAGGGGTGTCACGCGCAAGCTGGGACCGGAATTAGACAAGCCCGCCCACATCAGCACCGGGCTGCGCGTTCTCCCAGTCGCCAAGTAAGTTTCAACTTCTCCATTCCAAGTAGTGTTCCGTTTTTATGCTGTCTCTGTGTTTACTTTGGAGGTTTGGCAGGTCTGGGGCCAAGAAGATTGGTCGCCCTTCAGTGGCGAAGATCCCGCCGGTTGCCACCACGGGAGATGGCGACCTCCCTAAGAAGAGGAAACCTGCTGAAGACGTGGCGACTGTGGCGGGCGTGAAGAGGCAGAAGGGCGGTGCCAACGATGTCGTGGCGATGGATAGCGCCAAGGAGCACGATCTCGCCGCAGTCGTTGAAGAGGTGGCGGCTGCGCGGTCGGAGCCAGTCACGGTCGCTCCTGCGACGGAAGCGCCGGCTATAGCAACTAGTGCCTCGGCTAGAGTGTCAACAATGTTCCCGCGCTTCATGGCGAGGGGTTTTCCAGGCGTGGCGAACAACCAGTCTCCACAGAGCTCGGAGATTGTTGATGAAGACGCTGGGTCTCGTCATGGGCGCGCCTCCTTCATGGCCTCGTTGACTGACGCCGGAGAGCTTCACAAGATGCTTGGCGCCGCCATTCAGGTATGTCCAGTCCCCGAGTGTCTAGTTGCTGAATTTCAGTGGCTAGGCACTGAGTTGCTTCTACTCTCTAGTCCCCGAGTGTCTAGTCGCTGAATTTCAGTGGCTAGGGACTGAATTTCTTCTACTCTCCAGTCCTTGACTTCCTAGTCGCTAAATTTCAGCGGCTAGGAACTGAATATTGTTTTTGGTAAGTGCTGAATTTTGTTACTCTCGTAGGGTTTGCTGAGGGAGTCGACAGATCGACATGCCGCGAAGGAGCGTCTGGAGCAGGATCTGCATATAGCGCAGGAAGCAAACCGGTGACTCCAAGAGACTGTTGGTACGTACTTGATTCATTCGGTTGTGAACTGTTGGTGTTCTGGTATGTTGATGATTTGTTTCTTTTCTTTCTAGATGGTCTTCCGGCTGCGATTGCCAAGGCCCGTGAAGGGTACGTCCCAGTTGCCGAGCTGGACGCGCCGAATGGGCGAATCACCTCGCTAATCCAGGAGTTGGAGGAGGCGATGGGGGCCTCGATCTGAGGATCGAGTGAAGGCTGCAGTCGCTATGGCTGAAGAGGAGCGCAAGGTCGCAGACTCGATCATCCTGGGGCTACAGAATGATCACGCCGCCCTGGAGAAGCACGTCACCAAGAACTACCGCAAGCTTCTTGGTGAGTCTCTGTCTTTGCTTAACATGTTTGGCGAGTCCTCGAGTGGGGAGATCCATAGTGTCACTGATGTCTGATGTTACAGCTGTGATAGGGCAAAGCGACCCGTTGGTGCAGACCTTCAACGCCTCGCAGTGCGTGACTGCCATGGTGAACGCGGCTACTGCCTCAGCATTCTGCGTCTAAGCAGTCCTTCAGGGGATGTCCCCCACCGAGGTTATTCCTAGGGGACTTACCAGAGTGTGGCGCTATCTAGAGGAGGCGCCCGGCATCGTGGAGTGGGATGGCGCGCTCGTCTTTCAGGCGTGGGGCCACCACAGCATTGAGCCTGGGTCTCGCCCAATTCCCCGATGATTTCGACCTTGACGACGTCACCAGTGGCTACCCTTCGGTGACTGGTACGGTGGATATGTCAGAGGTGCTGAAGCTGACTGCCAAGGCCACCCCATTTGCTGATCGGGTGTTGGCGATGGGGGACCTTCTGCCATACCAAGAGACGGTATTGGCGCTTGGCGACACCGAGTAGAAGCATCGCGACCTGAAGTCGGAGCAACCCTTCCGGTCGGCGTTGTCGAAGTTGCTGACGACCTACCCGACGAACCCATGGCAACCCTTCGTCCGTGTCAAGGGTGGTGGGGATGCTTCTTCGTCAGGGCCTGCGAAATAGATAGTATCTCTGGGCAGTTTGTAACATATGCCAAGTGGCGACTTTGTAATATGAACAATATACTTTGAGTAAGAGGAGTCTATCGACTCGCAGTGCGACCGTGATTTTGTGGTGTGTTTATTTTTGTTTGAGCGAGTCCCCAAGCGCGTCCACCCTTTAATGGGGTATAACTCGATTGTATACATATGTGTTTTCTTTTATGGTGCATTGTTTGTCCCTTGCGTCTCCTGAAGGGGCGAGTCCCCGAGCGCGAGTGGGGTTATTTGTAGGCGAGTCCCCGAGCGTAGTACTTAGCCGTTTTGGGCTCGTGCCTATTGCAAGTTCCATTTTTGCGGAGTCCCCGTGCATGGTACATAACCGTTCGACTCGCTTTGCGTGAGGATGGGAAGGACAGGTCGCTGTGAGAAGCGTATACCGGTCGTCTTGGCCTGGTGGGCCAGTCGAGATAGGTGACTCCAATGGTGGCTCCGGGTTGGCGTATTCGTGGACGTCCCAAGGCCCGAGTATTTTCGGTGCCCTTGGGACGCACTACTTAGTCGTGCCAGTCGCTCGACCAAAGGTTGACTTCCGTGGGTAGCTTATTGCTAATTGTACGAGTGCGAGTGGCACAAGGATATGGCGAGTAGAGACAATTTTGTGAACCGAATGAATTTCATTATATATGTCAGCTGAGTACATGCTGCAGTTCTATGTATAGAACTTTCGGGGGAGGTTTACATTCCATGGCCTCCCGACCTCGAGTTGGCCATCCCCTCGTATGTCAATGAGGTAGTAGGCGTCATTGCCGAGGAATTGCCCTATGGCGAATGGCCCCTCCCATGGGGGGAGAGCTTTTGCATGCCCTTCTTGTCTTGAGCCAGTCATAGGACCAAGTCGCCCTCCTGGAAGGTGCGAGTCCGGACTCGGCGGCTATCGTAGCGGCGGAGTCCCTGCTGGTAGATCGCGGTGCGGGAGCGAGCCAGGTTGCGTGCCTTGTCGATTTGGACGATGTTGTCTTGGCGAGCGGTCTCGTTTGTCGCCTCGACATAATTGGCGACTCGAGGTGAGTCGTGCTCCAGGTCTGTTGGCATTATGGCTTCGGCACCTTACACCATGAAGAAGGGTGTGAACCCGGCAGAGCGATTGACGGACGTGCGGATCCCCATATTACAGAAGGGAGCTCTTCGACCTAGCATCCTGGAGTGCGTTTGAGGGGCACCTGGAGTCGTGGCTTGAGCCCATGGAGGATGCTCTGGTTGGCGTGTTCTGCTTGTCCGTTCGACTCCGTGTGGGCGACTGAGACGAGGTCGAGTCATATGCCGTGCTCTTCGCAGAATTCCTCCATGGCCCCTTTGGCGAAGTTGGTGCCATTGTCCGTTATGATGCTGTGCGGGTAGCCGTACCGGTAGATGAGCTCGCGTAAGAACTTGGTGGCCGTATTGTCGTCGCACTTTTTGATCGGCTTCGCCTCGACCCATTTGGTGAACTTGTCGACCGCGACTAGGAGGTGGATGAAGCCGGATGGGGCCTTCTTGAACGGGCCTACCTTGTCCATGCCCCATACAGCGAATTGACATGTGATGGGGATGGTCTTGAGTGCCGAACCAGGGAGGTGCATTTGGTTGGCGTACTTCTGGCCCCCGACGCATCATTGGATGATGTTGGTGGCGTCGGCACGTGCGGTGAGCCAGTAGAAGCCATGCCGCATGGCCTTGGCGACCAGCGACTTGGTGCCGGTGTGATGGCCGCAGTCGTCGGCATGAATGTCCGGGAGGATCTTGCGGCCTTCTTCTGGCTGTACGCAGCACTGGAACACGCCAGTCACGCTGCATTTGTGGAGCTCGCCGTTGATGATGACGAAGGATTTGCAACGGCGCACGATCATTCGCGCCTTTGTCTAGTTGCTTGGAAGGATCTTGTGCTCGAGGAAGGCGACGTATGGTGCTGTCTAATCGCTGGGCTCCAAAACCATGGCGACTAGGGCCGGCTCTGGTTGCAGTGGTATCCCGATGTCGATCTCCTTCGATGGGCAGACCGAAGGTTTGTGGATGGTGTCGAGGAAGATGCCTGTGGGTGGAGTTTGTTAGGCCGACCCGATGCGGGAAAGGGCGTCTACCTCCTCATTCTTGCGTCCGTCGATCCACTCGACTGAATAGCCGTCGAAGGGTCCTCCCAGCTAGTCCACCGCTTGGCGGTACGCGATCATTGTTGGAGAGACGACGTCGCATGTTCCCGCGACCTGGCCGGCGACTAGGTCGGAGTTGCCATAGCACCGTAGGCGGTTGATGTTCATCTCCTTGGTGGCCCCCATGCCGTGGAGGAGGGCCTCGTATTCTTCCATGTTGTTGGTGCAGGGCTTGAAGTTGAGGTGGAGCACGTAGCGGAGCTAGTCTCCTTTGGGGGAGGTCAATATGACCCCGGCCCTTGTGCTGTCGATGTTCTTGGAGCCGTCAAAGTGGAGCGACCCGTAGTGAAGGTATGGTAGTTTTTCCGGCTGCTCCGCTTCTTCCCAATCTGCAAGGAAATCAGCCAGGGCTTGTAACTTGATCAGTTTGCGGGGCTCGTATTTGATGTTGTGGACGCCGATTTCGACGGCCCACTTGGCGACTCGCCCAGTAGCCTCGCGATTGCGTATTATGTCCTATAGAGGTGTGGAGGAGACCATCGTGATTGGGTGCTCCTGGAAATAATGGGGGACTCGCTGCTGAGCTCGGAATACCGCGTACACCTGTTTCTGGTACTACGGGTAGCATTGTCGTGAGTCCGTCAGGACATCGCTGATGTAGTAGACATGGCGCTGTATGGGTCGCTCCTTGCCCTCCTCTGGCCGTTCGACGACCATCACGGCGCTGACGACTCGAGTGGAGGCTGCCATCTAGACGAGCATTGGCTCTTTGTCGATTGGGGTGGCAAGTAGTGGAGCCGCGTGTAGCACTTGTTTTAGTGCTTTGAGTGCATTGTCCGCCTCCACGTCCCATTGGAACGTGGGGTTCTTGTGCATCAGGCAATAGAGAGGCATTGCCTTCTCGCCTAGTCGGGGGATGAAGCGACTGAGAGCCGCGACTCGCCCGACCAACTTCTGGACGTCGCGCAGGGACTCGGGTTTTTCGAGTCGCGTGATGGTGTCGATCTTGGTGGTGTTGGCTTTGATGCATCTCTTGGAGACTACGTATCCCAGTAGCTGTCCGGTGGGGACGCCGAAGGTGCACTTTCGTAGGTTCAGCTCGATGTTGTACCTCCGCAGATTTACGAAGGTTTCGGCCAGGTCGATGAGCAGGTCGTCCTGGCAGGTGGATTTTACCACCACGTCATCGATGTAGACGTGAATGTTGTGGCCAATTTGGCTCGTGAGGCACTCCTGCATGCACCTTTGGTATGTGGCGCCGTCGTTCTTGAGGCCGAACGTCATGGCCGTGTAGCAGAAGGCACCGAATGGCGTGATGAACGCCGTCTTCTCTTCATCCTCGTCGGCCATTTTGATCTGGTTGTAACCAGAGTATGCGTCGAGGAAGCACAGCGACTCTGATCCCGCGATCGAGTCGATGATCTGATCGATGCGCGGTAGGATGAACTCCTCCTTCGGGCAGGCGCTGTTAAGGTTGGTGTAGTCGATACACATTCTCCATGTGTTGTTCTTTTTCAGGACCAGGACTGGGTTCACCAGCCACTTGGAGTGTTTTATTGGCCGAATGAAGCCTGTGGCCAACAAGCGTTGTCAGCGGCGCTCTTCATTGAAGGGCCGCAGCGACTACTTTACCGGTTGCACTTTGGGGTCGGCGTGTAGTTTGTGCTCAGTGAGTTCCCTTGGGACACCTGGCATGTTGGAAGGTTTCCATGCGAAGATGTCGCGGTTCTCCCGGAGGAACTCGATGAGCGCGCTTTCCTATGCAGGGCTCATATGCACCCCGATGGTGACCGTCTGGCTGGAGTCGCTCGGGAGGAGCTCGACGTGGAGTTCACGGTGGTTGGTTTCTTCAGTATGGTGGGGTCATCCTTGTTGATGTTGCTCGCGTATTTCCCGAGCTCCTCCGCGTGGTCAGTCTCCACGGCAATGACGGCGTCAACGATCTCAGCGCCTTTGTCCTTCTATTCCACGGCCATATCGGGGTCGCCGTGGACGGTGATGATGCCACTCGGCCCTAGGAGCTTCATCATGTTGTATGCGTAGTGGGGGGTCGCCATAAATTTGGCAAACGTTTGGCGTCCCAAGACGCAGTGGTAGGGGCTGCGGAAGTTCACCAGCTTGAACTCGATTCGCTCGGTGCGGTAGTTTGCTGGTGTGCCAAAGGTGACCTGTAATGTCACTTTTTCCAATCGGGTATGCCTTCCGACTGGGGACGATGCCGTGGAAGGTTGTCAGGGTCGGCTGGATTGCTGACTCCGGGAGCTGGAGCCTTTTGAACGTGTCCAGATACATGATGTTGATGGAGCTCCCGCCGTCCATCAGTGTCTTGGGAAGCCAATAGTCAGCCACTTTGGGCATGACCACTAGGACGACTCGCCCTGGGTACGCAATCTTGGGAGCATGGTCCTGACTACTCCAGGTGATGCTCTGCTCAGACCAGTTGAGGAAACGTGGGATGTCGACCTGTGTCACCGCATTGACAGCGACTGCGCGGGCGAGCACCTTCCCCTCGCGCTTGGTGCCGAGCCCGGTGAAGGTGTGTAGCGAGCCGACGGTGTTGCCGAAGCCACCAGCATTTCCGTTGTCCCGAGGTGGGTTGTTGTTGGGGTCCTCCCTTGCTTGCCTTGCCTTTTTGGTCTCTTTGAGAGAGTGGCAGTCCGCGGTGGTGTGGGTGGCGGGTTTCCCCTCCCTGCTGTGGTAGACGCAGGGCTAGTTGAGCAGGGCGGGGGGTCGAATTTCAGCCTCGCAGCGTTGTTGGCGCGGTAGTTTCCACTGTCGCAGTAATTTCCTCCATTGCGGCGGTAGCTTTTGGGGTCGCATTGGCCGTAGCCAGCGTTGGCGACGAAGTCGACTCGCCCTTCCGTGTGGCGCTTGCCGGTGATGCGGGTGTTGCTGTAGCGCATGTCGCGCTGTCGCCTGTTGTCGTGGCCGCTGGTGCGGCGTCTTCCTCCCGACTCGTCGTCGGAGTCTTGGTTCGGGTCCTCCTCTACGTAGCGCTTGGCGATCTCGAGGAGGTTGGGGATGTTTTCGAGCATCCGCTAGACCCGCTTGATCTTAGCGACCAGTGGTTCATACCAGCACGCGTTCTTGAAGCAATGTATCGCCGTGTCCGGGTGGATGCCAGAGTCATTAATCCATAGTTCTTGCCACCTTTGAATCCAGTGGCGGGTCGACGCGTGTTGTCCCTGGATGCACCGCTCCAGGTCTTCGATCATGGTGGCGCAGGTGTAGGAGCCCACGAAGTGCCTGACGAAGGCATCCCGCATTTCCTCCCAGGAGTCCATGCTATCAGCAGGGAGGGTGTTGATCCATTGCCGGGTTGCGCCCTCCATCATCAGGGGGAGGTAGAGAGTGGCGAGTAGGTCGGTGTGGCCGGCGATTCCCATCGCCATGAGGTATGTGTCTAGCCACACTGATGGGTTGTATGTTGGATCGTACTTTTTGATCTCCTTGGGCGCCTTGAAGTTGGCGGGGTACTTTTCCCCTCTGGTCATAGGCCCGAAGCATTGGGGGCCAACTCGGCTGAGCGAGCCCCGGGGTTCGGGGTCGCCGCGATTACTGAGGGTGTGCCTCAAATCGTTGGGCTGGCGCGCCCGCCAGGCCTAGTTGTTGACGATGTGCGTGCAGGCATCGATGGGCTTCCCGTTGGTGGCGACCGTGTTGTTCACGGGTCGCGGTTCGTTGGTGGAGAGTGCGGGGTTGGCGGCCCGCGGTTGGTTCGCTAGTGGTTGCGGTGGTGGACAGGTTATGTCATTGGCGATGGTGGGGTGGCCGCTTGAGGCCGCCCTTCTTGCTAAGGAGCGGGAATACATCCGACCCCGCGGGTCGACTCCCGCGGCTTGTTACTCGATGGCCCTAGAGAGTAGAGCCTTGGCATACTGGATCTGCAGCGCGTCGTCTGCCTGGATGTCAAGGTTGGTGACCGCGGCGTCGGCCGCAACGACGTTGTCCATCGGGGTGGAGTAGAGTGGGAGTCCGTTGGCGTCGCGGGCTTGTGGCGAGATGATGATCCACGGCTGGTCCGACAGGGGCACGCGGCTAATGGGTGGTGGAGGGGCTCCGATCGCCGGTGCGCCGGGTGGTGGTCGGTTGCTTCCACCTGGTGGCGCGTTCTCGCAATACTCGTGCTCGGCCGCGCGTGCGGGGTCGCTTTCGTCATTGAAGTTTAGGACACGGACCTGGACGTTGGAGTTTAGGCGGGTCCTGATGCGGCGTTGGTGATAGAGTGATAGCTCTCGCGCCGTTGCCCGCTCGAGGCGGTATTTCTCGCGCTCGGCGAGCTCATTGCGCTGCGCCTCCGCGAGTCGCAGGCGGGCCTCCTCCACCTCTGTGGCCGTAACAGTTGGCAGGATCGGTGTGGAGAACGGATCTGGCGGGGCGACCGTGATGCCCGCCATGTAGATCGCGTGAAAGCGATTGGATCTCGCGCGGAAGTCTTCGGGCAACTCCGAGCCGGAATCGGAGTCGAAGATCCCGAGGATGGAGGAGTCCTCGAAGTCCTCAGGGTTGGAGACTCGCGTGATGGAGTCCTCTCGTGATGCCGCGGTGATAGATCCATCGACCGAGGCAGGGGTCGCGGAGTCGGCATTGTCGTTTAGGGCCTCGTCGTTCGTGGCAGCGTTGGTCTCGGCCACGTTGCTGGCGGCCGGGTCGTACTCGGTGACAAGGCTCCTGATGGAGCAGACCTGCTCCTCCGAGAGCAGATCGTGGTGCGGCGGTGACCCGCCAACGATCACCATCGCCGCCGGGTCGACCGTGCCGGTGAAGCTGATGAACAGGTTGATGGAGCCGACCGGCATCACCGTGCCGTGGGTGACCGGGCACGACGTCGGGATGTAGCTGCTGGGCAGGATCTGTAAGATCCCGCCGATGGCGATCATGCGGCCGGTGCCGAGCGGCCGATTGATCGGCGAATAGGGTCTCGTCACAGAACTCAGGCCAGTCCTGCTATGCCACACAGTGGGCACAACTATCGTGGAAATGGCCATGGCAGTCGCTGCAGTAGGCAACGATTTATTGAATTGGGGGAGAGAGCTGGCGGCCATGTGCGGTGCGAGGTGGGGGCGGATGCACATGAATCTACCCAGGTTCGCCCCCGGAGGGTAAAGACCTACTCCTGCTAGATTCGATTAATGGAGAGCGAGTTACAGGGGTGGCGAGCTCGGCATCTCAGCAGCGAGTCGCTTGAAGGGGTGTATGATGGAACGTAAGTCCTCAGGATACCCTAGGGAGGTTTATATATGAGGCACCTCACTAGGGTTTACAAGTTACAACCGAACAAGATATGGATTCAGAGGCTTTAACCTAATTTGACTAGGCTTCTGGGCCTCCAGTCTCCAGTCGCCCGGCCTTCCCCTTAGTCGCATTCCAGTGGCCGTCCTGCAGGCCCACTCGTGAGACCTTTTGGCCCAATCGGAACGTCCTGCTGGGCATACCCCATTCGGCATATCCCCATCACCGAAGAAATTAAAAACGAGTGGAAAGATGATGCTGGACACGATTCTGGTGCCCATTGTCCCGGTGATGCAGAGTACGTGAAGCTAAGAAAATTGGCACTGAGGAAGAGGAAGAAGGCAGGAAATGAAGAAGCTAGTGGATGTGAAGGCTTGGTACCCAGGCTGCGGAAGAAGGCTGCTAGCAATGAAGATGCATAGTAATGTGTTGAACTTGAACCTATATATGTAATTCGGTTAAATTCTGGAGCTCTATGTGGTACTTTGCTGGGCGAAACAATCTACCCACGTTCTCTGAGTAAAATGTACCACGACTTAGGGTTTGGAAACGCCCGAGTCAGTAGTGGAATCCGAAATTGTGATTGTGGCACTACTATCTGAAAACACGTAGCAACGGTTCCACGATTGCTGAGGGGCAGGAGGTCTCCAAATTCGATGGAATGTAAGTGGCACAGAAATAAATTATTTAAGCTGCCACAATGCACGAAGCAGCAACTTATTTCAGATGCTTCACAACGACATGGCAACATAAATAGCAATGGCAATCGATAATGCCCAGATGCTTGAGCCCGTCTATCTCACCGCCTCCCTTCTCCTGCATCCCCTGCGTCTAGCGATGCTCCCGGATCTCCATTAACCGGGTGTACGTGCTTCCACTTTATAAATTGTGGCTATGCCATTTGCATGCGGCACAATCCATGTAGATTATGTTTAAACAAACCACCAATGTCAGAATACCACCATGATCAGACAAAAGGAAGTAATTCAGGGTTAAGACAGACTAACGGGAGACCAATTTTTTTCCTCCCAGGAATCCGGGACCACTAGTTCAAACCTCCAGGTCAAACAAGTACTACTATTGCAACTTAAAAAGGCACGAAGCTCAAGCTAAATAGAACTAGTTATCACACATATCCTTGATCTTCCTAATCTTAGCCTGATGCGCATCTTCCTGTGAGACCAAGGATCGAATCGTCTGCTCCTTCCTTTTAGCATCTTCCTTGCACAACTTCAATTGTTTCTCTGCATTTTTCCTCGTGCACTTGTCAATACTCGTAGTTGTGAACTACGGGACTTTGGCCTGGTGAAGATCATTCCTTGCTTGAGTCAGTTCTTGCTCTGCTTTAGCTTTCAGGGCCAACGTTGCATCCCTCTCCTTCTCGACTTTGCTAACCTTGTCTTGCACCCTCCTGAGATCTTGCTTAAGCTTGGTCGTGTCAACTGGGTCCCATAGCTTCATCTCAACACTATCAAGAAGTGAGCTGACTATGGATTCTTTCAACTCAATAGTCATATCCCATAGTTTGTCTAGCGTTTTCTGCATTGATTTGGGCCACTCTAGATCTACCCATTTGACAACACCGCAACTTCCGACTTGCATCATTGCACGATGTCCTTGACACCGTAGAAACCTCTTGCCTGCATTTCGTCCTTCGAAAGCGACAAATTTAGCGGGAAGATATCCATGTTTACATACGAGAGGATGATGTCTACGCACTTATATTCTTGTAGGCAGTTGTTGGGGCCCCAAGTGCAGAGGTTTGTAGAACAGCAGCAAGTTTTCCCTTAAGTGGATCACCCAAGGTTTATCCAACTCATGGAGGAAGTGGTCAAAGGTATTCCCTCTCAAGCAACCCTGCAATCAAGATACAAGAAGTCTCTTGTGTCCCCAACACACCCAATACACTTGTCACGTGTATAGGTGCACTAGTAAAGCGAAGAGATAGTGAAATACAAGTGGTATAGATAATTATAAGTGGTAACGGTGATAGAAAATAACTTGATGGCATGGAAGAGACTAAAGGGAAACTGAAATAAAGATGGAAGCAAGCAAACATTTAACAGATCTAGTTGCAAACGAAGTATCAATGCTTAGAAACAAGGCCTAGGGATCATACTTTCACTAGTGAACACTCTCATGTAAATATATTCTTCTTTATGATACTACGCTGAACTACTCTCTGGTTGGACACTCTAATCGTTGGTAGGGCTATAACAGCACACCTCAAAGTAAGCCTTTCCCATCTAGAAAACTCCACACTGTCACCTTGAGTACTAGATGAGTCCAACAAACACCACAATTTCATAGAAACATCCAACTCCAAATATAACTCATAATAAGTATTTGTAATCTCTAGCCTAAGTGCCACCATGGTGTGCACATTATCACTTTCACACACATGGGGAGAGCAGAGATCTAATAAAGCACTTGAGTAGCAAGGTAGATCTATAGATTACAAGCTCATGATCTCAATAAGATCATGCATAGAGAGAGAGATGAACACATAGCTACCGGAAGAACCCTTAGCCTCGAGAGAGAACTACTCCCTCCTCATCATGGGAATCAGCAATGGTGATGGAGATGGCGGTGGAGATCGATGGAGATGGCTCCGGAGGCACTTCCCCGTCCCGGCAGGGTACCGGAACAGAGACTTTCTGTCCCCCGAATCTCCCCTTCGGTTGCGGCGGCGCTGCGGAACTTTTCGTGGTTGGATGCTTGATTCTTTAGGGTTTTCGCATCGGGAGGCTTCTTATAGGCGAAGAGGCAAGGTCGGTGGGCGGCCAGGGGGCCCACACCACCTGGTGGCGCGGCCAGGGCTAGCCCACGCCACCACATGGTGTGGCCTCCCTGTGGCCCCTCTCCGTCTCGTCTTCTGGCTCCGTGAGTCTTCCGGTAAAATATCAACTTTGGCTTTTGTCCCGTCCAATTCCTAGAATATTCATTTTCTGACTTCCTGGAACCAAAAACAGTAGAAAACAGGCAACTGGCACTGTGGCATCTTGTTAATAGGTTAGTCCAAGAAATCATATGAAAAGTACTCCAAAGTGTGGACAGAACATAAGAAAGTAGATAAAACCAAGCATGGAACATATAAAATTATAGATACATTTGCAATGTATCAACATCCCCAAGCTTAACTCCTGCTCGTCCTCGAGTAGGTAAGTGATAAAAAGAAAGAATAATTTTTGAGGTGACATGCACCATCATAAACTTGATCAAAGTATTTGTAGAACATGGATAGCTGGGATCATAGTACTTCAACATAGCATGAAGGATAAAGTTCTAACAATAAGGCATAACAACTATGTTGCAACATGAAAAGGCACAAACAAAAGATTCATGAATAACAATGCTTTGCAAGACGTTTGTTTGTTTCACATAAAGAAAACATAGCATAGTGTCATTCAGCTTGTCCCTCATAGAGTAGCAAACATAAATGCATAGGACACCTTCAAAGTTCATAAGGGTGACTAGCTACAAATAGTTTAAAACAAGCAATATCAAAGTTATAAATCAATCAACAAGTCTTGGGACAATGCACATAGAACTAAGAATGGCCACTATGCTCTCAAAGTAGGTGCATAAAGATAGAAGGTGGATACTCAACATAAAAGTAAAAGAAAGGCCTTCATAGAAGGAAGTAGGGATTCAAGTCTCATAAAGAGCTTCCAAACATTATGGTACTTATTAGCTTTTAGCTCTCATTGCCCCTATCATAAGCATCTTGAAGTGATTAAGGTTAAAGTGAACAAAGTATGGTGTACATGCTTGACGAAGTATAAGTTAGAAATCTCATGTCCCTTGTATACGAGGGCCGCTCCTCATGCTACTCAAGTTTAGTCACCGGTAAGTTCTTGTCATCGTAAGTATATGTGTATCATAGAGAACCGCCAATGGGGTACCCCTTGCCCGATGATACGGAAGAATCCCCATATCAAAATGACAAGGCAAGCAGACAACGAGCATCTCAGCGATCTTCTTATTTACCACGGGAATATGGTGCTTTTTTCTCTCTTTCCTCTTTTCATAATCTCTTTTTTTCTCTCTTTTCTCAATATAGGACTCTTTTTTTTATTAGAAGAATGCTTCATAGACAGCTCATTATGGTTACGCTGCAGGTTTCCACCATGTCATCATGGATTAGACCAGCGGCCCAGCCGTTTCTCTAACACATATACATAACTCCATGGACTTACAATCTCCCCTTCCATTTCACACCGACGACATCCATATACAAAAGAGCATGATATCAACTAGGTACAAGTACCAAGTGCAATGTTGAAAGCGTTCCCCATGAAAGCATTGGTTCTGCTAATTCCCAACAAATAAGTGCAAGCATATACAACATAGAAGACACAATGGTTCAAGTTTATTAAGGGCAAGAAAAGTAAAGTGTGCCATCAAGTTCGTGAGAGCTTTAATCACTAATTTTCTCATAACAAGTTTAATTTGGAAGGTAAACAAAAGCATGAATATACTTGGAATAGCATAAGCTAGTAGGTAGGTATGGTGGAATCTTTGGAATAACTTGGTTTAGGGAGTTGGAAGCATGAGTGGAACTCATACTTAGTGGTGGAGGCTAGCAAAAGACTGGGAGCGACAAACTAAGAGAGCAATAATGGCCATAATCATGCAGAGCGACAAAACATCATTGATCAAAGCATAAATTGATACTACAAGTTGAAAAATAAAGGATCATAAAGGCTATGGTGACTTGAGATAGTCATAACATGGTGTGAGCATGCGCCAAGTCAACCCAAATAAAGCATCAAAGGAGAATACCACTATACTATGCTTTAATATGCTAAAACAACGCATGATTCATCCAAGGCACATTAAGCAATCTCAATTGCTTGTAACAAGTCATGCTACAGCAAATAATACTAAGAATAAAGCCAAAACAATATCAAGCATGGCATGACAAAGCATAGGACACAGTCAAAAACAAGCTCTCTTTATCACTCAAGCACGAACTTTCCTACTCTTTTCCACTCCAAACCAGACTATTTGAAAACCAATGTATGAAAGAGGGGGTCCAAACAATTTATTCAGCAAACTAAGCAAACAAAAGCAAACAAAAAACCAAAACGAAAACGAAAAAGAAGACACTCCAAGAACAACACAACTATGCATGAAACAATAAAAATGAAGTGTTTGGAAGAAACCTGGGATTTTTATTGATGAAGAAGGGGATGCCTTGGGCATCCCCAAGCTTTGACGCTTGTACTTCTTGGATATTTCTTGGGGTGACATGTGTGGCATCCACAAGCTTGAGCTTTCATCCATCCTTCATTTTATTACTCATTCCTTCCATACACCTGAAATTTTTCCTTCATACAAAACTTCACACAATCTTTATTGGCAACATTAGTGCACTCAAGATAATAGGTCTTAAGGTTCAGTTACAACACCAAATAAACTTCCATTAGAACACTAGATACTGTAGCACTTCCCTCAAAAAGCTCAATTCCCCAAAAAGAACTCAAAAAGGAACCAACAAGAAGCAAATGCAAATAATGGCAGAAATCTGTAAAACAGACCAGCATGTAAAGACGTATTTTTTCTAAGACCTTCTGTTGCTTAAATCAAAAAGTGTTGAACTGACGAAAGTTAGATAACAACCTGGGGTAGAAGCACAAAAATTCACACCTCAAAAGGACGTTCAAAGATTTTACAAGAATTTTTACGGTGAAGCACAGAAATCTGTTTCGGGACAGCAACTTTCCCAATCATTACTTCTCTCTCATTAGAGGTTACTCTTGGCACAACAAACAAATAAAAAGGATAAGGAGCGGTTATTATAGAGGTAATAACTTCCAAGACTCATCTAAAACTTTTGGGTTATCTTCCAATAAGTACTTTTCTTTAACGCCTTTAAGTTAGGCATGATAATTTGAGAAGATGCTCACATAAGAAATATGAATTGAAGTAAAAGAGAGCATCAAGAAGCAAATTCAAAGCACATTTAAGTCTAACCCACTTCCTATGCATAGGAATCTTGTAAAGAAACAATTCATGAAAGCAGAAAGCAACAATCATAGTAAAGCAAAACAAGTGCAACTTCAAGACTTTCAACATAAAGAGGGGAAACTTAATATTATTGAGATGCATAAAACCATGTTTCCCTCTATCATAATAACTTTCAGTAGCAATATGAATAAAAGTAACAATATAACTATCACAACAAACATTCTTATCATGAGCCACATGCATAAAAGAATTAATACTCCCCTCATAAACATAGTCATTCTTATTGATTGTAATGGGAGCAAATTCAACAAAATAGCTATCATTATTATTCTCATCACCATAGTCATCAAATATAGGAGGCATATTGTAATCATAATTAGTTTTCTCCTCAATAGTAGGTGGATTGAGAATATCATATTCATCATTGTAATCATCGTATATTGGAGGCATAGTATCATCAAAGTAAATTTTCTCCTCCATGCTTGGGGGACTAAAAAGATCATTCTCATCAAAACCAGCTTCCCCAAGCTTAGACTTGACCATAGCATTAGCAATAATGGTGTTCAAAGAATTCATACTAATAACATTGCTATTAGCACACAAATAAAGTTCCATAGGTTTTTTAATTTTCTCTTCAAACACTTCATGTCCTAATTCAAGATAAATACTATAAAGCTCTCTAATTTTGTTGTTGTTTTCCATTAAGCCTAACTAGTGAAAACAAGAAACAAAAAGACAAAATTGCATAATCTAAAGGAAATAACTTCGAGCACTCACACCGGAGGATGTGAGTACTTTTTACCTTACCTCCCCGGCAACGGCGCCAGAAAATAGCTTGATGTCTACGCACTTCTATTCTTGTAGACAGTTGTTGGGCCCCCAAGTGCATAGGTTTGTAGAACAGCAGCAAGTTTTCCCTTAAGAGGATCACCCAAGGTTTATCGAACTCAGGGAGGAAGTGGTCAAAGGTATTCCCTCTCAAGCAACCCTGCAATCAAGATACAAGAAGTCGCTTGTGTCCCCAACACACCCAATACACTTGTCAGGTGTATAGGTGCACTAGTAAAGCAAAGAGATAGTGAAATACAAGTCGTATAGATAATTATAAGTGGTAACAGTGGTAGAAAATAACTTGATGGCGTGGAAGAGACTAAAGGCAAACTGAAATAAAGATGGAAGCAAGCAAACATGTAATAGATCTAGTTGCAAACGAAGTATCAATGCTTAGAAACAAGGCATGGGATCATACTTTCAATAGTGAACACTCTCATATAAATATATTCTTCTTTATGATACTACGCTGAACTACTCTCCGGTTGGACACACTAATCGTTGGTAGGGCTATAACAGCACACCTCAAACTAAGCCTTTCCCATCTAGAAAACCCCACATTGTCACCTTGAGTACTAGATGAGTCCAACAAACACCACAATTTCATAGAAACATCTAACTCCAAATATAACTCATAATTAGTATTTGTAATCTCTAGCCTAAGTGCCACCATGGTGTGCACGCTGTCACTTTCACACACATGGGGAGAGCAGAGATCTAATAAAGCACTTGAGTAGCAAGGTAGATCTATAGATTACAAGGTCATGATCTCAATAAGATCATGCATAGAGAGTGAGATGAAGACATAGCTACCGGAAGAACCCTTAGCCTTAAGAGAGAACTACTCCCTCCTCATCATGGGAATCAGCAATGGTGATGGAGATCGATGGAGATGGCTCCGGGGGCACTTCCCCGTCCCGGCAGGGTGCTGGAACAGAGACTTTCTGTCCCCCGAATCTCCCCTTCGATGGCGGCGGCGCTGCGGAACTTTTCGTGGCTGGATGCTTGATTCTTTAGGGTTTTCGCATCGGGAGGCTTCTTATAGGCGAAGAGGCAAGGTCGGTGGGCGGCCAGGGGGCCCACACCACCTGGTGGCGCGGCCATGGCTAGTCCGCCCCACCACATGGTGTGGCCACCCTGTGGCCCCTCTCCGTCTCGTCTTCTGGCTCCGTGAGTCTTCCGGTAAAATATCAACTTTGGCTTTTGTCCCATCCAATTTCGAGAATATTTATTTTCTGACTTCCTGGAACCAAAAACAGTAGAAAACAGGCAACTGGCACTGTGGCATCTTGTTAATAGGTTAGTCCAAGAAATCATATGAAAAGTACTCCAAAGTGTGGACAAAACATAAGAAAGTAGATAAAACCAAGCATGGAACATCAAAAATTATAGATACATTTGCAATGTATCAGAGGACTGTCTTCATCCGCTAAACCGTGATAGTCAGAGTCATACATCGTCTGGTTGGCCTAACACATCATACGTGCATGAGTAAACATAGTAGATATAGCTCAAAAAATAGATAACTGGCCATAGATGATAGAGATAGAGATGATACAACTCACATATAAATCATCGTCCCTGTAGTCACGACGCGTTTCCTCGCCGTCTCCCCTTGAACCCATGGCGAGAGAGGAGGGGGGTGGATGCCAGAGAGGGGATTGGGATGGAGGCACCGTCGGTTTGCGGCTACAGCAGGACGGGAGTGAAGTGGGGAAAGTGGCTTCGTGGGGAAGGAAGAGAAGTACAGGGAGGACGAGAAGTAAAGGGGACGTGACACTGGCATATGGCCCTAAACTCATGAGTCATGACACTCGCAACAGGGGAGCGCCCGGTGTTGCCAGTTTGTCTAGAGAAAGCGTGGCCAATCATGCCGCAGAACAGCCTACTAGCGGATCGCTCTCACGAAGACCATCCCAATCACCCAAGCGCCCCGATCGAACGGTACGTAACAATCGTCAAGCCGAACAACTGTGTTAGAGCGTGCCTTCTAGAAGACTCGATCTAACAGCCACCCATTAGAAGAACTGACATGCAATCACACTGGGTGGATCCATGTGTGGTTCATGAAAAGAACAGACATGCAATGACACTGGTGGATCCATGTGTGGTTTGTGATAAGAACACACATCCAATGACACTGGGTGTGGTTCATGAAAAGAACACACATCCAATGACACCGGTGGATCCTTATGTTGTTTGTGAGAAGAACAGACATGTGATGTCTCTAGCTATGGTTCATGAGAAGAATACACATGCAATGACACTGGTGGATCCATATGTGGTTTGTGAGAAATACATGCAATGACTCTAGCTGTGGTTCATGAAAAGAACACACATTCAATGACACTGGTGGATCCATGTGTGGTTTGTGAGAAGAGCACAGATCCAATGACACTAGGTGTGCTTCATGAAAAGAACACACATCCAATGACACTGGTGGATCCCTATGTGGTTTTTGGTAAGAACAGACATCCAATGACACTAGGTGTGGTTCATGAAAAGAACACACATCCAATGACACTGGTGGATCCATGTGTGGTTTGTTTAGAAGAACACACATGCAATGACACTGGTGTATCCTTATGTGGTTTGTTTAGAGGAACAGACATGCAATGACACTGGTTGTGGTTCATGAAGAGAATAGACATGCAATGACACTGGTGGATCCTTATGTGGTTTGTGAGAAGAAATGACATGCAATCACACTGGGTGGATCCATGTGTGGTTCATGAAAAGAACACACATCCAATGACACTGGTGGATCCATGTCTGTTTGTGAGAAGAACACACATGCAATGACACTGGGTGTGGTTCATAAAAAGAACACACATCCAATGACACTGGTGGATCCTTATGTGGTTTATGAAAAGAACAGACATCCAATGACACTGTGTGTGGTTCATGAAAAGAACACACATCCAATGACACTAGTGGATCCTTATGTGGTTTGTGAGAAGCACAGACATGCAATGACTCTAGATGCGGTTCACGAGAAGAATAGACATGCAATGACACTGGTGTATCCTTATGTGGTTTGTGAGAATAACACACATGCGATGACTCTAGATGTGGTTCATGAGAAGAACAGACATGCAATTACATTGGTGTATCCCTATGTGGTTTGTGAGAAGAACAGCCATGCAATGACACTGGGTGTGGTTCATGAAAAGAACAAGCATGCAATGATACTAGTGGATCCATGTGTGGTTTGTTTAGAAGAACACACATGCAATGACCACATGCAATCACACTCGTGGATCCATGTGTGGTTTGTTTAGAGTAACATACATGCAATGACACTGGGTGTGGTTCTTGAAAAGTACATACATGCAATGACACTGGTGGATCCTTATGTGGTTTGTGAGAAGAACAGACATCCAATGACACTGTGCGTGGTTCATGAAAAGAACACACATCCAATGACACTGGTGGATCCTTATGTTGTTTGTGAGAAGAACATACATGCAATGACATTGGGTATGGTTCATGAAAAGAACAGACATGCAATGACACGGGTGGATCCTTATGTGGTTTGTGAGAATAACTGACATGAAATCACACTGGGTGGATCCATGTGTGGTTCATGAAAAGAATAGACATGCAATGACACTGGTGGATCCATGTGTGGTTTGTGAAAAGAACACACATCCAATGACACTGGTGGATCCTTATGTCGTTTATGAAAAGAACAGACATCCAATGACACTGTGTGTGGTTCATGAAAATTACACACATCCAATGACACTGGTGGATCCTTATGTGGTTTGTGAGAAGAACAGACATGCAATGACTCTAGATGTGGTTCATGAGAAGAACATACATGCAATGACACTGGTGGATCCATGTGTGGTTTGTGAGAAGAACACACATCCAATGACACTGGGTGTGGTTCATGAGAAGAACACACATCCAATGACACTGGTGGATCCTTATGTGGTTTGTGAGAAGAATAGACATCAGGTGACACTGTGTGTGGTTCATGAAAAGAACACACATGCAATGACACTGGTGGATCCATGTGTGGTTTGTTTAGAGGAACACACATGCAATGACACTGGTGTATCCCTATGTGGTTTGTGAGAAGAACAGACATGCAATGACTCTGGATGTGGTTCATGAGAATAACAAACATGCAATGACACTGGTGTATCCCTATGTGGTTTGTGAGAAGAACACACATGCAATGACACTAGGTGTGGTTCATGAAAAGAACAGGCATGCAATGATACTGGTGGATCCAGGTGTGGTTTGTGTAGAAGAACACACATGCAATGACACTACTACAGAATAGCTTATAGCCTCCAGCCTACTAATGACGGGCAAGACAATGCCTGTCACTAATAATAGTCATGAGTGACACACAAGACAATGTCAGTCACTATTAACTCTACAGCTAGCAGCTATACCAAGTACCAATGATAGACACAGTTCTTTGCCTGTCATTGCTATTACCGAAACATATAAGTGACAGGCACTACGAATATGTTTGTCACTAGTATTGCAAATACTTGTGATGGTCCTTCTAGGCTTGCTTGTCACTGGTATTTATCAACAACATGTCGAGCTGTAGGCGCAGGCGGACGAGCTGTCGCCAAGCACCAAGGCGGCGCTCGGGAGTATCCAAACAACCCATAGGTTGGCATCACGTACACCCAATTTATTCTGGTCAATGATGGCCACCAGCGTGTACAAGGAGACTGCGGCACGATACCTTACCATTGGTTTGCAGGCCCAGCGCCGTAATTATTTTATCGGGATGGTATTTTTTTAAGGACGGTTTGTTTTCACATATTGGACGTGCGGATTGGTAGCGGACCACTAATCGCGCCACCTCTTATTTTTCTCCTTCTTTCCAATCAGGCGCACACGGCGGCGAGGGTTGGGAGAAGGCGGCATCAGCGAGAGGCGGTTGTGCTCTCCGCGCTCTAGATCTATTCGGCTCCGACGTTGTTGGCGGGTGGAATCAGCGACGTCGGCATCGGGCCTGCTGATGCTCTATCTCCGGATCACCCCGGGTCGACCGCGTCCTGCAGCGCCGCCAAGGGCCAAAAGTTTTGTGGTGGCCTTGTCTACCACGCTTCGTCTCATTCTTAATCTCTTTCGATACGTACGTGCCGGTCGCCGGCTTGCCGATCCACCAATGACATGGGTTAACGGGGATGTACTGATCCAGAATTTAGTTTAGTATATGCAGGCTGCGAGTTGGATCTGGATGATTTGATCTGATGATTTCTACTATTTTAACTCAAAGGTGAGCAGATCCGAATTCTAGTTTTGTACTAACTGTCATTCTTCTCTTCTACCCTCAATTTTCATGCCAGGTTCCACTAGATTGATTTGCTTTGCAGGCCCAAAACGTGTCTGCGTGAATTCTGGATAGGATGGACGATGTTACTTGTGCTCGTGCTTATCCGATTTGTCTACAGCCCCGCGGCCAAAAAATACTAGGTATCCAACTCGTGTATTGATCATGCATGTATTTATATATCTATGGTGTGATTCTTTGATTAGTCTTAAATCAGTAGTTATCTTATAATAATTCAGTTCGTCATAAGTCAGAACAAATTGAACAGTATCTACATATTAGAATTCAGTCTCCCTTGATCCATATTAGTTAACCCAAGTTTGTCTAGATTCATATGTATCTAGTTAAGTATCTAGTCTAGATGTATTCATAGCTAGACAAAGTTGAGTGAACTAATATGGGTCGAGGGAGTACCACTTGTTACAACTTTGTTAACATTTAGCTTACGGGGACCCAAAACATCAATGCAAGTGTTCCAATATTGAACAAGTGTTTTGTTACTGAATAAGTATTATATTTTCTGTCGCATGCAGATAAATGTTGAAAGACTCAAGTTGGGTGGTGCCGCACGCGAGCTATCATCTGAACTGATATGTTGTCCGCCTTTCACTGCTGGTCTGCTTCCTAAATCGGTGGACACTCCTTGTGTGCGTTTGTTTGGAATGCGATTTTCCATGCGCAATTGGAGTTGATGAGTCTTGGAAAGCAGATGGTGGAAGCTTTGACATTTCATAAAGACTTAGACAATTTGAATTTGAGATGTTGGTCGTTCTGAAACAACAAATTTGTTTTGGATATTATAAAGTCGATATTAATTCCACTTCATAGTACTTATGATCATATTTTGTTATGTATGAGTGTTGTCATAATATTTTGTTATGGATATGCAAATGCAATATTTTCTTTTACTCCTAAAATATTTTACCAGTGACAAGCACGAATAAATGGATGTCACTAGTAAACAAATACTAGTGACAGGCGCTCGCCTGTCACTAGTAATCTGTTACCAGTGACACATCATTAGTGACAGGCGCATTGCCAGTCACTAATTGGCCTTTTGAGCCTGTCACCGATAGACTATTTTGCAGTAGTGTGACACTGGTAGATCCATGTGTGGTTTTTTTAGAGGAAGAGACATGTAATGACACTTGGTGGGGTTCATGAAAATAACAGACATGCAATGACACTAGTGGATCCATATGTGGGTTGTGAGAAGAACTGACATGCAATCACACTGGGTGGATCCATGTGTGGTAAATGAAAAGAACACACATGCAATAAAACTGGTGAATCCATGTGTGGTTTGTGAGAAGAACAGACATCCAATGACATTGTGTGTGGTTCATGAAAAGAACACACATCCAATGACACTGGCGGATCCATGTGTGGTTTGTTTAGAAGAACACGCATGCAATGACACTGGTGTATCCTTATGTGGTTTTTTAGAGGAACAGACATGCAATGACACTTGGTGTGGTTCATGAAAAGAATAGACATGCAATGACATTGGTGGCTCCTTATGTGGTTTGTGAGCAGAACTAACATGCAACCACACTGGGTGGATCCATGTGTGGTTCCTGAAAAGAACATACATCCAATGACACCGGTGGATACATGTGTGGTTTGTGAGAAGAACACACATGCAATGCCACTGGGTGTGGTTCATGAAAAGAACACACCTCCAATGATACTGGTGGATCCTTATGTGGTTTATGAAAAGAACAAACATCCAATGGCACTATGTGTGGTTCATGAAATGAACACACATCCAATGACACTGGTGGATCCTTATGTGGTTTGTGAGAAGAACAGACATGCAATGACTCAAGATGTGGTTCATGAGAAGAACAGACATGCAATGACATTGGTGTATCCTTATGTGGTTATTGAGAAGAATAGACATGCGATGACTCTGGATGTGGTTCATGAGAAGA